>CAUJNA010002013.1:587500-657500 GCA_963377175.1 Effrenium voratum
TGGTCTCCAGACTCCAGAGTCATGTCCTTATACACAGTACCCCTCATCTAGAAAACGGTTTGTATGTGCTTTTTGTGGATTTTACCTTCTCCCCCATGTAAGTTCTTGTTTAGTACTATTTGTGTACTCTTTTAATATCCCACAGGCGGTGGATCCACAAAAAAACGCATCCAAACCGTTTCCTGGACCTCAATTGGATGTCAGCAAAAAAACAAAGCCATGTGGAGTGTGCCCTAGGTATTACGCATTTCCTCTTGAAAAGTATCCTGGCCGGCTTGGCATCATTCAATCATAATTCACATCAGGCCCAACGTTACACTTTCAAATTCACGAAGGGAACCCCCTGTTGCTTGGACCTGCAGCTGCTTCTCGGCGTTTTCTCAGACGTCAGGGTGGTAGTTTCGGGCAAGATGTGGCCAAATGCCAAGCACGACACACCTGGGCTTGCCGATTTTGCTGATCGGAAACAAATTCAACAGGAGTTTCGACACATACATGTTTCCAAAAAGGGACCCTGCCACGATGTGTTTACAAATGGTTTCCCCATTTTGGCTATGTTTGCCTGGTTGTTTCAAACAGTCTCTGATAACCACTGACTAATGTTATTGAGAAGATCTGCAACTTTTCGAGGGAAGTCATATTCCCCAACGGTGAACCAGGTTGATGTTGCCATCATATCACAAGCTTTCAAACACAGTGACATGAGCAGTAGCAAGAGCGCTCCTTCGGGAGTTTCCTGTCGTTTGCGAGCTTGCCCCAAATTGTTTGCCACAACCAGGTTTCCTTGTTCTGCCCCTTTGGACACATACTGTAGCCGAGATGAAACAACGACCATTTGCAGGACACAGCGAGTCATTCCAGCATGCCAGGTGGCCATCGCTCCGGCCATCAGGCCGCGCCGCGTACCCTGAGCCCAACTGTTTGGCGTGTCCTTCCCCCTTGGAGGCCCCTGAGATTCATCTCCAGTTGAGTTGTTCCATTTCGAGGGCGACCGTAGGCCAGAGAACTCCGTGTACCAGGACGAAACGCAAGCAACGACTTGGGGAATAGTTGCAAAGCTTTGAGTGAGGCGAGTCGGATCACGTCCCTGCACCTTGAGGACGACTAATGCGATTGATGTTACAGGTGATGGCATTATTGCCGAAGCGTTTCTTGGTGTGCACTGAGAAATGGCTGCGAATTGGTACCCTTGGGCATGTAAGCACCTATTTGCGTGGGCTTGGTGAAACACGGCTTGAGCGGCTGTCCACCCACTTCCCCAACCGTGGTTTTGTTCAAAGACACAAAAACGCTTTCAGCTTTCAGATGGGAATGGGGCGCAGGAAAGAGACCAAACTGGAAACCCCATGTAGGCCAGGATATCAACGCCTTCGAAAAAGAGGACCAGATGGATTCGGGTACTCACAATGTTCAGTCCAGCCTCCAGGCTGATCTTGCGGCTGCCAGACGGCAGCTCTGCAGTGGGCGATGTGGCCGGGCGGCTCAGGTTCCAAGAGAGCGGAACCGATGACCAACGGACACTTCGGCTGAACGTGAGAAGTTGCCCATTTTTCCCAAACCGTTTGGCCTGGTGGGGAGCATCGGGGTATACCGATAGTTAGCGAACTGCATGACCATTATAAGAACTACAGCCAGTGAGCGGAGGGTTGTGTTTGTCCAAGACGAAACCATTCGCACCAACAACCGCGATAGTTTGGAGAACCGGGCCGCCTTGAAAACTTTTGGCAGAGCTGGTTGAACTTATGGCATAGCTTGACACAAGCGTCGCCCAAAATACAAAAATGCTCTCATGAGATTGGAGGCTGAGAAGCCCAACCAACAAAACAGTCAACGTGGTGGCTGTGGAGAGCACAAAGGGGGCAGTAAATCAGTTCTGCCCGTCCATTTGGCGCATGGCCGCCTGCAGGGCATGGCCTATAGTCCATCCCGGTTTACCCTGGACATGTTTCCCTGAAGCCTCCAAAAGGGCAACTGGGAACCATTGAAGAATTGAACTGGATCAGGCCTTGTGGAGCGGGCATTCCACACCGTGTTAGGATGCACAGAGCCATCTACGTATTTTTAACGAAAACGGTACTGAACACAATGGTTTGTTTGTGAGGCATCATGTGACCCCCGGGGTCGCAAAATCGGAGTGTTGTTAAATGGTTGGAAGCGGGTGGCTTGAGCCAATTATGTGCGACAAGAGTTTATTTCTCTTTGTGTGACTCGACAATTCAGAGCTGGCCATGTACAAGATGCCTCGCCCGCAGTTGCGTCTTTGCTGCCCGTCTGGCAGGGCAGGCCCACTCCTTGCTCAGAATCCGAGGCCACCATGGCCACCGCGGTGTCAGATGTAGCAGGGAGGCTATGCTCAAAGGCGGTCCTTTCTTGCCGGCTTCAGGTGCTTCCTCGATTGTCGGCACCCTCAAGGCTGGTGCCCAAGACGCAGGTCGAACTAAATCCAATGTTTTGATTCCCTCGGGTTGCTGCAATTCCAGACCTTGAGTGCTACTTGCATGTTCGTGCATGTTTAGGGTTGTTCTAAGGAAACGGCGTTTCTTTGTGTTTGAGCTCCGTCTTTTGTGGCATGCTGATCTTATGTTTGGCTCCTCGGCACTGACTGTCAGTTGGAGCTGGTGGGGGGGGTGGCAGGTGGGGCAATGCCCAACGAGTGTTCTCAGGCACCCATGGCTGCTGTGGATTGAGATGCAGCGGTGGGAATGTGGAAAGGCCCTTCTTGAAACCAAATGGGCAGGAGATGGCAGGAGCCATCACTCTCCAATCTCGAAAGCCACCATGTTGGGCCGATGGGGATGCATGTGCTAGATGGGACCCGCAGTAAGAGAAGCCGCTACCTGGTGCCTAGCCCGAAACTCGTTGCGCCCTGCTTGCAAGTCATCCTGAAGCCAAGTGGATGGACCTTTGGCTTTCAAAGACTGTTGCCTCTGGCACTGCACACTTTGCATCCCTTGCTTGCCATCCTTGCACCGATCCTGCTCCAATCCACTAGCAGTCTCCTTGTTTGGACAGACCAATTCCAGTGGTCTGCATTTTCATTTTCCGCTGTTAGTGGGCGGGGCTACGGCCCACGAGTGCAACTCATTGCCCGTGCATGTGGCCATTCAGGCCTGCTGCGGAGACGGACTACGAGGCCAGCGGCAACAGCCTGGGTGATGCCTTCAGGTTTTGCGCCAACCTGTCCTGGACATTTGGTAGACTTGGCTTGAATTGATGAAACTGCTTGGAACATCCGTGAAATGGGCTGAAGTTACAGATCGGGCTTGCAGGGACAATCTGGAGCAGACGCGGATTCCATTCTTGGTCACAGATGAGGAAACGTGGTTTCAGTATTTTTGGGACAGCAGGCGTGAAACATGAGAAGTGTGTGCGATACGGTTTCCAAGGCAGTGCGGAAACATGATGTCAACGACTTGTATAGACGTTAGTAGCTTGGGGCCTAAATCATTTGCATCGAAGCATGTTTCCTCATCCCTTGATCTCGGACCATGCAGTATTGCGAGTTTGCGCTCTGCATTTTGAGAACTTGCATGTAGGCAAGCCTTGGCAGGCGCCCATTAATCGTGAATCAAGGAGAGTAGCCTGCCAGCTGCTTGACTGCGGCATTCTTGCGGGGCCAACGGCTGTGAGCACTTATTCTGCAAGGATGCCTTTGATTGTCGACCTCTGTTTTGGGGAAGACTGACGTTGACGACACTTCCCAGTCCAACTCGCCAAAGCAGCTTCGGCCTTCCCCGGATACATATGCTCTAAGCAAAAGATGCAGTTATGCAAGAAGACCCGGTCAGGAGCTGTTTTGGTGAGTTGGATTTGATCTCCCGGTCTTTATGGCGAGCTCACAGATTGAGAGATAAAGCGAGGTCACCATGAAGGTCCTTTACCCACGCCCTCATGGGCTTTGGAGTTGAGAATTTTCCGATTGCATCCAGTCCACCGAGAAGGTCCGTCCTCAGACCGCAGCACCCCAGGCGCTGCGCTTGGAAGCCGCCAGCGCGACGGTGTGCCTGGCTGCCGCCAAGGCACCGGCCGCCAGGTTTCGGGCATCGAAGTGACGTCCTCAAATTTACCCTTCGAAAATGGTGGTTCAAAGGGAACCTGTCCCCTATCATTTTGAGAGGCTCTTAAAATGTTTACTAGAAGGCGTCCAGTAAGCACCGATACCCGCCCAAGAGAAGCCTGCAAACAAGCTGAAGCCTACGTGGAGTGGAGATCCCTACGCGTTCATCATTGCCCTCGAAGCCATGCACGCATCACAAGGCAAATTCCAACTACCAGTTTCTTCGTACCGCTTTTGCCGGATGATGCCGGATGTTTGAACAGCTCCTCAAGTAGCATCGGCTCAGTGCCAACATTCAGATGATTGCTATGCACTTCGGAGAATTCAGCCATTTTTCGGCATGTGCTAATCAAACTCAGGTAGGGAAAGGCGGGTTCATCCGCTCTTTGGGTGGGGACATCGTCTCATGTTCTTAAGGGCCAGAAACACATGATTTTGTCACAGACCTTTCTTTTTTTAAAGGTGTCCAAATTGTTCAGTGCCGCTGTTTCTTTTGTCCCTGTCGCTCCTGCTGTCCTCTCAGGGCCGCTGGGTAGCCGCCCAAAGTTACCCCATGGCGTGCAGATTTTCACGAGCCATGCCCGGCTTCACTCGCCAGGTCAAGGACTTGGTGTCACTCCGGCCAAAACCAGGACGGAGCGCTCGGCACAAGCGAGTGGGAGCATGAAAGCTGACGGGTTGTTTTTGGATGACCTTTGGATGTCGGTGATGTCCTTTGCAAACAACTCATCTATGACGATGCTTGAAGGCGCGGATGCTTGCCTGCATTGCCCAACCCTGCCATAAATCCATGTGGTAATCTTCGTTCGGCATGTTCTTTAAAGGGCCCGCTTTTTAAGCCCCAGCGGTTTCAAGTACGCAAGCAGCTGCTCGGAGGATCTCCTGGAGTTGTACATAGAAATGGTTTGGAGTTGTCACTCTTCGCGGGGAGCCGCAGATGGGATTGTCAGTGGTGTGCCCAATCTGAGGGCCTTTAGGAGGGGCACTTTTGGCCGTGCCGATGATTGCTGTGGGGTGTGGTTTGGCCAGCCCTTGTTGGACCGCTTGGCGTTTTATTGCTGCCAAGTGATTGGCAAGCTGATGCTGGACAGCCAGATAAGCCAAACCAGCAGAAGAGCAACGACAAGCAACCACCCACTTATGGGCAGGGCATATGGCATTGATGGTTTGTGCAAGGGGTTTGGTGGCAAGGAGGCATCTCACGCTGACGGCGTTGGCTTGCCAAGCTACGTTGGCATTGCGCTCATGGTTTCTTAATTTGGCAAGTCTCAAATGTCACTCTCAGTGCGGTGCTGGCTATTCCTGAAGGCCTTTGTTGGCTTACACAAGCGAGATGCGAGGGTTTCCAAGAATTTGGCAGGAGTTTGTAGTGGACCCACACTTTCGGTTTGATCACATCAGAGGGGGGCTCAACTTCCTCAAAGATGCGGCAGTTTTGGTGGGCCTTCTGGGTTTCTTGGGAGGTAAGTTTGGGCTCCGCCTGATTGGTGGTTTGATACCTTTGGCTTTTGTTTGGTCGTTTTCCAGGTGCGTCTTGTTTTGCCCATGGCACGCTTTGGCGGATTGAGGTGTCCGCCTCCGGCGAAACTAGTGCGGCGAAGCCCGCAGAGGTCAGTGAGGAGGCTTGATCAGCAGCAAAAAGCATTTTGTCGCCCATTTGTTGCCCTTGGTTGGACCATGGTTACCTTTGTTTTCCCCTGGAAAATATGGCTGCCCCTGTGATGAAGGAACCTTGTAAGCCGGTGCTTTGTTCCTGGGCGATGTGATAGTTGCAAGCTAGCCTGTTGCATCAGAGAGTCAATGCTTTGTTATATGATGTCCCACGCAGCTGGGCTGCAGCTGTTGTTTGTAAGCGAAGCTCGCAATCTTTACCAGCATGGTAAGCTGTGCGGCAGAACGAATGCCTTCCGCGGCCTGGGTAGGGCTAGGGGCTCAGGGCAGACGCAACGGCTCAAGGGAGTTGTTTGTGACGTGGGGAGGAGGTCTTATTAGTGCAAACAAGGCATTCGTCCCTTGGTCAGGCAGCACATGCGGCAGAGCCCGCGGTGCCTTCGGACTGGACGCGGTACTCGGCAGGGCTGCCTAGATGAGGCAAGTGCCCCTAAAACCTCCTTTACCTGTCCAGATCAGGCTCGGAAGGCTCGCTTACTCGTGCAAGTCAAGTCTTGCGCCCGTTTTCCTTGGCTTGAATATTTTCTGGCTGCCGCTGACTGCTCAAGCTGGAAGTAGCCAGGAAGTTCTGAGCCGGGTAACCATTTTGTAAAACCTCAAGGTAAACCTACCTGGTTGCTTGCGTTAATGGTAGATAGACAGACTTCTATCAAGTTGCCGAAGGGGCCTTGATCGTGCGGGATGAAAGCAGTTTTGGTCGCACGTTTAAAGGCTATGCTGGCCGCATCAGTCATGCAATGAGTCATCATCCCCTTACGCTCAGGAGACCTGTGAACCCACCCCCACACACCAACCCACCCACCCACCCACCCACCCACCCACCCACCCACCCACCCACCCACCCACCCACCCACCCACCCACCCACCCACCCACCCACCCACCCATTCACCCACCCATTCACCCACCCATTCACCCACCCATTCACCCACCCACCCACCCACCCACCCACCCACCCACCCACCCACCCACCCACCCACCCACCCACCCACCCACCCACCCACCCACCCACCCACCCACCCACCCACCCACCCACCCACCCACCCACCCACCCACCCACCCACCCACCCACCCACCCACCCACCCACCCACCCACCCACCCACCCACCCACCCACCCACACCACCCACCCACCCACCCACCCACCCACCCACCCCCCACCCACCACCCCACCCCCCACACCCACCCACCCACCCACCCACCCACCCACCCACCCACCCACCCACCCACCACCCACCCACCCACCCACCCACCCACCCACCCACCCACCCACCCACCCACCCCACCCACCCACCCACCCCCACCACCCACCACCCACCCACCCACCCACCCACCCACCCACCCACCCACCCACCCACCCACCCACCCACCCACCCACCCACCCACCCACCCACCCACCCACCCACCCACCCACCCACGCGCACACACACACAGACACGCACAGACACACACAGACACACACAGACACACACAGACACACACTGACACACACAGACACACACTGACACACACAGACACACACACAGACACACACAGACACACACACAGACACACACACAGACACACACACAGACACACACACAGACACACACACAGACACACACAGACACACACACAGACACACACAGACACACACACACAGACACAGACAGACACACACACACAGACACACACAGACACACACACACACAGACACACACACAGACACACACACACAGACACACACACACACAGACACACACACACAGACAAACACAGACACACACAGACACACACAGACACACACAGACACACACACACACACACACACAGACACACACAGACACACACAGACACACACAGACACACACAGACACACACAGACACACACAGACACACACACACAGACACACACAGACACACACAGACACACACAGACACACACAGACACACAGAGACACAGAGACACAGACACAGACACACACAGACACAGACACACACAGACACACACAGACACACACAGACACAGAGACACAGAGACACAGAGACACAGAGACACAGAGACACAGAGACACACACGCACGCACACACGCACGCACACACGCACGCACAGACACACAGACACACAGACACAGACACACAGACACACAGACACACAGACACACAGACACACAGACACACAGACACACAGACACACAGACACACAGACACACAGACACACAGACACACAGACACACAGACACACAGACACACAGACACACAGACACACAGACACACAGACACACAGACACACAGACACACAGACACACACACACACACACAGACACACAGACACACAGACACACAGACACACACACACACAGACACACACACACACAGACACAGACACACACACACAGACACACAGACACACAGACACACACCCACGCACACACACACACACACACACAGACACACACAGACAAACACACACACACACACACACCACACACACACACACACACGTGCGCGCGAGCGCGAAGGCGCGAAAGCGCGCACCTCACACGCACATACCAACTCATGTTTGTAGAGTATTCGTGTGATGGATGGATGGATGATGATCGAGCTTTTGCTCAGGCTGTTGGCAAACCACGCCCCGGTGGCTCAGCACAAGGCGCGGGCCAGGCAGTGGCTTAGATTGGCACAGCATTGGACCATGGTGCACCTGTTTGGCAATATCTCATGCTAAGGTGCAAAACCTGCTTGAGCTCTCTTTTTCCTGCCGTGATACCTGACGGGAGCATACGGGAGCCATGTTGCCCATGGAAGCCCAAGGGAGAGGCAGATATGAATGCATGTTTCAGCCAGATCATATTCTTCATGTCCTTTTCCCGCACCACGGATGTTACTGAATGTGTTTTTCGCGTGTGGGCTTGGGCAGCATGCTTGTGGCCAAGCACTTGTGAAGCCTTTTCGGCATGAGGCTCAACACACGGTGAGGCTGGCGTTTCAGCCCCTCAATTACGGCTTGCGGCGACCCTCCATGACTTGTCGCCACTCACCACGAAGCAGTGGTTACCGCAAAACGCCACGATCAGTGGCGGACAAGGGTAGGAGCTATGAGGCTATGAGGAGCAAATCGCAGCTGCCAAGCAAACTCGCGCTCGTGCAGGCAGCCACGCTGCAAGACCAGCTCCCACGGAGGATCGCCTGCCGCACCAGGAATGCCGGGGGTAGTTGTGCAGGATAAATCTTGTGGCAGAAGCCTTCAATGGACTCTTGGACATTGTTGAGCATGGGGTTAAGGCTCTCCTTGGAACATAGCCAGTGGTGAGGGGCCCATAGCTAGCTAGGCCCATGGGCTTGAGGAGAAGCCGCCAGAGCCAGACCGGGACCTCGAGGACACCAGCCTGGAACCCGAGCGCATGGTGTCCCAAGCGCAGGGAGTGTGGGTTTCAGGTTGGGCAACTGGAATTTCCACCTGAAACTTGGCAGGGTCATGGGGCCTTGGGGCAAACTGGCAAGCTCGGGTCTTGCCATGGGAGTCCAGCAAGCCCACTGCCTGGCACGACTCATTCAAATGGCAGCCGGAGATGCGTCGCCCAAGGGCGTCGTTGAAGGTTACAGGCGCTCATCGTCACACCATGAAGTTGAGAAATTTGATAAACCCAAAATTGATGTCCTCGGGTTTCGTAGATTAGTACTACACACAGAAGTGCCACCAGAATAAAGCGGAACCCAACATGGCCGGCCGAGCCAACCCGAAGCGGATCTGCATCTTTGACTCACCAGTTTGCCCCCTTTTTTTTTGCGGGATGCCCTGACCTACCAATTGTTTCAGCAACTGGGGCGACTTACATGCTGAAAGGGCCAACTCATCAACCTGGACTGCGATGAGCCGCAGTCCCCACGAGTGGCCTACCTGAGGCGCCGACTTTGTTTCACAGAGAAGCCGGATGGAGGTGGAATTGCCTGCAGCCTCAGCTCGTGGACAAGGGCAGGGAGAAGAATCAAGCATGGCACTGGCAGAGGGACGGCTTGCCTTGACGGGCAGGTCGATACATGATTCCGTTTTTCAAGTTCCATCATTCTGCCAAGTTTTGCTGCATTGCAGCTTGTACCCCTGACTACACTTTAAACGTTCAATGATAAGGGAAAATGCAGGAGGAACACGCCATCAAGAGTGAAACATGTCAATCCGCATACCTTGGTACTGTAGAGCCCGGGACACTTCGCAGAACTCCGGCTGCCTTCGCAGAACGCCCTCGGGGTCGATTATACACATGTTGGCTGTGCGCCAGCCCGTTGGCCATTCGCCCTAGTTTCCACAGCTCACCTAATGTGGTCATTCTGACTCCAAGGTTAGCGCTACTTAGCATTTTTACTAATGACTGATGCTTGCGGTTTGCAGCTGATGTGGCATGAGGACAGTCCAGCAAGCTGGAGTGGCACATGTACGACCGTGTGAAGCCAAGTGACGATGTCAGGTCGCTCCCAGGAGAGCTGCTGCTACAGGCAGAGGCGTCCACCTTGAAGCACCTGAAAACTCAGGCGGCGAGAGGGTGGATGGGGGGGAAGTTTTGAAGGGTGCATGGGTGTGTGAGTGTGGGCGAAGTGGTTGGAAGTGGACTGGTTACCGTTTCTGGCATTAGTTAATCGCTTTCCTCCATTAAATCCCGGTTATTTTAATTGTGTTCTTTCGTTGGGGGGAAACATCTATCAATGGGGTCCCCTGGCTTTGGGAGTTCAAACTTGAACGGCGAACACATATATAAGTTACAATTTGCAACTTGGTGAAGGGAAGTGCTGAAAGTACCCCCTAGAAAGGGTTGTCAGAAGTTTAGTGTTGGTTTTGTATTCGGTAAAGTAAAGGGGGGAGGTCTTGTTTTGCATTTTGGCCTCACAATAATTGTCTTTTAATAAGGGTGAATTTAAACACGGGGGAAGGCAAGGTCTGCTGTAGCCAGTGCTCGCACAGACTGCATGAGCTTTTGGTCGAGACAGTACATTTGTCAAAGCGCCTTAGTGCACAAGGCAACTCACAAAGTATTCTTGTCCATTGGATAGCCTCCACGAGCATGTAAGGAGTTCCGCGCTGGAATGTGTCGAGGGGCTTCTGGACGGTTGCTCAGGGCTCTTTTTTGGGCCTGAGGTTTTGTTCGCCATATCTCTTTGAGGACTGCAGCAAGTTACGTTGGCAATCCGGCTGGAAAAGCCCAGCGATGCGCATTTGCATTCTTGCACCGCAGCTAGAGGTCGGCTCAACAGGCCGTGAAATACAAGCTTCGGCCAGAAGTTCCACCGGTGGCAAACGACCCTTGCGTCTTGCAGCGCAGACCACGCGGAACCGCCTTCTGCACGCACTTGTGTTTGCAGGTGTTGGTTCATCTTTTCTTGGACACCCAATCTAGATGGACACCCCAGCCTGGCAAGCAGCCCGGAGCGCATAGAGCATCAAACAAGGCAAGGCGCTCCCTTTCTTGCCATGCCGCGCAGCCGATCCCGCGAAAAGCGGAAGAAAGCAAAGAAGGCTGTTGTAGCTGAGGGGGACTGTCGGCTGTCTCATGATGTCGGATGTGTGTGGGAGCGCAAAATCGGTAACAAAGCGTGATGGAGAGAGTTGCGCTCAGCTTGGCCAACAATTTTCTGCACTTGCGGGATTGCAAACATGGAGACCAGGGGACCCCTTGTGCCACGCCGCCTTGCAAGGGGGCTAACAAAAAGGCAACAAGCGGCCATAATTTTGACACGCCTGAAGGTCAAAAAGGCCAAGAAGAAATCCTCTAGCTCTGAGTCGTCATCCTCAAGCGCGGCAAACGCCAGGGAGAAGCAGGCCCAGTGGGCACGCACCTTGGACTTGTTTGGTGCGGTCGCGGGGCAAAAGAAGCACTGGGTTAGGTGTTTCACTTGTTCAAGGGGTCTGGAATGCGGTGAACTGGGCTTTCCCCACCTCACTGGCTGGCTTTGCCACATGTTCAGCTCAACTTGCTTGTTGGGTCTCGAACAATTATAATGGACGCCTTTGATTCATGGGACCCCGCCCCTAAATTGGGTAGCTGGGGCCAATTTTGATTTTTAATTTGATTTGGTATTGCTGGCGATGCCTTTTGAAACTGAACTTCAGGGGTTTTTGTTTCCATTGGGAATTTTAGCTTCGGCAGAGTTTCTAGCTGTTCTCCCTTTTGCTTCCTACTCTTTCTCACTTCTTTTGGCTGGCCTTGGATGTCAAGCAGGAAGCTTGTGGTGATTTCCCGAATCATCGTTTCAGGGAGGCGTATTCGTCGTTCCAGGAAGTCGGAATCATTTGTTCAGGGGCTTGCTGAATCCCAGGTGGACATTGATAGACAGGGCCACCCTTGCATACAGTGCTCGGTCTCGGAGGTTTGCAAATCATGGTGGCCCCCAGTTTGCCGCAGGCTACTGGGCTGCAATGGGTGCATATTCATCCTGGTCATCGGCCTATTATGGTGGGCTCTATGCATGGCCAGCGCCAAGTGGATCCACGCAAGGCCCGCAAGATGTCGTGGGAGCAGTCGCTGTTTGGCAGTTGCTTGTGTAAAAGTGGGCCAAGTGGTCATTCAGACGTGATTTCCTTTCTCGCCGCCACAGCACCGGCTTGACTGTAAGATGACCTGCTCAGCCGGCCGCTTGTGGCAGGTGTGATCAAGGGTGGCATGTTTGCCCGCATGTTAACATGGAAGTTTGTGGCGATTCCAAAACAGGATGGCTTCAAGTCTTCCACTTCTAGGCCAATTGTGGCGTTTAAAACAACACGGGCACTCATAGCAACATGTCGGCATTTGCTTAGCCCCTCACATTGATCAGTTCGGGCCTTCACGAACATGGTTGAGGACAACCGGATCGCGTGGATCGCCCTAGTGTGCAGACCTTCCTGGACGAGGGCGTGGAGGATGGGGTTGTCCTCAAGCCCAAACATGAGTTCCCTTGAAAATTACTAAAACGGGTGCCTCTCTTTGGATATTGTTGGAAAACCTCACATACGCAGGGTCAAAGTTCAGATCCACCCGTTCAAGTATGATATCAGACCAGGTCCCTGGCGCTTTCTGTTTTGCCCGTTACATGGCCCAATGCGACAACTCGAGGGTGTTTGTTCGGAGTGTTTGGTAGCGAGCTTAATTTGTTTGGCTCGATAGCCACGTGCAGCTTTTGCCGCTGTTCAGTGCCGTTTTGCTTGGCTGCTCCACAATGAGTGGAACTGTCCCACTAAAGGCGCAATGGCCCAACTCGAATTCCACATCACTGCTTGCTACAGGGAACCAGGACTCCAGAGGTGACACGGCTTCGTAGAGCCCATGTGCCTGCCATCTCTTGCAATCAAAGTTGGTGGGGCTGGGTCGAGGGGTCAGGGGTGGGAAATGATGTCGTGCCCGTCGCAGCGACAGCTCAAGTGGCAAACAAGACAATCATATTTGTTTTGGTGGCCTGTGTGGCGCTTTCATGCGCTTTCCCAACATTGCGTGGTGCAAAAGCGCTCCCGGCATCCCTCGCGGCAGGCGCGAACATGTTTGTACAGTAACACCGTATAGTGTTGCCTGCGCGTGCTGCCACACCTGTAGAAAGATGCGGTCTCGCAAGAAATAGCATTTTCGTACGTGCAGGCCGTGAAAAAGCCATGAATTCCTGGGCCCCACAAAGCGGCGTTACCTTGTTTTCACCCCCAAGCTGTTGGACCCTGCTGAGCTGCCTTCGTTTTGCGACCCCTGCACATTTGACTGCACTTCATTGCACTCATTGCCAGTGCAACGGGAGGTTGCAAAAGGTCGGCAACAGCCGCGCAGCCGAACCGTCGCCAGCATTAGTCGCCCTCACCACTGGTCAGGAGATCGTCGAGGTTCCCCGCTCTGCCATGGCCAGAGTCATCGGCAAGAAGGGCCGCACCATCGCCGAGGCATCGATCCGAGGGTCGGGTCCGGGGTTCCCAAGCCGGGCTTCACTGCCAGGGGCCCCTAACAGCTCCTGCTCTAAACCTGGTTGCTCTGTTTCACAGTGGTTCTCCACAGAACTTGGGGACTGCTGACCCTTTGGTTCTTCAGCATGTTAGCTGGGCAGGGTTTTGTGTTTGTATGGTGGGTGCTTTCAAATCGTTGAATTTGTTGATTGATGCAGGGCTGGGTTTAGGGAGCTTATATGCTAGCGAGGTTGGCCTTTGCCAGTAGTATGGTGACCAAGCGAGGTAAAGAACTGGTGTAAGTCCAAGCATGTTATGTAATCATAGTGTTCCTGAGCAGATTCAAGCCAGGCTTGCAACTACAAGTGCCTGCGCAAATGCACCAAGAGCTCAGGAGACACTATGGCCCCCGAGTTCCCGGAGTGGTTTGGTATTTATCCTTGCCATGCAGGTGGCTTTTGCTTTTGCAGACTTCCCCCCTTGGAGGAGTCTTCTACAGCAGTGGGGCTTGAGCATGCGCTCGCCGGCTTGAAACGGACGCCTTGATTCAGGCCCAAACCAATGCACACCGGATTGCCATATGACCCCAAACATGTTTTGTCGCCTCAGGCAACATTTGGGGTTGTGTAAAGTTAGGTTGCCTTCCTTTTGGTTGCCCTTCAAAACTAAGCCAGCGGGGCTCCCCCAAAGAAGCATAGCCCATGTTTTTCAGTGGCACCCTTAAGATCCCTTCTTGATTGGTGGGCTTCCCTGCAAAAACAAGCAGCCCCCGAAATGGTCTCCCTTTCTTCTCACTGAAAATGGCTACCCCCAAAAGGGTTTGCCCAACACCTTTCAACCTCAACATGGTCAACTCCAAAAATGATCAGCACTAAAATGGTCGAAGCCACCCGCTTCAGGTGCGTTCGAAGAGCGGAGCCTGGAAGGTGCGGAAGACGGAGTGCAGTTGGATCCGTTGGGGGTGGAAATCTCAAGTTGGCTGTTTGGTGTTGCTTTTGGTTGGTCACTGGCATGGCGTGGCCTTTGGTGGGTTGGTTGTTGGTTTGGTTTGTTGCTTGGTTATTAGCTTGGTTGTTGGTTTTTTGGTGTGCGTTGCTTTCTTTTGTTTTGGTCTTGAACAATTCTCTAGGCTCTGGCATTTACAAAATCATTCGGACGACTGGGCTGCGGGCTCATCGATTGGGGAACTCCCATTGGCAGTCAGACCTTGGGCGGCTTTTTGGTTGGACCTTCAGCCGTTTACCTGTTGGGAAGAAAATGTTTGTCATTAGCAAGCAAAGGCGAAGTCCCTTGGTTGTTGATGGTTCTGCGATGCCGGGCTCTTTCTGGAAGCCTGACATGGGCAGACGGGCATGTCATGCACCTTAAGAAGCAGTGACAAGAAGCTACGGTTCATCCTGTACACCATGCTTAGCTTGCAGGGCCACTACTTAATTATTAACAGGCAGCGGGCGGAATCCTGAGATTTTTGCTTTTTGATGACTTAATCGTCTCACACCCCCTATCGGATAGACATGTGAGTCCCAACCTGGCTTTGCCCCGTAATCCAAATAGAATGGAAGTGCAAGATCAGTTGCTGCTGAAGGTATTGTATGCCGTTGATGCTCCACCTTTGGGCAACGGAATGATTCGTTTGAACAAGGCTTCTGAATTCTGTGCCTCAAGCTTTTGATTTGTTGGGCCGGTCATTTTGATCTCTTTTGGTCAGATCGCTTTCAAGCTGGCTATGCAAGGTGAAGCACTTAGCGTTCTGTCATTGAACAGGGCTTCCCCATTTGCCCTGTGACAATTCCCAAGGCCCAAGCCAACGACTCCCCCCAAGCCCCCAAGCCAACGACTCCACCGGTGTCGGTGTCAGGTGGACGCCCGAGACCAGAGCAAGGACCCCTGCGAGGTTAAGCTACAGGGCCCACCGGAGGCCGTGCCTTGTCAGCCTGGAACTGGGTGAATTGTGACACTCGCAATGCTGTTGGTTGTTTTTTGGCCGGGAACTGGCGGCAAGTGTGGGCCCCCTTCTCTTTTGCAATGAGTCAACCTGGTTGGTTCTTGAATGGATGTAGGAACCAATGAGCCCCATGATGAGGCATACTCTGGTCCACTTGTGTTGGTTAATGTGTTTGTCTTTTCAGCTGAATGACCCCTTCCGATCAATCAATAGAGAGATGCCCTGATCTAATTCGCATTGTTTGTTTGGTGTTTTGAGCAGATGAATGTGTGTAATCCCGGTTTACGTGTAGCTATATAGTTTATCAAGGCTTATTCATTAGCGCGTACATAGGTACATGCACGGTTTGCATTTACATAATATCTGCATGCAAACAACATACTATATATATAGAGGCGTTCCCCTGATACGTTTTGTACAACCCGATGCATTCAAGAGCTTCACAAGCGACCGTCCTCCTGTCAGCCCGGCTACTGGTCGACTCACACTTGAATGGTTGTGCTTTGCTGGGGGTGAGCGTTAATTTCTGAAGCGGCTTGCTATCCAGGAACTGGTGTCCTGTCCCTAGCATTGAAAGAGACAACCCGAAGCAAGTTCGTGCAACGCCGGCAACAACACTGTCACAGCTATGGGGAGCGAATTACGCTTTACATGACAATAGCGCCTCGCTGGTCCAACGGAGCAGCCCTCACAATGACCTGTCACCAGCCACGATTCCAGAGTTAAAACACAACCCGTTTCCTAGTCGTGCCATATTGAGTGGCTTTGCATTTTAATTAGGAGCAACGGTGCCGGCAGCGGCACACCGACGTGGTGGAACTGGATCTCTCAAGTTGGGTGTTTTATTGCCCTGTGTTTCCGAACTTAGTGCCTCAGCTGGATGGCCAATTTATCTTACTTGTTATTCCGAGGGTCACTTGCTGATGTTTACGGACTTCTTATGTATCGTGCCCAGCGTACTTTTGTACGTGATTGGCATGTTGCTGTTTGCACTCATGCATCTATGCTTTGAACACGGAAAGCGCAGGGATGTATCTAGACTGTCCTGTGAAGTGATGTGTTTGCCCGCGGGCCATTGGCACTAAGGTGCAAAAAGCCAAAGAGCTCATCCACGAACTGCAGCTTGGACAATGCCCAGCCTGGCAAGACGGGGAAACGGAGGCTGCCCACAACAAACTGAAGTTCCGTGTGGCAACCAAATTGGCCTTTGATTGGGTCGGCCAGCCCCATTTCGACCTTTTCGTTGACAGAAGCTGGCCGGGAACTGGCTGCAGCACTGGCATGGAGTTGCATACTGGTGTAAACCAAACGCAGCAAGAACGCAGAAGGCTGATGAAGTCAGTGAACAGACTGTTCGGGCCTAGGCCATTTGATCAACTTGTTCAAGTTCTAATCCCCAGTGATTGCGGATTACGGATTGTGCGGTTTACGGATCAGGCTATGCGGCTTGCGATTGTGGATTATGGGGTGCACGGATTGTCCAAGCTCCAACATTGCAGCGCGGATTACAGATTCAGAAGATTAGCAAACAAAACATGGATTCGGGGAGAGTGTGCAGGGATGATGCATCAGAACCACTCAAAGTTGTCCAACGGGACTTTCATGCTTGTTGCAGGTTGGCATGGTCAAGGGCAAGCATTATTACCCTGCCCGGAAAGACGGCAGCATGATATGTGTTCCCCTGTGTTTGGGCGTATGTGCTCGTTTGGTTGGTCGTCTGCCAGGTTTGCAGAGTCGCAAGTTGTTCTGGGTCAAGCTGCTCTCAGTGTCAGGCAAAAACAGACGGCTCGCTGAGGTTGAAACCGCTGTCTGAGAGACATGCGGGCGCTCAGTTCGTAGACATCTCCCAGGGCCAGATCGGCAAGATCATCGGCGCCAAGGGTCCTGGCCCAAGACACCCAAGGGAGATTCATGCGGAAGTGGCTTCCGCAAGAAACCCATCACCCTGCTGCCACCCGTAGAGAGCTTACGGGCTTTTTACGGCGCCCGTTTTTGTCGAGCCGTTTCTTTGATTCCTGCATTTGGGGCTGGGGCGGAAAGCGCCAGCAGGGGTCGTGAGATTGCTTGCGTGCCACGCCATTGTGAGCTCGTCGAATTGCCTTTGTTTTTGTGTACAGACCGTTGCGACAGTGCACCGCTTTGGGTCACAAGCCCACCCGCTACAGACATGTTTGCACAGTGAGGCGCTCGGGTCCAGGAGATTGAGCTGCAGACAGGCGTGAAGATTGACGTGGACTACAGCTGCCCCTCGGCTTCGTGATGGAAACGTCTTTCGTTTTGCTCAAGGTGTTGATAAGGTCAGTTTCCTGCTTGGTGTTTGACGGAACTGGCATGAGGGCATGCCTTTTTTCCAGGAGTTGTTTGTGTCAATCCCTTTCCGCGCGGCTTTGCGCGGAGCCGACGCCGAAGAGACAACACATAAGGTTTTTGTAGGGCAAGGTGCAGCCTGCAGATTGAGATGAAGAAAGACGACGATCAAGCTTCACACATTTAGCATTGCATGTTTTTTTGGGCGTATTGGCGCCTGCCTATAACAACTAATGTCCCTCCGTTTAGAAGTAATACCCCACCCCCAACCCAAATTCCGTCAGATATGGGTTCGGTAAACCTCCCAGTTAGCAACAACATCACATCACGGAAAGGAAACTCGCAACAGTTGCCAGATTTGGCAGGTAGGCGGGTGGCCTCTCTGTCCCTTTCCGGACCCACCCAGTTCGTACATGGCGGTGTTTCTGGCAAATTTCTCAGAGCTGAAGCCATCCCTGGCCGGAGGCGCACCATGCCGCGCGTATCTCATGGGCAGCGACTCGGAGGTGCGCGTGGCGAAGCGCTTGCTCCTGGAGATCGCCAACGAGCCACCTGGCCGGGAAGCGGTCCGGGTCTTCGGAGGGCACAGGTCCCACTATGTCCCACTTGGCAATGGTTCCGTTTGAAGACCGCCAGGCGCCATGTGCACAAAAAAAGAGCGGTTGTCTTCCAGAGGTGATTAGCTTGAGCTTATGAGACTCATGATGTTTACTGTAAGTTTCCAGAAGTAGGTTGATCTGGGTTCTTGTCCTTGAGCCCATCGCTTGGTGCTGAAGTCTGGCATTCGTAATTGGATGGGTCCAGTTTGACCAGCTGAGCCAAGGGAAAGCTAGAAGGAGGTATGCCACCCTGCAAGATGATCAGGGGATTCGAATAAGCCTCTCCTGGTTGAGGAAGTCTTTTTTGATTGATTTTGGGATGAGAATCCTTTTGATAGTTCCAGATTACAATGAAATTTGTGGGACTGCCAAATCATTGCCGTTTTCCCAAATCTAAATGATCAAATACTGGGATTTGCAGTGAGGCAGGAAAGTGTTGCTTTCAAGGCTAGGGGCATTGCCTTCAGTAGCTGGCGTTTGCTTGTGAATGGACGGATTTTGACAGAAGAGTTCGCTTGTCATCTTGCGTCGCGGTTTAGGTGCTCCAATTGTCCATTCGCCGCCAAATCCTGGCACGTTGATTTCCCCCTGGGCTCCTTGAGCTTTGAATTTTGTGTGGAGTGGCTCAATGTACTGTGATCAACACGTAGGCCCCCCCCCCCTCAACTCCCCTTTTGCACAAACTCAATTGCTTCCCAGGCTTAGTATTCGAAGTGACCAGTTGTGCATTTGGAGTCCAGGAAGTCCAGCAGCAATACTTTTGACTTTTGTTGCACTGCGGTCAGGTTCCAGGAAGTCTGGCAATTCTACTTTTGGGGTGGTTTTGTATTGCAGTCAAACTCCACAAAGTTTGGCCATGCTACTTTAAAGGGGGCATAAATTCTAGGACTTCTCAAACGGGGCAACTCTACTGTTGATGTGCTTTTGTATTGGGATGCATTTTCAGGATGTGACCCGGATCATTGGCTGCATTTAGTAACAAAGCCTTGTGACAAAAATACTACTTTAAACTAATTATTATCGATGTTGTTGTTCAATTGCTGCTATATTTGGTTCCGTTTCCGGAAAGTGACCCAGATCATTGAATCTTATTTACTGTATGGGTTAGATGACCTTGCAGGGGGTACCCTTGGCTGATTGTTTTGCGATGATTTTTGAGAGAAGGGTTTAAGTACAGAAATCGTCATGAAACTGGACACGAAATTACTCCAGAGGACCATCTTGAAAGGCAGCACTTTGAAAGGCAACTTCACCCCCAAAGAAGGGTCTCCCATGCTTCCGTGCTTGCCTTGACACTTCCCCCCTGGGCCGCACAAGGGCGTGAGAACCGACACTGAGACACTGAGCCGGAGACTTTCAAGCGCACTCGGCCCAGCAAAAGAGCCTTGCGTGGGATGGACGCTGACTCATTTGACTCTTTCTATCCACTTTGCCAAGCGTGTGCAATTTTCGGAACCAAACACAGAAAGGGGGTATGGGGACATTGAATCATGTCAGGGCCGCTGGAAGCATGGCAAGGTCTCTCCAATGCGCATTCCATGTTGGGTTATGATGTTTGGATGCTTGTTTTGTGTCAAGCAATGTCAAACACGCTACGCATAGTTGTTCAGCTCGTAGCTTGTGTTGCTGGGACCCTGTTGCCCCCTTCAAAGCCGAGGTGTTGCAAACCTGGGTTTCTTGCTTTGCTGCGAACCACTCCAAGGGTACGTAGTAGCTGCTCTCAAGCAGCTTGCGGCTAGCGCGGAAGCAGTCGCGGAAGTCCGCGCACCAATGCCGGAGCCTCCGTGCGGACGCAAGCGCCTGCAAGACGCCGAGATCATTTGGCTGCTGGATGAGTTTCTGTACCGTGGGGAGGTCCATGAATTCAAGATGGCGCAGCAAAGCTTTCAGCGCAATGCGGCATCGCTGGGCGCAGAGGACATGGATGCCATCATTCCTCCCTGCCTGGAAGTCCTTGAGTTTGCCAACCGTTACATCCGCAATGACACTCTGCTGTGCTTGCTGCACGTGTCCATGGGCTGCATGGGCCCAGAGGCGCGGTTGGAGGACCTGGGCCCGGCCATGCGCCGCAATGCCGCAGTGCTGGCGCGCCATGAAGCCCTACCCATGCTGGTCCGTGCTTTGGACTACCTTCTGGGCCAGGACCTCCAGGATGCCAGGGTTGGGCGAAAATGCTTGAATCAGGCAACCTGCAACTTTTTGAAGGGGAATGAGAAGGAGGTTGTTTAAACAACAGGTGGTTCAACATGTCTGAATAGGGTGGTTGGCCCAAGTTTGCAGGATGCAGAGGATGGCATGTTTGAGCGCGAATTCCGCCTCGTTCTGAACTGTATCTACCTGCAAGTCCTGTTCAACGAGAATGATGAGCATTTTGTCAGTGCCATCGAGAAAGGTTGCGGTCGCATGGGTGCATCGCTGGCAACCTTGTTATTTGAGGCGGCCCTGAGTTGCTCAGACTCCGACAAAATTCTGCCAGTGAAAAAGATCATGCTGTTGTTGCTGCGGGTTTTGCAGCGCCTCCTGGACATTCCGGACAAGGTGTTGTACCCATTGCCTGAAGAAGGCGGCAAGCGGGCTCAGCGTCCAAAGGTGATGGATCTGCAATCATTTACCGCGTTACATATGCACCAGACGCTCATCCGCTCAAAGTACAGCGGCAGAGGTTCCCCTGCTGCAGTGGATGAAGGCTTGTGGCTGGCCGAGCAGTACGAGGACGAATTCCTGGCCACCTACCCGTTTCACCCCACGGAGTTGGACTTCATGAAGCAATCTCCGCAGCTCCGGGACGCATATCTCAGATACCAGGAGCTCCGCTGTGCTACTGGCATTAGCACTGGAAGCAGGCTTTTGCCTCGAGGCGCTCGGCCGAAGCAGGGTGCGCTGGGTGCAATGGTGCCATCGCAAGCAGGTGCCCGTTCCCAAGACATAGCTTCAGGCTCCGAATCAGCAGCTTCCAGTTCTAGCCGGGCTGGAAGCCTGTCTGCTCGCTCGCAAGAATCTGCCGCCACAGAGGTGCAACTGGGCGATATGGAGGTTGAGCCACTGGCTCAGGAGTGGAGGGAGACCGAAAGAGCGTCGCCCTCCCTGCGCTCGGCAGGCACTGCGCGCGCGACGCGCGTTGCCGAGCCCGATCTGTTGGACGAGTCGCCGGTCTCAACGTGGAGAAGGCTGTACGTAATGATTGCCCCGCGTTTGACGGAGCTGGTGGTCTTCCTTTTGCGGCTGTTGCTCACTTCCTGTTCCAATGTGGACTCCTCTGGCGTAGACTTCTCCCTGGAGCGGCGCGCGGGCGACATGCAGGATGACAAGGAGTGCCCCGAATCCGTGGAGGCGCAACGTCACAAGGAGATTTTGGCAGCTTCAGTGGCAGGTGTTCTGCTGGTATTGCTGAAGTCAGCCAAGCGGTCCGCCGCGGAGGAGTTCACCTTTGTGGCGCAACTGATCGCAGATTCCAACGGTGCCCTGGTCGTGTTGAAGTACTTGAACCAGGATACCAACCAAGAGCAAGCCATTCCGCCAGTCTTGCCTTGCTTGCGAGCTGGGAAGCTCTCAACCCGGGAGGGCCTTATGTCTTCATATTGGCAGGCATGCGGCACCCTGAGGTTGGTTGAGGTCTTGTACTTGGTGTGTCGCGACTGCCCCGAGCGGGTGCGCAAGTACTTGATCAACTATCGCGCGCACTTCATCCTCAAGCGCCTCAACCGAGTTGAGAGTCCGCGGGCTGAACGGCTGGTGCTGAAACTGCTGAAGAAGCAGGTCAGATACCTCCCTCGAAAGTGGAAGCAAGCCAACATGAAAGTAGTGAGCGCCATCTACTTGCAGGTCCCCATGTCTCCGCTGGAAGACTGGCTGCTTAATGAAGCATTGGGGGAACAGACCATGGAGGGGCCCCCGGCGAAGGAGACTTCCGAAGAGCACCCGGAGGCGACGCAGCTGGCTCCGGTTTCGACTCCGGCGGCGCTTGGCTACGTCCATGCCTTCCCGGAGTATGTCCCACGGCGCTAGTGCGCAAAAGAGCGGCTCTCAAACTTGGCGTTGCTAGGCCAAGATGCTCAGCTTCGAAGTGTCGATAATTAGATTTGGCCGTGGTTGGGGAAACTAACCTGACTGAAGACTCTTGTTTTTGGGGGATCCTCTCCCTCAAGCAGCGCAACTATCACGACGTGTCACGGCGCATTCCTCGCAAATGCCTGATGCGCAGGCAGCTCTGTTCCTGGCGGATTTGCCGCAGCCTGTGGAGGTAGGGCGCAGAACAGCAAAAACCAACCACACGTCATGTGTTTTCCGCTTGGTTATTTGCATGCAAAACTAATCGCAAAACTAACTATAGTGTATCGCAGCATTAAGGGAATGGACCGTTTCGGCGGCTTAGCAAAGCGATTGCCTTGTGACAAAGTCCGAGTCTTGCCACTGCAAGGGCTTTTCGGCTGTAGTAGCAACCGCCGTGCCATGAGCAACCTTTGCATCAACTGACTTTGCTGTGAGCCTGTTTACCCATAGCTTCTCCACGTGGTGCCATCCTTGAAGCCGCATGTTTTGTCACATCAGGGTCGCTTGTGATGTGCGTATCTGAGGCCATCCCAGAGGCATATGCAGAAACCCACGCTGTTGGAAGAGGTGTGTGGGATTGTGTCCCTCATGAACTGCGTGTTTCTCTGGAAACAGTTGCCTTGATACTCTCCGCCTGTATGGCTGCACCACTGTGTCAGGAGCGAGCCTTGTTCGTTCGATCCTAAACAAGGAAGAAAGTCCGTTCAAAAGGAGCATACAGTATTCTGCGGGAAGTCTCTGTCAGGTTCCATCTGAGTTTCTGCATGTGTTGGCAAATGGCTGTGTCTTTGCGTGTGTGAGGGCGTTTTTGTGTCACACTGACTCTTTCTCTGTCTCTCTCTCTCTCTCTGCGTTTGTGTGTTTGCATGTGTCTGTCTACGAGCATGATGTTGTGAAATTTGCAGCGAGCTCACCTGACGATAAGACAATCTCACTTATGATGTTTTTGCTTGGGGATTCTGAATTCCAATTTGTGAATTGTAATTTGATTAGTCAAATTGGTCGGTGAATTGTATTCAGAATTCATACATTCCGATTTGGAAATGTGATTAAGCAGACATGGACAGCTGGATGATTGTCTTGGGCTCATGGGAAGGCAACGCATTGGAAGCGTGTGAGAAGGCATCCAGCATTCCGAGGGCATTTCCTGTGCGGCGCAGGAGCGCGAAGGCCAGGCAACGCCAGCCGCGGGTCCTGAAGACGCGCCGGTGTTGTCCGGAGCCCCAGCCGCACGGGCAGACCGGGGTCTCCACCAGCTGCCAAAGTGACTTGGATCAACCAATCAAATAATTCAACTCAAATCATTTTCAATCAACTAACAACCAAGCAAGCAAGCAAGCAATCAATCAATCAATCAATCAATCAAGCAATCAATCAATTCACCCCACCCTACCCCGCCCCACCATCAATTCAGTTTGGAGGGCCATCAGTGTCCAACTCTACCTCCTCAGTAGAAACTAGAACTTGGCACAGGCGCTCCTGTTTTTTTTCCTTGGTTTCCCCTTTGAAACTCACAACCAAGCAAACAAGCAAGCAAGCAGGCAGCAAGCAAGCAAGCAAGCGAGCAAGCAGGCAGGCAGGCAGGCAGGCAGGCAGGCAAGCAAGGAGGAGTCCGTTTGCCCCTAGCCATTGCGGAGTTGGCGGCGTCTTGCAAGCCTTTGGGGATCTCCTGCCAGGCCCATCCAGCGCAGTTTTACCTACCTCGCACTCGCAGCTTTAAATGTTTGTTCTCCAGAATGAGTGCAGTCCATCATAGTGGGGGTTTCGCTGTTGCGTTGCGGCCATGTGCTGGCGAATGCACCCAGAGCTGTGGTTCAGCGACGCCTCATGTGTCTAACTTGTTTTTTCCTGTTGGTCGGCTTCTGAGTTGGAGACCAGCAGGACAGAGCCTGCTTGTTGTCATGACCAATGGACCATGATCAGCACGCCAGACCAAACGCACGTTGAACATATGAGCGGTCACAACTTCAAAATTTGTCCGGGAGCAGTCTGGCTTGGTCTCAGCCAGCTAAACACCTCCAGCTCGCCCCGCCCGAGGGCTATCTCTTCTCCGACTCCCGCACTTTCTCTCTCTTTCTCTCTAATTAATTATACCTCTCTATCTTTATCTTTCTCTTTCTCTTTTGCTTTCTTTCTGTATTTTGTTTCTCTCTCTCTCTCTCTTTCTCTTTGAGAGTCTTCCTCTCCCTCTCTCTCTCTCTTTGGCTCTCTCCGTCTGGGGCTCTGGCCCTCCCATACTGGCGGCGTTTTTGAGGTTCGGCTTCACTGCCTCACTGAGCCGGATCACGTGCATGCTGCTGGGCGAGGTGGGTCCATTCGCCTAGCTGTCCGGAGATTGGGGACTTAGAACATCTCCCAAAGTAAACTGGGAGATGTTTCATGCTGTGTTGCTGAGGCTGCGAGATGTTTCATGTGGCAAGAGCAAACTGGGAACGTTGGGAGTGTGGCTGGAATGGACGACTGGCACTGGCGACAGTGTCGTCTCAGGTGACTCAGTTGAATGTCATGTGATGACACTCCACAGCAAGCCGTGCGTGCCGAAATGTTCATGCTTCACGCACCGGGAAGATGGAATGGGCGTTGATCTGCTTTCAAAGCATCAAGCCAGCCTTTGATTTGGCCCAAACCTTGTGACACCACCATCTATTTCAAGGGACCTGTGATGCTTGGCACGGAACTTCACGAGGTAGAGTGGTAAAGGAAGTTGAGTTATGCAGCGTGCTGATGCGATGCGGGTGTCGCCTTTCCCTCAAATTGCCGGGTTGATGGCACCAACCAACTTAGATGGTGAGGTACACATCGTACTATCCATTTTCTGGCACTTGATTCACCCATCACCTGGCTGACCCGCAATGGAGTAGTCAGATAGATCGGCCAGGAAGCTTTGGAAGCAGATCCTTCAGGACCCGGGCTCCAACTTGGCGTTTGGAAGGCACTGAGCGATCTTGGCATCCAGTGTTCTCACTTAACATCGTATATATATATATATATGTATATATGTATATATATATATATATTATAGCCAGGTGTTTATTCATGTTGTCAATCTATCTACACACTTATGAGCTCAGGATATGTTCAGTATCTAATGTTGGTGGGAACTGGAGATTATCGGAGTATTTGTCTGAATGAATATTTGCTTTGGGTTGCATGACCTCGAGAATAGTGCCTTTGCTTATCTCGTCTCCATGAATTTGCTGTTGGACCCTGACCTTACTGACTGGTCAGACGCAGATGTTTTCCACATTTTTATGACCTTCGTGCCTGAAGCAGACAAAGACTGAGACGACTTTTGTTCCACTGCCCCTCGAGTGTGTGGATGGCGCGAGCATGCTTTTGCACGTGTCAATTGCCAAGGCTTTTTAGTTCCTTCAGGCCCAACAAGTGGCTTGGCTTGAACGTGATTGAACGTGTTATGAGTGTTTCACCCTGCCTATGCGGCTCGTATCTTGTAGCAATGGTGCTTGCAAGGTGGACAAGCTTTGTTCAGCTCAACGCTTTACACCAATCACATCAACGCAACCGTGTTGCACAAGCAGGAGCACCACGCGATTTGCACATTTCCCATCCCCATAGCTGATTTAGAATGAGACTGCCACACGTCAATGGAGCATGACTGTTTGGAGCACAGGGGGTTAGGGCTTGAAGATGTATCATGTTTTCCCCAACCGAGTGTTTGGGCGTCATACTAACTTGGGGGGGATGGCACTCATTCACTCATTCACTCAACCGCTTTGTGCAAGGGACACCGCTTAGTGCTAGAACCATTGAAGGGAAGATGGTCAGATGGTCACAGTAGAAGCGTAGCTCATGAAATGGGTTTGGAGATGTTAATGTTGTCGGCCTCTACACGGACATGCGCTGGAAAATCTCGGAAACTTGCGGCGGACCTTAGGCTTACTGAGCTTAGCTTGCATATGGGCAGCATGTATAGAGTGCTTGCATGCAAGCCCATGACGGGGTGGAATACATTTGTGGAATAATATTGGGTTTTCCCACACAAACTATGTCCATCTCCACTTGTTTTTGGCTGGCTTGCTCAGGCCGTGAGCCAACTACCTATCAACAGAGGTCTTGAGGTTTTTGGCTCGGGATGAGCTACGAGCAATCATGCTGCGACCACGTCAGGATGGCAAACCTTTGCTCGCCTGGTCTGGCCAAGCTATTGCTGCTTTGACTCGTTCCATCGATTGCAAGGCTCGGGTCAAGTGGGCTGCTGAACCTCACACACAAATTTAAGGCTTCCGATTTCCACGGCAGGTTTCGCTGCCCTTTCGGCTTTCGAGGACCTCGGATAGCAGCCTTGCAGCTGTCATTGATGTCATGCAGCCGGGGTCCTTAGCCCTGGCGTTCCAGGCAGGGACCATGGACCGGAGGTTCAGCCGTCGTGTACATCCCCCCGACCCCACTGGGCTGCATGACCAAGTGCTTCTTGTTACCACTGCAGCGCAGTACGCAACCAAGAGAACTAGAGGTAAAAGTATTCTGTTACCATGCAGTAGCGACTGCAATCACTGGGTGACACACGGAAGAATTCAATCGAACTTTGCTATTGGCGAGTCCTTGCGCTTGCAGGCACCAAACCTGTCAGCTTGAATTGAATCCAATTGTGGGCTGTTTTGGTCCCAGGTGGGGGACATGGTGGGAGAGCTCCGCACTAGCCATGGGTTTGTGCAGGAAGCATGCTGAGCCATTTTTACTCAGGTGAGGTGGACGCATTTAATGGCTTTTCTTTAAATGGGCATGCCGGCATTTCGCAAATTTGGGCCCCCTGTTCGATGGGTAGAAAAGGAATGCAAAAGGAGGCCAACCAGTTTGAGGGGTCCGTGATTTTGACAAAGATTTCAATGTTTGATCGTTGCCTACCCAGATTGTTTAGAACCCCCCAGGAGCTAAAGGCTTATGTGAGCCCAGGACAACAACAGGCTGGATGCGACAAAGTTTGGCCGCTTGCCCTTCCGCCATCAAACGTGGGTGGGGGAAACCGGCGGGCTCCATCCCGAGGTGCGCGATTCGCACGGCAGGGCTGCTTCCTCGCTCAGGACGTCACCAGATTGCCTTGTCAAAATCACGTCTTTTCAGCAGTCAGGTCTTCCCGGCAAGCTACGCACTCTAAAATTGTGTGTTTATCTTTCAGCTTTTGAACTTGCCGGCTCCAGCTCTTCCTGTTTGACCCTCCAAGAGTGGAGCACACCTAGAAGACATGAGTGCTAGAACCATCACATTTCCCTCCCTGCCAAGTCCAAAGGCACAAACTTCCATTAGAATGCAACCAGCATGCATATGCTGATTGACCTCGTCCAATCCTGTCATGGCTCGTCGGGTGAGTTTCAGCTCTCAGTCCAGCAAGGGCTCGTAATGTTTGAAGCTGAAGAATCCGCTGTTCCTGCTTGAGCTTCGCTCTGGTCAAAGTCCGCGCCTCTTTGGTGTGAGGCAAGTATGGGAGAGTTCAACTCAAGCAAGGCGTCTAGGCAGATCCGAGCCACCTCTCACCGTGGAGCTAAGCTTGTTGTGCTGCACCCTTGCCGTCTTGGCTTCTTGCCTTACTCTCAAGACAGGGACATGCGTATGTTTATCCGGAACGGGAAAGCAACTTGAGCAACTTTCTGAGACACAGCCCGACCAAGGTGCTGAACTCAATCTAACGGGCTAGGCACCCAAAGCGGGGTAGACCAGCAGCGGCTCAAGTAACTATGAGCCAACCGTCCCAGCCCCACGTAAGCTACGATACTCCAACCACTTGGTTATAGCCTGCAAGCCGAAAGCTTTAGAGCTTCATGTGAACTGCTCCAGCCGAGGTTGGATTTGTGTTTTATTGGCTTTGCCATTGCAACCATTGGCTAGCGTCCCCTGGACCACGTCGTTTTGCTTCACCACTGAAAGCAAGCTCACAAACAATGAAGGGCCTTCAACCAGGGATTCGTGTTTCCACTTTGGGACTTGTGCAGATGCCATGGCTCCTACTCCTAATGCTGGCGCCTTTAGCTCACGCCGCGCTGCGCTGGGGGGACCCCAGCTGCTGGCGCGGCTGGCAAAATCACCAGCTCTGCTGCTATCCCCAGGCGGATGGAATGCCCCGCGCCGTTGTGGGCTGACGGTATTGGCTCAGAGGGATGGAGTCAGGAGCCAGGGACCTCGCAATTGCCGCCTTGGCTTCGACGTTGAAGTGTCAGCGGAGAACATGTATGTTTATCAAGCTTAGCTCCTTTGCGAGTGATTGAGCGGTCCCCTCTGAAAGGGCGAGTGTCTTCCAACATGCCTTCAACCCTTATGACTCTGAGAAGCTAAACCCTGGGAGGAAGAAGCCGCTTGATGGGAAGGCTGAGGGAGATTCGGGGGCAGATATTTCAGGCGGATATCTTTGAGGCTTTCATGGCGCAGCGTTATTGCAAAGATGACTGCACGTGGGGAAGAAGGATCGTTATGAGGCTTGCTAGGTCAGCTTTATTCAGCTGTTTCGTTGCTTGCTGTTAGCTGGCACAAGCGAATGCAATATTTCTGAGCCAGTTGGTTTGGCAGGTCTGCTCAGACTAAATGCTGACAGCAACCTTTTCAGACAACTGCTATGCTTGTAGTCGGCCTTTGGTTGCTGGTGTCTGGAGATGGCGGCTTTGAGCTCTGAAAGCGGGTGGTGTTGGTAAGACTACACAAGAACCCGCAAGCCATCTCCCTAGACTGAGACCTGAGATGTGGCAAGCATGAGGTTCAACCTGGTCGAACTCAGATCTATAGCGGGAACCCCTTATTTCATGCGCAGATCCAGCTATGAGCCAGCCAAGCGCCAGGTGCGAAATGTTCAGGAGCTGCGGGTAGAGGAAGGCTTCGACGCTTGCTGGACCGAGGGCCGCAACGTGAGCCGCTGTTGCCGCCGCAGCGGGGCCTTCTTTATAGCCGGGCCGGTAGATTGCCCGGTCTCAGGAGGGGTCGCCGAATTGATTGGTGTCCTTTGGGCAGGCGACCACCAACCGCCTTCAGTGAACGCATGTTTGTGGACGAACAAGCAGGTAATGCCCGCACCGTGAATCATTTTGAAGACAATGCCAAGCACATGCACTTCAGCCTCCAATGGTCTCATAACCCTCGTTAGTCCTTGTGTGTCCGCAGATAGGCTCCCCTGTTTGGGGGCTCCATAAGTAGCCACTACGTAGGGTCAGCAAGAGAAATCGCAGTTTAGTATTGGTTTGGAATTGGCATAGTCTAAATTGAGCATTGGCGACTTTAGATTTTAGAAAATCCCGGTGTTATTTTTAGGGACCTGTATTTTAATGGGGAACGGATAATGACCCGACCCATGCCGTCCATATCCCCAAACATTCAAGACAACAGGCAAGCCCGGTTGCTGTTTTGCTAAACGCCCATGCCAGGTTACATGTTTCCAGCTGCAATGTTGGTTCAAGAGGCTTTCCTTCTGGTGCCGCCCAGGATACTTAATTACATGAGTAGCTGGCAATTGCGCAAATCATGCTGGGGCTAGTAAACCACAGCTAAAGCGCGGACAGATGCTGCTTAAGCCTGAAATCCTGTGCGCGGAACCTGGTTGTGACACCTGGGTTTGACAAGGCTGTTGTGTTGTTGCAGCTTGACCAGGTTCATTCCGGCATGCTGCCTTGCACCACCAAAGCATGTGATCGGGTCGCATTGGAGCTCCTTTGTTGAACGGTTCAGAGTGCACGCGCGCCGTTCAAAAATGGCAATGCACTCTCCCACGCGAAGGTTTGAGAAAATACACTTTTTTGACGGGACCCCCACTTAAAGGCGGCTGAACATGCTGCCAGGATCTTCCTTTCTTGGACACCCCCGCATCGGCTGAGGTGGAGCGGCAAGCTCCGCCGGCGGTGAAGGCCATGTTCCGCGGCTGTGAGGCGAGGGCCTCAGTGCGATGGACCCAGCATTTGTTTCGTTGACCTTTGGGTTTTACTTCGAGAGAAACATTTTGGAGCGGCTCTTCCTTGCAAGCGGGCGGATCGTGAGACTGGCAACAGGGCTGCCCCTGGCCGCTTTTTGCTCTCAGTTTTGGATGTCTTTTCAAAAGTCAAGTTTTAGTTGAACATTCCGTAGGCACTTTGTGAAAGCACGACAAACCCTTGTCCCTGCGGTCACTTTCATAGACTCAGTTTCTTTAGTTCCCGGCAGCTGGAAGCTATGAGGTGTCTGACCAAATAAGCTCCGGAGTGGTGTGGAGCAACTCCGAGAAAGGGTTTGAGGTTCGTTCGATTCGGGATGCTTTGAGCAGTTGTTTTGGTAGACCCGGAGGTGCGCAAGAGTGGGTCAGAGCCGCTACCAGGCAGTTCCCAGGTCCAGAAGTTCTACCGTGTTGGGGAAGCCGCAGCTTGTGTTCCCTCCCGAGGCTTTGCCATGGCAGTACTTCCTGTTCAAGTTCCGCATGGCCTTCTGCTCGGTGGGGATTGAGCCGGGGCAAAAAGCTGTCGAGAGGGACTCTCGTGCTCTGCTCAGAAGCACCTTAAGATGGACATGCATTCCTCAACTTGCAGGTTCAGACAACCAGCGAAGAAGTGTGCGGTGTGTAGGGCACATTCGGGTAGCCTGTGCCCCAGTTTCATGTACCCGGTCAGTTTACCAGGCGCAGTGCAGATGTGTTGGTGGGCTGAATGGTATAAGATTAATAAGGCAATAGTGTCTTTTGGCATTCTGTTTCAGGGTGAATTTCTCTTTACTTTTCGTCCGGGTTCACCTTCATGGCAGGGAGCCGCGCGGACATTTGTGCGCCCATGATTCTTGCGGATTCATTATGGTGGTTGCACTGTGGTATTTACCGGCCGGAGCGGCGAGAGGTGTGGACGAACAAATCCGCAGCTGTCAAAAACTTGAAGCTATCGAACTAAACCAACGAAGCCCACGAAGCACGTCATCAGATCGATGTGGTCGCCGAGGCCGCCGGCCTTCTCTACAACTTTGACCGCATATCCTCCCAATGGTTCCTCAGCGCAGACCTTTGGCTTTCTGAGTTTGCATACTTAGTCGCGGTGCACAAAAGGCATAGATTTGATCCACTTGACTCCTGCTAATTTTCCTCTTCGGATTGAAAGTTACGGAGAAGACGAATTCTAGGTCCCTGGAGCCAAGGTTCACCTACTTCGACCTGGAGCCTTTGAAGTCTCGAGGGGGAGAGGCCCGCGGGCCCTGCCCCGTGGGCCAGGCGCTCTATGAGTTCATGGCGCGCCCCGGAATCGAACTCGGTCGTTCGAAACAAACCCACTGGGCTGAATTTGACCATGACCAAGAACTCCAAAACCTGCACTGCTGAGGTGAAAGACACCCATGACAACATGGCTAGTTGGTGTCACTGTGCTTGCTGAGAGGTTCCATCCAGGTTCTGCAGATGGAGTGCTGGGTACAACCAAGGATGACTTCTTGCTTTGCAGCGGCGCTTCATCAGACCAGGTTGGCTTGCTATAGGGGTACGATGGGGTACGCCACGCGTTGTTTGACGAGATCAGAGTTGGATAAGCCTGCCATTTCTTTGCTTGGATCCCAGGACCAAGATCTTCCGAATTCCCGCCACAAGAGCCAATCCGAATGGGGAGTCCTAAAGAGGGAGGGTGTTTGGGTTTTCCTCTAAGACCACACAAACATGGGCTTTCCCAACATTCTGACGGGGGTTCCTCGGATGTGGTGCTTCTCCATTCCGCCGCGCTGAGGCAATATTTGGCCGAGAGCTTCGCGCCGCTGCCAGAGCAGGCGTTCCGCCGCCTACAGATGGCTGAGGCCAGACGGAACGGCTGCAGATGGCATGGTACCCTCTTTCGCTCAGAGGGTTTTTACATGATGATCCGCAAGGGTTGATCCCTGCAGGGTTTTCTGGGACACTGGGTGCTTTGTTTGTTTGGACAAGGGCCAGGCGCTTGACTAGAACCTGTAGGCGCGAAATGGTCGTGTCCTGGTAGACAACCGAGAACGTCCAGTTGGAGCGCGTGTTCAGTTGTGATGTTGCCACGAGGGTCAGTTGACCAGCATGGGTTGGCAAACCAGCCTGGGCGGTACTGGGCCCGGGTAAGAAATTTTATACCACGATTTATTCAGCAATCTTTCATTTCGCAGGGTTTGTCATAGGATGTGGTAGCTTGGGGTTGGTGAGGCTGGCTTAATGTGTGTGTTGTGTGATAGGCGAGGCTGTCAGCAAAGCCATCGCATCAGGTTCCGGGCTTTAATGTTATTGTTGCCATTGCGCATGAGCCCAATGTTGGTCCTCATTGATGTCCGCCGAATATTCAGAGGCTGCATGTCTTCATGTTGCTTACACTGTCAACCAGCCGCCTATTCGGTCGAACTTGTGTCTCCTTGTTTGGGTCTGAAGCGACACCAACCAGGATGAAATGGTTCTTTCGTGCCAGCTTGTCGAGGGCCAGCACGAACCCTGCCTTGAAGGAGGCAGACTAACAATGTCACAAGTCATGTCAAAGCTGCCCTCCGCCCGCTTCAGCCAGGTAAGCTAGCCTTGCCACATCAGGCACCCCATTCGCAAACGCATCCAATTTCCGTCCGGATGACGGAACGGTGTCAATCATGTTCCAGCTGCCTACTCACATGCCTCGGTTCCTTCCCTACCGTACCCCTTAGCATCCAAATGCCCAACATGAGATTCCTCCAAAACTGGGGTAGGCTTGTTGCGTTCCAACGTTGGAGCCCTCAGCCCGTGTTTCGACAGATGGCGCTGGCCGGATCCGGGGGCTTGTTCCCGGCGGTGGGGGTGACTCTGGAGCAGCTTGAGCACCTCAGGCCGAGCAACAAAAACATGCGCAAGACCGGTTGTCGTTTTCATCGGGAGGCTTTTTTGGGCTTGTTGCCAATGTCAACCGAAAGGATATCAACTATGTTGGAGACCCCCTTGCTTCAAGACAAACAAGTTTCCGCCAGTCCAGTTGACTTTGTTCTCTTTGGTTTCTTGTTGATTTCACTTTAGAACCTTTAAAGCAACCCCGCAGACTTCAGTGAATCTTCATGCCCAAAAGTGAATGCAAGAAGTCGCCCTGCTTAGCTGGCCGCTTCATTCGCGAATGGTTTTTTGGCAGCAAGAACTACAAATGCCAAAGGTGACCCTTGTGACTCACGTCCACTGGGCAAGCAGAGGGCATCTGGCAGCCAATGGCGCCTGGTACTGTAAGTGCCGTTTTGGCCTAAATACGTAGAACGGGTTTGTGTGCCTTAAATCCGATTAAGTCATGCTTATAAGCAAATACTGAGTGTACTTTGCATAATGTGGTCGCAGGTTTCATGCCTATACGGCTTGCCTTCAGGCTTGCGACTTGAGCCACGAGAGTTTGCGCTTGCCATCCGGCCCTTGGTAGGGAAGTTGTCTGGGGATGCTGGAAGGATCATGTTGAGGCTTCTGACATCTGAATTCCACATTGAGGGTGCTGTTGAAGTTTGTGTTTGCTTGCGGGCTTGTCTGTGTTTGTCTTTGTGTGTCAGTAGTCTTGGCTTGGCTTGTGGTTGTGCGCATTGGTTTGCTTTGGTGTGTGCTTGCTCGCTGTGTTCTTTCTCGGTTTGTTAGTTTTGTTTGTCCTATTTGTTGCTTTTCTGTGTGTGTTTGTGTCCTTGCGCTTGTTGTTTCTGAGAGTGATTTAATGGCGGGTTCGGCTTCCTGCCAAATTGGGGGGCTAAACAAATTCACTTGGCTCATGCTCCTTGACGAAGTGCTCTGTTAGTTCTTCGCGCGGGCTGCCACCTCTTCAACCAGTATTTGGTATCCTATCAATGTTGCGTGTTGTATTTTGATTTGCCTGGGCTTGTGATATGTAATTGGTATGTTTGCCCTTCTTTGTAGAATCTACAGTACTTCTTCGTGTGTGTGTGTGTGTTTACTGTTCTATCTCTTGTGTCGCATAGACGTGCGCTCTGATTAGTCTCATTTCGGTTCGCTGCTGCTGCCGCTTGCAAACAAAAGTAAATCCCTATTACCATTCGCAAGGATGCCTACTTTTCCTTGCTTTTGTCCGTCACCAACAGCGGCCTTCTGCTTGTCAGCCGGGGACCTATCTTGGTACTTGCGCCTGGTGTCCTTGTCCGCCCTCGGAATTGAGACCTGTCTTGGCCAGGTTTCTACATGCGCTCCAAAACCGCTTGGCGGGCAAACGGGCATCACCACGCATTGCCAGGCGAGGCAGCGAGAGGGAGACAATCGAAACGGATATGCCTGGGTTATCGGGTTTGGGTAAGCCCCTATCAGTTTCTGTTCGTGCAGGATATGGGCATGGGTTAAGAGCCCGTACACCCAGTGACCATCCCAATGCCGACTAAAATGGGTGGTGCACCTACCTCAAAATGGTACCATTGGTTTTGACCCGCAACCATCTTCATATGCGCCCTACAGCTGTGCGGGATTTTGCTTCGGTTTATGTCCACTGTGGGTCACTCGCGGTTGGTTCGCGAGTTGCAGACACATGTCACAAGGACTTCTCGCCTCCCAGAACTACACGGACGCACACACTCACCCACTGCTACCTGCAATCTTTGGAATAACTTGATTGTTGGCCCGCACACATGAATGCGAGCAATGACATGGTCATACTTGGCCACATGTTTTTGTTGTTTTTTAAACATATATTTTACTTTACTGGCCAGTATGCGCGCAGCTGCATAGCCCGGCGTCCACTCTCTTGCCATCGGATACTTGCATCAGGCGCCCAGCTCAAGACGACCATTTGAGTCATTTGAGATGATCTTTGCGTGGCTCTTTGTGATGAAGGGTAGTGTCGCGCCAGAAGGTGCCATTTGTGTGGCTGTTGGACTGCCCATAGCTTCGGACATTGGATCCCAACTAAAGGCTCTCCCTATCCCCTCCTGCATACGGCTCGGCCTCAAGGGGGCCCCATTCCTGCGAGTTAGGCCAGGCCTATGCTTTTGGCCCTTTCCAGCGGCCCGGATACGGTGTGCTCTCCAAGATCCAGGGGCCTAAAAGCTACTCACTCAGCCTCATTTGACAATTATACAGTAGCGATACAATCATTTGTTCGTAGGCTTGATAGCTACGATTGTTTTGTTTTGCTTTGCCTCGCTTGTCAAACCTTTCATGTTTGCACTTTGCGAGCTGGACCCACTGGACTCCTGGCCCGAGGCACGGAGCCTCTCGTGCCGCCTTGGCCTTCGACTTCGGGGCCTCCGGGGGCGTGGACACGGAGACCTTGCGCCGCAGCGGTCTGCAGGTGGTGGCGGTGGAAGGCCGGAAGCTGCGACGTGTGCTGCACTCCGCAGGGTTCATGGCACCCCATGCGCTGCTTGCGGAGGAATCTGACCATATCTGACCTTTGTGGGGTCCGTGTCAATTCGGTTGAGACTTGGAGGTGCCAGCCTTGGACCCAACAAGTGAGTTCGACATGCCACCAGAAGCAAATTAGTAGCTCCCCCATGGGGCATTCCGACTTTGAGGGTGCAAGGTTGGTCATTTTGATGGAACTCTCCTACGTTTTGTTTGAGCTGTTATGAATTCCTGGCAGCCTAACAGTCCCTTGTATTCTCCGCGCACGTTCCATCGCAGGGGGGTTCACCAACAACGAGAGGTTGGTTCCTTAGAAGGGGGAATGGCATTAAAGGGAAGCCGAAGGGCCAACAATCATTTGTGGGGTTTCCCAATGTTAGGTGTTGTTGCATTACGCCTTGGAATTTTATCACCCCCAACAAAGGTGGGGACATTGGCGCAGGGGATCACCCTGAAAACAGTCAGTAGTACGTAAATCCCATACAAATCATGCCCACCAAAGGGTCCCTATGTAAATTCACACTCACCGACGCAAATGGACAAACTCAGGGAAGTAGCAGACGTAGGCATCAAGCACCCTGAAAACTAACCCAAGACAAGAAGCAAGACCACAACTCACCATCTATGATGTTCCTGAACACGCCTCAGGGGTTTACATCCCATTGGCGTAGGATGGGGTGTCCTCCAGGCAACGCCAGGGCCCTGTGGCACCTCGGGAGCCTGCGGAACGTGACGCCGGTGCACTGCGCCGCAGGCGCGCACTCCGCGCCGCCCTACGCCAGCTTTGAGGCAGGGTCCTTCGGGCGGGCAAAGGCATGACAAGGGCTGGGTGCGCATGGGCACCGACCTTTGGACATTTTGTTTTTATTGTTTTTTCTTTCTGATTTTGCGTTTTGATTTGTGTGTTGATGTTTGTGCTATCTTGGTACCAAAGGGTTAGTTGTCAGTGTCCAGATCCTTTGCGCAAGGAAGCGGGCCACTGCCCTTCGACCGACCTGCAGGGGTCGCTGGGGGGTAGATTGAACGATAGTGTGAAAAGGGGCTGACTCACGTGGCTCCAACTAGAACATTTTCATGGGGGTTCTTTTAAAAGGATGTCCATCCACGCAGACGCGAGCTGCTTCTCCTTTGACAGAGAATGCCAAGGGAGAGGAGATGCCGCCATCATAGCTTTCGCAGGGCAATGTTCTCTTGCGAGGTTGTGCTTTGGTATGGAATTGCGGCTCCGGGTTGTGGCTTTCAACTTGGGCCGGGGGCTTGTAGCCATTTCACTCAACTCAGGTTGACCATCATCACGGCGAGCGGTCTTCTGTCCTTGCGGATCAGAAGCAGGAGCGTGAGTTTGTCGTAGAGGCGGGGCTCCTCGGGGTTGCTTCTCACTCCTCCAGTCTTACTCACCGACATGTCCCGAAGCCACTTGATCCCCCTGTCGCGAGAGGAAAGAAATGGGCGCGCTTTTCGAACGGAGCCTCGGCAAAAGAACAGGACAAAGTTGTTTGAAAGTGTACGAGCTCCAGAAAATGTTGCCGGTCACAAGAGGTAGTTGAAAGCACTGCCGTGACCAGCCTTGCTACGTGTACAGCCCAAAACTAATGCTGTTCAAGTTGGCCTGCTGCTTTTTGTGAGAGTGCTTGGGGCCCACAATTTATGCAGGATACCTGCATGTTAAATTCAGAAACACCTGATTTTGAAGACTGAGCGTAAGTAGACATTGCCACCTTTTCCAGGAGGACAGCGACGTGGTGCTAGTGCCTCGTCGTTCCTGTGGCTCGGTGTACGTGGACTTCGCGGGACCCAAGGGGGCGGAGTACGCCAAGATCGACCTGGAAGGCATCGAAGAAACCTACGGGGAATTCTACAGGAAGTTTCTGTTATTGTTTGGTTGTTGGTTGAATTCCTCGAGAATTTCCTGTAGATGGTTCATATAGGGAATAGTGACGGCGAGGGGCCCGTCTTGGTTTTCCACATAAACAGATGCGATATGGAATGTCACGTTGTTTTTACCAGGAATTACTTTATGTTGACTCCTTGCCTGTTTGGTTTCCTTCATTTCTCAGTTCAACCAGCTACCACCAACGGCAGAAACACATACTATGCTAACTGCTATGTGTTTTGCAAGACTTCCGGGAACTTCCACTCCGCAAACGGACCGCAATTGCCACAGCAATTGCATTTAAAGGAGAATTGCTTGGTAGATTGCACCCTCCCGGCCGCTAGCACGAAAGTGATTTGCCAGAGAGGCCTTCTGTCAGTGCCCGTGTAAATGGAGGTTCTGTCACGTGCTTGGCCACAGCTGGACTAAACCCAAGTCATTTGAAAAGAGACAAGGGGTCATTTTTTGTAGCTCCACTATATCCATGCACTGCTAGGCATGGAATGGACAGTGGCAGAGGCGCGGTGGAGGTGTACACGAACAGATGCAAACCCTCTCACATGCGCAAGCATTTGCTGAGGCAGGTGGAAGTAGGTTTGTGGCGGCCCCTTTGCTGCAGCTCTGGTCAGCTATGCCCTTGAAACCAAATCGGCGGGACAGGCGCGGCATTATAAATGAATAAAACAACTAAGGTCTTCGCAAAATAAGCAGTCAAAATGGGCGCGTTTGATTTGAAAAGGAAGCGCCCTCACTGTTGACGGACGGAATGTGCCCAACCCTCAGGCACACAGCTAAGTTGTTGTTGTAGAGCACCCACCTGTGCGCACCGTGGCCGTAAACATCGAATTTGGGGAGGGGGGTGACAGTACCCCGCACCCCCTAAGAGGGCTGCCACGCAGCAGCCCGTAAGAGGGCTGCCACGCAGCAGGTTCAGACCACGACTGCTTGGGCAGCATCTTGCGCAACAGCAGCCAGCGACTCGCGCCTTTGTTTGTGTCCATGGAGGCCGGTCTCGAGCAGGGCACATGGTACACATTGTAACTTGACCAGTCAGGCAAGGATTTCCCCTCATGGACTCATGGCTGCTACAACTTACAACTCAGCCTGGCACCGAGAACGAATTGGGAGAAATCTGCCACCATATGCACGGGTGCCTGTAAATTTGCGTTCGCATATGCTCGCCTAGCCTGCGCAAAGGGTTGTAAGCCTTACACTGAACCGTTTGCACCCTGCGTTTTGCGGCTGCGTGCTTGTGTCACGAAAAGCACACCTGATCCGCCTGCGCATGTTGGGTTCTTGAATCCACTTCCATGGACATCCCCAGTCCAGCAGCCAAAATTGACTTTGCCCCCATGAAAACCAACATGGAATCTGGAAGGTCCAATTTATTTGTGTCTAGGTTCCATGTTGAATTCGTGGCGGTATATCCGCAGCATTTGCAGGGCCCGCAGCTACCTTTCAAAACTGCAGGTCGTTGTTTGCAGGCAAGTGATGAGACTGGCCCACTAGCTTGGCAACAATCATATCCCACACAATCCACGTAGGCAACATACACCAACATTTGACCCAATGGGAGGGTAAATGTGAGTAAATAAATACGCCATACATGGAGTGCTTGGGCATGTGCACCATACACTTTTGGACTTTCAGGTGATGTATGGGGCTTTGTGCTCAACAACACCGCAAACTGTTCGGACATAAAACATGTACACCACACAGCGTCACCGCTTCCGTGAGGTGCAGTTGGCGAATGACAACATCCAGGTCATGCAGAGCCGCGCGGAGCGCGTGGCCCAGGATTTGATGGGCACCTTGCAGGGCACCTACTGCTGGGCTCCTCGGCACCTGGGGCTGGGGGGGTGGGGGGTTGGTTCGGGTGGGCTTGGGAGGTTGGGGTTGGGGGTTGGATTGGGGGGGCATATAGGGCCACAAAGACTTCCAATGAAAAGGGTTGTGCTGTGGAGTTTTCTTATACTGATTAGGGGTCGTAGAGACCTGACTGGAGACTATGCCAGCTGCAATGATGCACAATGCCACAAAGCTTTTGATTGAACGGATCAAAGGCATCAACAAGCCAACAGTGTTGCTTGTCCTTTTTAGGTTCCCAAGGTGGGTAACATCTTCAGTTAGTGACCTCCAGTAAGCTAATCTGCACCGCTGTTACCTGCTTGGGGGTGTGGCTTTTGTTTGTTCTCCTTTGTGATAGGCAAGCTTGAAGGAAACAGGGCGGCGATATTGCAGTGTCACAGTGCCATGAGGTGATCCCTCTTTCAGACGAAAGACGAAACTTCGAATTGAAGCACATAGCACCAAGTCACATCTTCGGATTTCGAGCGAGTGCTTGGGAAATATCATGAGCTGTTGCGCCTATCGCTGTGCCGGCATTGCTTCCATTGAGCGATTGCACTTCGAGACCATAACGGAACCTCAAAATCACCCAGCTGCAGCGGAAGCTACTTTTGGGATGGTTACCTTTAGGGGGGTAATAAATCAGTCTATATTTTTAGGTCGGCTAAATACGCAAAGAATTTGAACGCCAAGTTATTTGATTTCAGGTGCTCCGAAATGCAACGTAGAATGCCCTGAGCGAAGAAAGCTATCAGCCTGCTGACTAGCAAAGGCGGCTCGAAACAAGGCGATTTTGCGAAATTGGGTACTGTCCTGCAGATTCGAATCGAACACCAAAAGTAGGGAGGTGACAATTTTGGAGCCATGGGCAGGTGTAGTGTCAGCTGTTGGGCCCTCCCGCATTTCCAGCCATTGATGGCAGCCGCTAAGGCCAAGCTATGCCGTCAGCATATCTACAACATTCGGCAGCTGCCAGGCAAACTCTGGGTGGGCATTTGCATGTGCGGTGATCACATTTAGCTCAAGCACGGGCCTGAGCAGATTGACTTGGCAACTGATGCTGCGTACCCCCTGGTGTGGAAGCCTCTGTCCTTGTGCCAAGTGCTGATGCTTGATTCTTCTGTGCAAGGTATTGTCAAGGGACATGCATAGCTGCGTACCGTTCAAGGCAACCTGCGCATTTCTACCTTGCAAAGCAGGCGAGTGAGCTCAGGGGCAAGCAACAACTATCAAGCATATGGTGTGTATGTATGAATGTATGTATATATATATATATATACATATTTATGTATATGCACGGTCACCCCCCTGAACTACCTGCTCTGCCTCAAACAAGTGTAAAAACTGTGTGATTATGTGCTTTTGTTATACGAGCAATGTTTGAAGCAAAACTGCAAAACGGAATCCGTTTTGGATTTGCATCGCGCTAATTGTGAACAAATAGCAACAACCCTGAGTTGTCGCAACCTGGTGGGAATTGCATGCACAAAAACTGTGTGTGTTTGGCAACTTTTGTAGTTTGGAGAAGAACAACATTGAGACAGCCCAAAAGCAAAAAAAACAGCAAATGAGGGAAAGTGATGGTTTTGCCAAAAGTGTTTGTTTTGGCTGGCTTTCTCAAGGTGTTGTTGTGTGTTTGTTGTTTCCGTTTTTTGTTTTTCTTTGGTAGAAACAAACACCATGTTTGTGGTTTTCTGGTGTTTTGCGGTTGCTCATGGTTGTCCATCAAATTTGACTAAAGACAGAAACCCCGATTAGGCTTTTTGCTTTTGCTCAAACAAACCAACAACTATCAGTGAAAACAAAAACACAATAAACCTCGAGAAAGTCAAAAGCAGCCTGTTGCCAAGCCACAACTTTTCCTCAGAGTTTTCTGGAGGGTTTTTGGTTTTGCATCAAGCATAACTAAAAACCAACAAACCACTGGGTTTTTGTTTGTTTTACTCAAACAAAACCGGGATCCCAAAAAAACAAACCAACTCGAGAAACATGCAAAACACATCAACTGTTGGCAAAACCGGAGCTTTGCGCGGGGAATTGTTGGTGTGCTTTTGCGCTCCCTCCTTTTTGTCTTGTTTTGTTAGCTTATCCCTGTTTTGGGCAGGCTTGGTACTGTCATGATTGAGCCATTTTGGAGTCGCAGTTAAGGGGTGTGACCAGTGAACTGGGTTTTCGATGTTAGGTTGGAATCCAACACTTGGCTTTCAAGTCTGGGCCCAAGCCGCTATAGAGCTTATTTAACAGCCCCTATAAACGCTCCAGTACAAGGCTTCTTGTGAAGCTGCTTGTAAGATTTCTTTTAAAGCTCCTTGAAAAGCTGCTTACAAGGCTCCTTATAAAACGCTCCTTGTAAAGCTCCTTGTAAAGTTCGTACAAAAGCTCCTTATACTCCTTGCAAAGCTGCTTATAAGGCTCCAAACCAAAATCTCATGTTCTGGACTTCCATGACGTTGGTTTCAACAGCCGGCCATTCCCCGACGAGCGGTTGGCACCAGAAATGTGTGATCTAGTTCACGGCGCTCCTTGCGCACTGGGCCAAGATGGATGTTGAAAGTCTATTTGCATGTCACAGATGAACAGCATCAGGTTGCTTTATGCTGGCTGCACGTCATCGAGGGCTGGAAGAAGATATCCATCACATTTGTTGGTACGCCTATTGAAGCAGGCCCTCTTGCCCGTTCTTTGGCAAGTGTTGACCCCTTTTTGGCAAGGCTTGTATGAGTTCATATTGCGCTTCAAAGCTGCGCCGCGAATTCCTGAGGATCCTAGGGTGGATTGAGCCGCATGTCGTGACAGTGTCAAGTTTAAGTTTCGATTGGGCTGAAGCCGAAAGGATGCCCCAGCAGAACTAATGCAGTCCGTGGTAAAGCCCCCTATAAAGCTCCCTTCAAGGCTCCTTCTCAGGCTCCTTTTGCCAAATTGGATGGTGATTGAAGTTTAGTTAGCATGTAAATGGACTGCAAACAGCAAATAATTCAGTTGCAATTTCTATTGGCAATGAGAATCTAAAGGGAACTTCCTCTCCAGATTTGCTGGTAAGTTTTAGATTTTACTAGTAGAACATACACAGGCTTTAATAAGGAAAGAGTTCCACTTTACTGTCTATCTTCAATTAGAATCTACAAAGACATCCGTTCCATGAATAGGGCTTAACAAGGATGTACTATGTGAATTATAAGTGACCTCGTTTTTTAATGAGTGAATAAATGTTTGCTTAGAAGTGTGATAGAACTGAAGAAAAAGAGAATTGAATTTGAATGTCTATGTTGGTTTAGAATCTAAGCAGGATTTCCTTTTCAAACAGGAGCTTTGTAAAGTTAATTGCAACGTATTTCAATTTTGAATGTCTAGTTCGACTTAGAATTTAGTAGGAATTCCTTTCTCACCCAAAGTGCGCTGCAACTCAAAAGACATCTGAGAAGTCCCCACATGAGTTTTGGAGCTTTTTGGCTACACAATATTCTACAAAGGTAGTTCATGCGAGGGGGTGAGCGTATATTTGGGTGTTGCATGAAATAATTATGGGGTTCTTAAGGGAGGGGGGGTGTAAGGGGAGGGGGTAGTTACAACCCCCTAAATAAGTACAAGCTTCCCCAGCAATTCCCAGAGCTCCTTAGCCAACCCTAGCACTCCCCCCCTAAAAGATTCTTAGGCTCCCTTAAGCTCCCGCGCTTCCGCTTTGATTGTGGCTAGGTTGGGTTGGGACAAACGATGGCTTTACCCCCTCAGCTGCAAGCGCTGCTGGCCAACCCACAATTCAGCGGGAATGCAGTTTGAAAGGGGAGGGCAAGGGAAGCTTGGGAAACTCTGAAAATTGATTCGGAGGCTTGGGGGGGCTTAGGGCGTGCTTGGGGAAGCTTAGGGAGCCTTGGGAAGCTTGGGGAGCCTTAGGGAAGCTTAGGAGCCTTAGGGAGAACAGAGGCTTCTTCCTCCGCTGGGAGGCAGCTTGACAACAGCGGCGGCGTGGACGTATAGATGGTTTGTTTCAGTACATAGGACCTTCAGAAATGGAGTTCCAACAGCAATCTTCCATTGTGTTAAAATAGGGGGCACCAATGTGTATGTTCCTTTTGGTAGCTCGTTATCTACCCTCAAAAGGGCGCTTCCCTTGCGGCACTGTTCGGTGTCCCTGCAATGGTGGTTGCTTGAAGGCTGTGTTTCTCTTGTTTCTCTCGCGCTCTCTCTGTCTTCTTTCTTTGTTTCTTGTTTATTTTTCTCTTCTTTCTCGCTCTGTCTCCCTCTCTCTCGTCTTTCTCTTTATTTATCGTTCTCTTGATCTGTTGTCTTCTCTTTCTCTTATCTGTTTCTGTTGTATCTTCCCTTTCTCTCTCTTTCTCTTTCTCGTTCTTTGTCTCTTGTTTTCTCTCTTTGCCTCCCTCTCTGTGTCTCACCCTCTCTCTCGCTCTATCCCTCTTTTTCTCTCTGCCTCTCTCTCGCGCTTTAGCGCCGGACCAAACTGTACCTGACCCTGCAAATTTGCTGCCCTGCCAGGCAATTTGTACATGACTTTGCGCAAGTTCTTCGTTTTCCACGAAATCTGCATAAACAAATGAACATGAAATGTAATTAGGCTTATTTCTAGAGGAATCTTCCTTGTGGAACGGGGTTTTTCGGGTTGCATGACAATTTTGGTCTGGGGCGGGGAGGTAATCCGCTAGCTGAAGCAACTGAGCTTCGCCAGGCATGAACTTGGTGTCTCGGCTCGGCTGGGGCTCTTCCGGCCTCTTCGGGGACTTGGCGGTTGATTGGCGCGTTGGGAAGCTCCTCGGCGCGCGGGGGTTCGCAATTTGGGTTTGGTCAAAGTTAACCCTGAATGCTTCTGCCAGGTATCAGTAGTTTTCCTTCTTGCCATTAGTTGCGTTCCAGCTGGAATGCGCACTGGTATTAGTGCAATAAGGACACGTCCCGCAGCGGGTGACCTTTGTCCAGTGATGTTCCTATTTGGCGCTGATATCATGCGGGAAAACTTTGAGCAAGGGGATCAGGTTGTCAGTTAGAGTTGAGCGAGTCTGCCAAGCACGGCTACTGACGAGAGAGTGTCCTGTTTGAGGGCTACCTGAAGATCCTTTGTCGTTTTTTGGCACAGCCGCGCGCACCAAATTGGTCCAATGTGGACGTGCTGCTTGTGAAGGTAGAGGGGTTGTCCGCTCCGTTTCCATATTGCTCAATTGGTGCGGACTCTTGGAATTAGGTCCTGTACTGGTTGGTCTCATGGCAGGACAGAGCAGGCACCAGGGGGCCGTGGGTCTCAAGGAAGGGCCAGCCGTCCCTCGCAGCTGAAGCTCACCTTCAACCGGGTACGGGCAGGGGCAATCATGGATGGGCATCAGAAGGTCCTCTTCCGAAAGGATTCCTTCCATGTTGGGGGCTACATCGGCTTAATTTAGCTTTATGGTCCCCCAAACTTGCATTCTTATTAAGTGCCCCCCGACACTTTGTCTGAGGAGTTGGCGGCCCCTGCCGGTGGTGCTCGCTGAGCTGGTGCAAGCTGGGCTTCTGTCCACGCGCTTCGGCCCGTGATGAGATGTCTTTAGAGTCACCCAGGTAAAAATGCGAGCTTTGGCAGATTTATCTATGCCGGCGTTTAGATGGCTGATTTTCCCAAACTGCGCCAAGGGTCAAAGCGTGCAGATTTTAAGTATCATGTGCCTGCCCCGCCACTCTTGATGGCATGTTCATCCATATCGTGCTTTTTGTTGCCGTTCTGTCCGTTTGGCCTCTCGCAAAAGAGCCATCAGAGCCGCAAGGTGTGTATTTCGACGGCCCAAACAGCTACAAAGTGAGAGAGCTGCAGGTGGCTTCCCTTCATCCTACCACATTGCCCTCAGTATTAGCAGGCAAGTGCCTGTTTGTTCAAAGACGTGCTTTCTTGATTTTGTCATCGTTCACCCTGTTTGGCACAGGGCCCTTCCTCACCAAGGGCTGAGATGAATGGCACCCAAAACATTGCTTTGTTGGACAGCCCCAAGCACATGCACAGATGGTGCTACTTCAAAATAAAGCAATTCTACAGAAACAAACGCAAAGAAACACACAAGTGTATTGCACTATGTGTGGGTGGGTGGTCGCAAACCTTAGCTCACGAAGAAGACTGGGGTGTTAGCCTGGATCTAAGGAAGCTTGGGACCAAGTAGCAAAATCATTCAAGATCCGCTTGCCAAAGTGCAACTGAGCAAGCAAGACAGATTCCGAGGATGACTCTCGACTGGTTCGACCTCCACCTGAAGCACTGCTAGTGGTGCAAACAGGCCAGCATCCTGGTGGCAACCTCACCTGGGAAGGATGTCGTTCTCAAAATTACTGTGTCGTTGACTTCGCGGAAATTCCCACGGGTGCAGCCAGCCTTTGCGCAGACCAATGAACCCAGGCCAGACGTTGCTGTGGATGGATGCTTAGTGCCATGCTGAGCTGCACCTGTGGCAGACACTCGAAGATGGGGAAGTGAATAGTACGTTTTCGCGCGTGAATATTCGGTTATCCTGGTCAAGAGTCGCTTCAAACACTGTCATGGAGCAAGTGAAAGTCACGCTGGATCCTTTGGCACCTTCCCTTGTGGACTTGGGGCAGTTTCATCTCTTCCATGTTCAAACTGACTGCCAGGCGGGTCCCTCTTTGAGATTGAGGGCCCCAAGCAGTCTGCTTCCTTGATGTCAATGTCTTTTCGGATGTCCCTATCGTTCTTGTGCCCTAAGTTCGTTTGTTGTTTTACCCGTTTGACACCTGCAGCAAAGAAGTGACTTGCTCTTTTACATATCCGGCTTCAGTTGTTCTCCCATGACCAGCCGACGCGTGCAGCCCCCGCTGGGCTGAGTGCCAGTGCAGGTCGGCTGCTGGCCGCATAAATGCGGAAGCGCGGAAAAGCAACGGCTGTGCTCTTTGGGCGTGCTTCGGTTTCAGAGTGAATTGCACCCTGCAGATTGGCACAAGACCCCCAAAACGCTTCCTTTTGGAAGCACCCTGCGTTTGAGGAACTTCCTTTCTAGGTTCCACGTTAACCCGCAGGGAAGCAGTTCTCCTGTATAATATGTTTTGTGCAGTGCTTATGTACGATCACGTTTTGCATGAATGTGGTCGGTCACGACGGAACTTGTCTGTTCCGCTGCTAGACAACTCAGTCAATTCGGCTTTAGGTTTACACAGTGCCTCACCCTTCTTACCTACTGCAATTCCAGCTGGAAGCAGCGGGGGTGATGCACAAATCTTTGGGCGAAATTGCCATTTCGATGTTTCAACATGGCCATTGTTCCAGGACTTGCGGCTGGACTGCCTGACCGAGGCGGCTGCAACGGCAGCTTGGTGTCTTCCCCATTCTTTCAGGGATCCGTATGTCCACAAATTATCAAACGCCCAGGATGCTTTGACTTCTTCCTTGGCAAGACCTTACACCACACAGGTGTATGAAGCCCAGGTGTATGAAGCCACGAGATCCTGTGAGACCATGTGCGCATGTACCTCTAAGAAACACATGCTTTGCTCCGGGAATGCCAAGGATGTTCAATCAGCCCATTGCAGTTGGAGAAGCCGTTTTAGATCGCTGCGGTTTTGCGATGCTTTGTGCCAACAAAAAGCAACTTACTCTCACCCCGGGCATCACTTTGCCAGGCGGATGGCCGGGGAATTTGCACCTTGGCGCGGCCGTGGCCGGGGCCCCCAATTCCATCCCCCGAAAGATTTGGGAGGTTTTGGAAAATGCCCAATGTCCAAGGGACTAAACTAGAAGACCCTTCATGCAAAAGATTGTGCATGTCTGATATGCTGAGCCAGGCGACTGCGCTTGTGCTCTGAGGAAGCCCAGTGATCTAGTGTTTAAATCTACAGCGAGAACTGGATGCCTTTGAGAGTAAGCTGGAAAATGTCAAGGCTAATTTGCGGTAGCCAGTTCCAGGACGCTCATTCACGCGGCGCAGACATGAGTGCAGAGCCTTTGCCCGAGGACAACAGAAAGCATGCAGCCCTGAACGATCGCTTTCGCAGCTTGCTTTTGGAGTATTCAAAGATTTGCTTGGCATTGGTTTCGCTGAGGTTCAGTCCACTCTGTGAAAGACAAGGCCGGAGCAGTTCTGATGATTCGATTGGTCAGTTCCAAGCGGCTTCCACGCTGGATTGCAGAGGCTGTTCTATGACCAACTATTGACAGGGGATTGAGCCCTATCAGGAACACTCAATTCACCACAAGATGCACCAGGGCCAAGCAAATTGATGTTCAAGTTTTAGTCGATAGTGTTGTCAACCCTACCAAGAGGGATAAACAGTCGGGGCAGACGTATTCAAGTTTCAAGTTACCATTCCAGACTTGCGTGTGTGTGTGTGTGTATCAAGCTTGTTTCTGTTAGTGTCCGTTTGTTTCTGTGATCCTTCATGTGTTGTGTTCTCAGTATGTATGTATGAAGTTTGTGTTCACCTGTTTGTGTGTTCTTTATTAGTCAGTTTATTTGTCTTGTTACCAGTAGAGCTCGGCGGAAGTTTCAATCGTATAAGAACTATAGTTGTAGTGTCCTTTTTCTTGTGTTCCTTTCATATTTATCTTATTTATCTTCTGTTTATTATTTGTCTTTTTCTCATGCAGTATTGTCTTTCCCTTTCTCTTTCTTTGTCTCTGTCTCTTTCTTCTCGTTCTTTCCTGAATGCCTGTCTGTCGAGGAGATGATTCGCGTAGATCACATACCTATACTTAGTTGTATTTGTATCTTTATCTATTTGTCTCTGTCGACCTGTCTTTCTATCTAACCTAACCTAACCGAACCTGAACTGAATCATGTAGTTAAAACATATGTTTGCTTAACCTTACGTACTTCTTTGTTTACTTGTGTTCTATTTGTTTATTGTAACTTGTAACTATCCTTTTAGGTTGTTTGGTTTGTTTTGTTTGCTGGTTCGTTGTTCACGTTCTACTCTCGAATTTGGACTATGGCGCGGAACCCGTAATTTGACAGAACGGGACTGTCCGCAGATCGGGTTGGGCGAGTCGCAAATCGAGCCTGCCGGACAGCGCAAGGCCAGCCCGTGGCAGAAGAGGCGTGGATGGGGTCGCTTTGAGGGTGGCATCTGGGTTGGCATCGTGACTAGTTTGCTTGCTTTTCTGTTGCCTGCGTGCAGCGTGGCGAGTCGCTTCAGACTGAGCATGTGTGCCTGACCCTTGCTTTGCACCAGGCCAGAGTCACAAGTGGGCCCGCGGTTGATTGCTTCCCAAAAGGTTGGCTGCACAGTTTCTCGGGCTCTCTTGGGTAGACTCTGGCCATCAGTGTCTTGTCTTGTGTGTGCGCGAGCGTGCGCGGCAGTAATGCAGCTGATCAGGTATCCCTTTTGTTGGCAGTTCAGCTTGGTGATTAGCAAATTGATCCCCCTGGTTATTGTTTCAAGTTGGTTGGAGTGCCAGTGATATCCAAACGGCGAACCCAAATCACCAATGCAAGAATATCTGAGGGTGGCTGAGTTGGAGAAGTTTGCACCATGGACTGGGGGGCCTGTAGCCTGACGATGCTGGCAGTTACTGATAATTAGCACGCACCGCAGCGTGTGTTTTGTTCTCAATTGGTTTGGGGATGGTGGTTTTGCATCATGAAGTTCAGCAAGTGAGCCAGGACCGGAAGCAAGCCGGCTTGAAAGCAGTAAAGCCAACAAACCTGCAAGCAATCTGGTCCAAGCCAAGCCTAAACACACCAAGCAGCGCAGATCTATCAAGCCATGTTGTTTCCTCGTTGCGCCCCCAATGTTTGCTGTTTGTGGTGCGAAAGCTTGAGCCACCTGGCAAGTCCGACGCTTTGCAAGGCTTCGCTGCCACTCTCAGCTTTTCTTTGGCAGGCGGAGCCGACATGTTTGCATTGGCGACCCGGCCACTACGAGACTGGCCCCATGATGTCACCATTATCAAGGTCAACTCGGGCGTAGGATAAAGCTGGTTAAAGTTAAACGGAAGAAATTCCAATGTGTGACCGGCAGGACCCCTACGGCTTAGGGCATGCAAAGCATGAAGCTACCGGGAAGATTTAGCGTGGTGTTTATGGATAGCTGAATAATGGACATGGATAAGAACAGTGTGATAGTGACCGGTGTTGAAGGAGCTGCTTGACAACGGGCCAACCTGAGACAATCTGGGAAACTGCGGCAACACAGTCATGTGCGGAGGAACGCGATGGGCGCTTTTTGTTGAAATGTTGGGCATGCACGAGGGAACTATGCCAGCAGAGGCCTTGGAGGCCGGAAGCGTCTTGAGCGTCCGTTGGGCCCCCTCAAAAGTTTGCCACGTTCAGAATTTCAGTGTCAGCGCATTGCCACAAGCAATATTAGTAGATTTATGTATACTTTAGTTCTGCCTGACAGGCAGCGTGTTTCATCAATTGTTTGAAGAACGGTCAGGCTCATTGTTGCCGCACCGATTTTTCCAGGTAATGTTCACTTCGGATTAATCCTGAGGACCCTACCGGGACCCTACCAATCAGAGATGGCCCTCGGTCTAGGAGGGAAATGGTCTATTTTGGGAACTTCCTCGGGTACTCGGGATTAATCCGAAGTTCGCATTAGTTTATGGCGGTTCCTGAACGGAACGAAAGCCGACGTTGCCAAGCTTGTTTGCTACAAGGCCATGGCATGTGTGGGATTGCAAAATCTACTTTGTCCTTTAGCAAAGTATTTTCACGCCGCGACGTTGCGTCGCATTTGCATTTGCCCTGAGCCCCGAGCAAGGCCCGGCCAGCGGTCCGCATCCAGCCACCAAAGGGTCCGGGCGCCCTGGGCTGTGGGGCACCTGTGCAGACATGTTGGACTCAACGAGTTCGAGGTTAGGTACGGTATGATTTCATTGAGCGTATGCGAGGTCATGTATTCGTGTGAGTTGCGAGTTCGTTCCGACACATAATTTGTGTTGCCATTGGCAACAGTTTCAGGCCAAAGGCCCTTCATCGATCCGTTCTTGGCGTCATGGCATGGTTTCCTGCAGCTGCACCTGTGCACAGCAGTCGGTTCTTTCGGTCTGATCATGTCTCCCACAGCCTCCCGAACAAGTTCCGGGCAAGTCCCGGAGAAACAATCATGAGGCAACTGTGTATGGGGAGGGGCTTGAAATTTATGAATTCCCGTTGGTTGCCAAAATGCAAAGAGGCGTCAGAGGTGGTCAAGATCATTCTGACATCTTCTACGTGCTGTTGACACTTCATTTCCAGTTATATAAGCCAGCAGCGAATGCTATAGGGATGCGCAAGGGCGAGTTCCCAGTATTTTGCGATCATGTGGGATAGGTGAGACTTACAGCTTGACACAAAGTACCACTCGAACAGCTACTCCCTACATGTCCCTGCAAGAAAACACACTAGGACAGATTTTGTCTTTGCGCCATTTGGCTCCGCTTCATAGGCCACATTTGGTTGTTGTTATTGTTTGATTCTGGGAAGCGGGCAGGCGCATAGCCTCCGGCTCCGCAGCATCTGAATTTTGTAGCTCAAGGCGCCAGATGCGCGTTCAACTAGCATTCCCGAATCCATGATAGATGCGAAGTTGCCGAATGTATTGTTGCTTGTTTCATGATGGTTTTCAGCAGCACCACTTCCAGAAAGTCAGAGGGGTCTGGCATGTTTCTTTTTGGGCTCTATCATGTACTCCGGGGGCTTAAGCCTTATTACAAGTAGATTCCATCACCTTGAGCAAAGCTCGAAGCCGAAGCTGTGCGCCGTTCTCCTGGACGGTTCTCCCAGCACTTTCAGTTTTGAGTCATCTGACATCTGCGGGCATGGGGTCCTCAAACGTTGAGAGCTTTCACAAACAAAGTCTTGGATCCATGGCCGACACGCCGCACCTGTGCTTTAAGCCTCCTGACAGCTGCGTGGCCTGGCAAAATGTGCGTTTTTGGCAGATGGGGGGTCTCCATCAAATCACTTACGATGCTTGCACCCTTTGAGAGTGTGGATGGCGCCATTGAGGCCCTTGTCAAGAGGTTAGCCCAGACCTGAAGTTTCACCTGAGGAGGCTGGACAATGAGTGCCCTCTCCAAGATGAAGGCCCTACAGCTATGTATTCAATTGGTCTGATTTCCCCTCGAAGCACATGCTAAGCCACCCTTCAGCATCCTTGGGCCAAAAACACGTGTTTTTTTTCCAGTCTTGCCGGTAAGGATTGCTCGAATCTATGTGCAACCTGGGCAAAATGACGTCTGACTTTATCTTTGACAGCGAAAGGATTTTGAAAGGGCATTGCGAAGCCAGCTGGTGAAGCCGAGGCTTTGCCAGTAACTATGATTCATGGAATGACCCTACTAGCTAGTGCATGAAGGAAACAAACTGTGAAGCCGACTTGTCGATCCCAGGGTGTTAGCAAATCCTGATTGATGGTAGTGTTTCAATCTATGTTCGATTCAAAGTTCGATCCCCCACAAAGAACACTGACAGCAACACACGGCTGATGTCAATCATACGTCACCCACCCGGGTCACCTAATGGACTTGTCGATCATAATCCACAGCTCAACTTGGCACCAGGTTTTGAAAGCCTCCGCATATGAAGACTCAGAGCGCTGGGCCGCGAGGCTGAAAGAAGTGGTTCTGGGGTCGTAGCCTGAAGATCGGTCAATGGCCATCTCAGGTGCACACCTTCAGCTTCAATCACACCAGCTACACCGGGTGCACCACGGTGACACAGTCCGGCGAAGGTCATCCCTGGTGCACCTTGGCTTAGGGGTCCCGGGTCCCCGTTGGTTTTTGCCTACTTCGGCGAGATCCAAACCGGCATTCTCGAGGAGTTTGGCCGCAACATCAGTCTCATAGGTTTGCTTGACAAGAGGAGCGCACACTGGCTTGACTGCTGTTTGTGGAAGGGGTCGCCATTCATGGAGAACGCCAGGAATTAGCTTCTTTCAAGTTGCTTGTGACTGCAGTGGCAGTCTTGCAACTCTTAGCTGCACTTGGCCATTCACTAGCTGACTGGATCTGGCTTCCGACCCCCAGGACCTGGAATATATAAGCACTCAGCGATGCAAAATATTCTTCTCTCTTGGCCTCTCTAGTTGTCCAGAGTTGATCCAGTTTAAGTCAGTACCCCGCAAAGTTCAGCCTTTGGTTGCAGGTCCCATGAGGTTGCCATGAGTGACTAGTGCCCTCAATAGGCAACGCGAAGCAGCACAAGTAGACGCGCGCATGTGTGCGTGTGTGGCGCATGAGCAGGAAGTCTGCAAGTCTGCGCGGGGTTCTAACGCGCCAGGCTGCGATGCCGTTTCTTCCAAGCCGGGGGTAGTTTTTTGCTGGTAGCGGAAGACCTTTTGGAGAGATGGACGAAACTTACCTTAGCGCAATCCGAAGGGTAGTTGTTCATCCAAGCTGATCCAGAAGGGAGATCAGGACAGACCAAGGCTCCTGCACGGTTGGGTTTGTCTAATTTCAGAGATGAACACCGGCGGTTGATGGTAGGAACACCCCCCCTAAATCCCAAGACCCAAACGCACCAAAACCCCAAACAGCCAATGATGAATCTGACGGCTCGCATTGGGCCGCACCAGGTTCCCATGTGCCGCATTTCATTTGGGGGCACTCGCCGTGGAGCTTCTGCCTACAGGCGGGATGGGATCAGATCCGCCTGTTGCAACTTGCGGGAACTGGAATGCCAGACAGGTGGTCCCAGATAGCGGCAAGCAGCTTCAGATGTGCTTGATTCATAGCTTGTGATTGCCATATCAAAGCCCGTTTTGTCGCAAAGGCTAGGCATGGGCTTGCAGAGTTACTTTTTGACCTCGCGGGCTTCTAGAAGAAGAGACGAGCGTACATGCCAGCATGCACACATTCCAATTCAACGCGGCTTGCGCTCTCTGACGGGTTTGGTCAGTCGTTGTGCAGACATCGGTCTTGCCGCTTCCCAATGTAGAGTGGCCAACCCTAAAACGCTTCTTGTTTTTCTACCAGGGACACCGGGCAGCTGGGGGAGTCTTTCTGACATAAAGATGCAGATTGGTCTTTGACGTGGTCAGGGCCGGGACCTTTCCAAACCCGAAACTGCCGCGTCGGTGTCAATGCGGGTGCTGGGTCTTGTGGCTCCAAACGACTCCGTTTTGAGCCTTGGAAGCCAGGCTGCCTGGCCATCCTTCTGTATTCTCAGTGACACGGATGCTCTCAAAAAATATAAACTTCCCAAAAGTAGAGGTCCAGCGTAGGAAACCCAACATGCAACGGGCTCTTGAAATCGTAGGCCTTGCAGATCCAAGGGCCAAAACGGGAGGACAGCTGGCCCCCGGCTTGAGGTGCCTTGCGAGAATCAGTCCCAGGCAGCTTTGCCGCTGGCTTAGTGAGATGCGTTCGACGGTCTCCTTCCGTGAAACGTGGAAGTGCACAGGATCCCTTTCTTGGGAAAGTAGTCTTTCAAAGGTGTTTTGTGCACTGCTTTGTTTGGTGGGGGGGCTCCTCTTGGCGAAAACAACAGAAGTTCATCAAGGTTCCATGTCTGACGGATCCACACGTGAACATTGGATGTCCCTCTCTGAGTTGGGGATGTCCGCGTCCCAGCCTTGCAACGAAGACAAGGATGGAAGACGCGCAAGACTGGAGTGCTTAATTAGCTGAATTGCTGCTTGCCCACATAGCTTAAAATGGTCCCTAGAAAGCACTTGCAGCAGATTGTACGTCCGTCCAATTGCAACAGAGGAGGTCACCGCGGCAGATGCTAAGTGCTTTGGCGGCTTCACCCACGTGATCTCACCCAATGTGAATTGCATCTGAAATCGCGTCACCCGCTTTGTCGGAGAGCGTTTCAACATATGAAAGGCATATTTGGCAGATTTGGCGTACATGTTTAAGCACATCATTGTCAGGGCCGTAGCGAAGCAGATGCCTGTGCAGCAACATGCATCTGTGCCCGCAAAGCACATAACCCGTCCCTTCAGTCTGTGTCAGTTTGTTTCACTGCAATTCAGCTGTGTTGTGCAAATTTTCGCGTAACTATATATATATATATCATACTTGCCACACTGGGTTTTAGTTGCGGTTCACCTTCAAATTGGGTCTGAGGTTCACCCCTGCGGGCATGCAGCGCAGCGTGATGCTGAACCTTCTGGTGGTGGTCATCGGGCTTGCTGTGTGCACAGGCCCGGGCAGAGCAAAGGTACGGGCAGGCGTGGGGATACACGGAATGTCGCTAGGGGTTCCCTTCCAGGTCAAGCTAGGCTGGTTGGCTGGCTGGTTGGCTGGCTGGCTGGCTGGCTGGCTGGCTGGTTGGTTGGTTGGTTGGTTTTGCTGTTAACGTGGTTTGTGTCGAATTGGTTTGGGCAGGCCTCCAGGTCAAACGTCCTGAGATGGAAAGCTGAGAGGCTTAGGCGTTGCATGCAACAAACAAAGCAAGGCAACCATCCAATTTTGGCTCTGCTTGCAAAACTGCCCCAGAAGCCTACTTGGTGAGTAGTTTCAAAGCACTGCCACAATTTCTAGAGCCCTGCTCCCCCCACTTGGGCTAGCTTGAGGGGAGCTCAAGAGGAAGAGGAGATACCCAAGCTCACTTCATGACGTCGGGGAAGCTCTTTAGGCGCAACTCCAGGGACGCAACTCGGAACCTGTTGGGTTCCGAGCTCTGGATAACAGGCAGGACTCTAGCTAGATTGTTCTAGAGTGGCCGGCCAGCCATCAGCCGATGCCTTCAGCAGCTCACCCTGCTAAAATTGCCGGTATGCTTGCGCTGCGGATTTGATGCTTGAGCTTGCCTATCAGGGAATTCATTGCCACGGCCTCGCGTGGCCCAACACAAATTCATCATTGTTTCGGTTTATCCGTCGCTGCATTGCTGGACTCGCTCCACACCGGCTACCAAGAAAGGCTGACATGCAAATTGATTGCGTGGAACCATTTAACTCGTTCCATCGACTGAGTGCCAATAACCTCCTGCTTTTTGCAGTTTGTTTGGGGATTCGCTTGATGCATGGCCAGGTTTGCACTGCATGCAGTGGGCCGCGAAGTCCACCAAGCAGGTTTTCGAGCGGCGCAGGGGCCAGCACGTGTCCCTCATGGAAACCATCCACGAGGCCCGCATGAACTCCGGCGGCGAGGGGGGGGGGGGCGGGCAATCTAGGTTGCACGAGGTTCGGGGGTGCCGCTGTTGGACTTTTGAGAGGAGTCTGAAAATGCGGTTTTGAATTGGCGTTCGGGAAGCTGCGCTGACACGTACTGTCTGCCAACAGGTCCCGCTGCGTTTGCATCATCACTGCCAAAGTGCCTATAATGTTACAATGGTGGCCACTCGTACATCGTCAAGATTTGATCCTTTAGGGTGGACAGATTGGAAAGGAAACTGAAGAACAAGAAGAAAGAAACAAACACCTGTTGTGTGCTTGCATACTACCATGAATGCTCGTTTAGCGGTGCCGAAACGTGGCCATTTTGACTCAAGCTCACTAGGAGCTCCAGTTCCGCCTACAACCGCAGGTCAGCCCGAATGGAGATAGCCCGGATGCTCGAAACCGGAGTCCCAGCACGCGAAGTCTTGGAGGCTATCCGAAGCGGAGTGACCCCTCTGCGTGCGGTAGATCTCTCTTTTTGTCGAAGGGCTCCGCTGCAGGAGAAAGATGGGGGAAGTTCAGTGATGCCCCAAACCCCAGGAGAGAGATCAAGCCTGAGTCAGTTAGCCGGGTCCACGTGGGCACCTCGACAGACAGGTCATCCAGAGGGTCAGGCCCCGGAAAGAGAGCTCTGCCGCCTCTGAAGGGACCTTCCCAAGATTCAGAGGAGCATGGAGAGGACGAGGCCGAGAAGGACGAAGACCCTGACCAGATCGAAGGAGAGATGGAATCGGCGATGAAGAAGCTGAAGCAGCAGGATGTCTTGTCGCAGTTCTGCAAGAGGCAGTTAGGCCCGAGGGCAAAGTTGAGGTGCGAAAAGGTGAGCTCCGGATCCAAGTTTCTCTTCTAGCGAGGACAAGACCGCTGGAGCTGCAGAAGCTCGAGGAATATCTGCTTGCCAAGGACCTCTTCGAGAGGCTGGTCATTAAGGCTATAAGGATGGACATCATCGACATGGTGGTCCAATCCGTCACGTACGAAATCGACGACGAAGTCTTCTTCACCCTTATTCGGCCGAGATCGGCTGGAACCGGGTTGAGATATGCGAGGCTGTTCAGGAACTTCATCAACTACTATGGCAAGGTGCACGCGGACAGTGGGAATGTGGACCAACTCTTCAGCACCCAGTTCCTTCAGAAGTACGTAGTGAAGTTGATCAACGAGGAGGCAGGCTATCGCACTCCACAGAGTGTCCTGTATGCGTTGGAACACTTCAGCGCCGCCTTTGGGTTCGACTGTCCTGGCACGTGTCACCCTCGGGTCAGGAAGATGTCGAACGAGTATTCAAGGCGGGCACCAGAAAGGAGTCCGGCACCCTACTTCAAGGTGGGCTTTCTGAACTATGTGGAGAAGATGAGAAGATAGTGCTGAACAAAGACTGGGACCTGCAGACCCGAGTGGCCTGTGGATGTGGAAAGCTCAGATTGTGTACCAAGCCGGGACGGCCATGTCAGCTGTGGAGTGGTGCAGGGTGGTGGGAGGTTCCGAACCGGCCCATCCTTGGGCCGCCACTTGGCTAGGGGTGTCGCCGGACAATTATTACTGGCTCTACGTCCTGGAGGACCTCTTGTTGGAGATGCATGGGCCCAACAGGAGAGACGACAGTTTCATTGGGTGTGCCAGAAACACATCTGGGGGCTGGTACGAGCACCCTCCGCTGATCGAGGACGTTCTCACGGTGAAACGTGCCTTGACAGGACTTCAATGCTGGTGCAGAGGTGCCGCTGTCTCCTCAGGAGATAGGAGCCCTGAGGTGGCATTCCTGCAAAGGCACCATGCCGAGTTACATGACGCATTTTGGCGTGACGACTCGGACGGTGAGATTCCAAGGTGCCTGGAAGAAGGCCTCCGAGGCCATGCCACACTTGCACCTAAAGGAATCACAAACTCGGGTCCTGCGTGGACAAGTCCAAGTGCTTGACCAGAGTTGTCATACAAGCCCTGGAAGGTTGTAGCCTTGACCATCGCCCGTTGCGACCGGATTGGAGATCTGTCTCCACCCTGGTTAGAGACGGAGTGTTTCCCTCGGGTGGGGCGGGCGGGTCAGTAGTTGATGCCATGCGGCGCGCCGTCGTTTGCACCCGTGACCCGCATAGATCGTAGTCTGGCCCCCAGTCCTCTCATCGATATCCAGTGCCACAAATCTGGCCCCTGGCTGTTACAAGCTGGTACATCACACACTCCCTGCTTGACGGGCTTTGCCTTTGCCGGTTGCCAGCACGAAGGTGCACACCATGTCCATGTCATGTTTTCCTGGGTCGGCTCCAGAATCGTCCGAGTCAGTGCCTGAGGGGATCGCCAGCTCCCCTTCGTCCACTTCGAAGTTGCCGAGCTCGCGCACGAGTGAATGATGTCATCCTCTTGCTGGGGTTTTCTTCGGCACAATTTCTCCGTCGACAGGGAACTGCTTCGGAAAGGGTGGTGACTGCCGGCTGCTGTGTGATTGCACGGTGCTGAGGAAGGGCACCCAACACCGATGCTCCAGAAGATGCGAGCCTCGTTGTGTTGAAGGTCACGTGAGAGAGGCTGGAGCTGAGGGGTTCATGACCTCAGGGAGCCATAGGTGCGTTATGCATGGTGTACAGATGACTGACGACGATTGATCCAATAGTGCGAAAGTTAGTTGTCCCCCGCCGTTTTTTCATCACCATGTTGCCATGCGGTCCCAGTCATGAGTCCATGTGCTGGAGTTCCACCCGTCCTTTCGTATGGATGTGTCGAGCTGCACCTAATGTGGAGAGTGCACTGATGTCCTCGCTGAGTTCCTTTTGGCCCAAGTGGAGACACACCTTTGAACCGAGTGGGATTCGACTCGATCCGCCATGGCTGATGCGCGCTCGGCAGCTTCATTTGCCAGAGCTGCAGTGGCCTTCGAGGTCCATGAGTCGGATTACCTGGTCCTTCTCGCCGACCGGATCACCACCTTCGAAGCGATGGCCTTTAGACTGCCCACAGCTGCCGACCTTGAGGATTACCTCAAAGAGGTGGTGAGGCTGAAGGCGGTGAGGATGGAGACGTGATCACCTATACCCGTCCTGACCAAGCCGCTTGGGCTGACTACAAGACCCAAGAAGACACGGGTTGCTTGCCTTTCCTCGCAGGTAGCCATGGCTGGCGATGAAAGCAAGACAAAAATGAAGGTGACGGCGACGCTATGCCAGGAACTAGAAGATCATGCCAGAACCCACAAGTGATCGTGACCGGCCTTCTCTCCATAATCTGGGGAAGGTCCAGAGTGCCTTCGGGCCTGGCGGCTTGTTCCAACACCTAAGTTGGGAGTCCTTCGTGGATATGGAGATGGAGAACAAGCTGAGGCGAGCTGGCAAACTGCCCAAGGACAAGAAGGAGGTCGTCCTAGAGGACAAGAAGCTTGCTCTATCGTCCAGGGACGAAGACTTTCCTGACGTCAAGGCGGTGGACGACTTGGTTGTGTGCCCCTACGATACCGCGATGGACTTTGGAGAGAAGCTCATCTTGTGTGCTCGGGCCACGACTCCGGATGGCATGCGAGCCCCAACCATCAATGAGGTGAGGAGGGCCGACCGCGAGATCATGTCCGAAGTGCTGAAGTGGGTGGGCAAGGGAGTTGGGTCGTTAGACCAAAGCCGGTGCCGCTAATCCGCTTTGGAAGCTCTTGGCGCCCCAGCCGGAGTCTTGCCCAGACCAAGGGAAGGACAAGGCGGTTGGGCGGCCGGACCGGAAAGGGGAGATTGCAAGAAGGATAGAGGAGAAGACGAGTCGCATGGGACATCTCCGAAACTGAGGATGTGCATAGTCTGCCGACGAAAGCACGAACCGAGGTGCGAGATCCAAAAATGATTCCGTCAGGAGATGAAGAAAGCCAAGCGCGCCGAGAAGACTGCGACCCCCCAGGTGAGGCCATCCGACGACCGGAAGGAGAAGAAGGGCAGATAGGGACAACTCCTCCGTGGCGAGATTGCGACTCGCTTGCCAGGAGGCATGAGACTTTTTGAACCTTCAGTTTGGAGAGCAAAAAGAGTTGCCCTGGGATTTGCTGCGGGGCAAAGATGTTTTTCAAGATAACAAGCTTTTGGTAAGTGAGGTGGGGGACTCCGATCTCCAGCACTGGGCACCAAACTGCTGTACTTGTTCAAGGGCCCGGGAACAACCAACGCCCGGAGTTTGGAGCCCACCGGTTCCATTACGAAGTAATGAGTGGCCAAGAGGTATTGCGGAAATGGTTGAGGGCCTTCCCCCATCTAAGCGTCGGAAACTTGACCTCGACACAGACATGGCTGATGTGGCCGCGCTACATTCATCCGATGCCCGCGATGCTGGAAGGTACTTCACTTTGGAACATCCTCAGAACTCCATCGCCAGGAGCTTGGAGTCCTGGCAGGGATTGGAGTCGAGGTAGGGGCTATTTTGTTCCTACTACCACACCTGTATGTTCGAAGGAAGCCGCCGTAGGAAAGCACAGGTCCTCGTCCACAACATTAAGCCCCTGAGACGCTTTGTCAAGAAGCGATGTTTGCCGAGCAAGGTCTGCAGTCGAACAGGGAAGCCCAATTTGACGTGGAAACCGCGGGTAAGGAATGGGAGGGTCACTTTGTTTGCTACGGGGGACGAAAGGGAGTATCCCCTGGGTTTTTTTACAGCCTATGCTAGTGGGATCTCGCAGGCCATTTTTGAAGGGTTCCCAGCCATCTTCTTTGTCTCCGGGCCGAATGCGCCAGTGTCTCGAGAAGTGTCTTTGTCTTGGGGGATCCCTCCGCCGGCAAAGGCGGGGAGAAAATCTCACCCAGGGAAGGAGCATTCCGAGACATCGGAACTCAAAGTGAGGGCAGGCTGAGAACGGAGGGAGAAAAGGGGTTCTTCAGGCACGAGCGGGTGGTGAGAAACAACTTGAACCACCCCTGCACCCTGAACCGAACTCTATCTACAGGATGGCCGCCGTCGAATCAGGTCGTCAGCCCAGTTATGGGAAAAGAGGACAACTCATTCCCGACGGGTTGAAGTCAGGTGAAGAGCAATTGAAAAGGGCAAAGGCGTTGAGACATCCTTTCGATCTCAGGGACTCTCTGAAGAAGGAACACGCAGGAGCATCAGAGCGTGCGTCGAGGACCCGTCCGGGCTGATAAGTCGAAGGTTCGAGGCCTTGGACATGCTCAAGAGTTGGAGAAGAGAACTGGAAGGCGAACAGGTCAAGGAGAATAGGCAGGCCATCTGGACAGCAAAGAAGTTGGGACTGAGGCCAAAAACTGTCCTCATGAGGAGACTGGAAGAGCTCCTCGACATTGAAGGTTCCAGTCGCATGCCTAAAGGGTTTGAGAATTTCTGGAGAAGCCTCGTGTTCGCCTTTCTTCGATGATTTTGAGGTCCTCCCAAAAATGTCTAAAGAAGAGTTCTTCGGAGGCTTGGAGGCGAGGTCAAAAAGGATGATGGACAGAGTCCGTTACATGGCCGGGAAAGGTCCGCCAAAACTTGCTAAAGCCATTTGGGAAAAGACCCAAAAGGAAGTTAAGCAAGGGACCATGGGCCATCCTATGACCTGGTCACAAACCCAAGAAAAGTTTGGGAGTGCTTTTCAGGTTACGCCAAGCTTTGGGTTGGAACAGGGCACCGCAGAGGACGGGTCCGCAAAGTTCAGACGGATTGACAACCATTCAGCATCAGCCCCAGGGCTGAACTTGATGTCGCACCGGAAACAGAAAGTCCCCATGACGATGGTAGACTACATCGGTGTGGCGTTGACCCTCGTGTTGGAGTCCGACAGTATCGAGATGGCGACTGAGGACATGAAGTCCGCATATCGACAAGTTAAGTGCCTTTAGCTCCACAGGATGTACCATGGTGAAGAACGGCGGTTTACAACCCTGCAACCAAGGAGGTCCTGTTGCACGAGATGCACGGTCAACCCTTTGGTGCAGGACATGCTGTTCCCAATTTTTGTCGTATTGCGGAGTGGCTCTCTCGAGCCCTGCAGAGGTTGCACAGAATGGTGGTAGACCACTTTTTCGATGACTCATTCTGGAGCCAACCTTCTCCATCAAGAGTGCGATATTTTGCCTTCAACAGGCTTTTGAGATCCTTGGCTTTGGGTTGGACCCGGAGAAGTCTCAAGCTCTGTGCCATACTTGGCATAGTTTTCAACACAGCTTCTCTAGGGATCAAGGCCGTATAGTCATGGAACCAAAACCGTCACGCGTTCGCAACCTCACGGAGGCCCTGAACAAGATCCTTTCAGAAGGACATGTGACGCCGGCCCAAGCAGCAAGCATAGTGGGGAAGTTTGGTTTCCTTTGCTCCACTTTGTTTGGAAAGGCGGGCAGGTGTTGCACGGGACCGCTCAAGGAGAAGGCAGCGCAGTATAGCCGACCTCCTATCATCCCTTAGATGATTCCTGGAGAATTGTCCTCCAAGAGAGCTGCGCCTGCACCACGAGGAGCCTGTGATACTCTACACAGACGCTTCAGATGTCCGGGAGAATGCCACAAAGGCTGTTGAGAGCAGTGCTGTATGATCCCTGGGACGCAGCGCTCCTGTACTCCAGCCTTTGTGAAGAAGTCCTATATGGGACAGTTGGAACTCTTAGCAGCTCACTTCGCCCTAGAGACATGGGCTCTGAGACTGAGAAATAGGCCAGTCTTGCTTTTTGTAGATAATGATAGCGCGGCTGCTAGTGTGGTAAAAGGGTACTCCCCCCAGACGGATAGTACATCCATAGTCGGGGAGTTTTGGCTCCTTGCTTCATCCCTCAAAACGCAGATTTATATCGACAGAGCGGAAAGCAAGCAAGAGCAATATAGCCGATGGACTCTCCAGAAACAATTTCGTCGAGTCAAAGCATTGGGTGGGCGCTGGTCCTCTCCTAAGTTGGGCATCTTGGAGAAGCCCTCTTCCACAACTTGGCGTCGCAATGGCATGTAGGCCAAGTTCAGAGAAGCACATTCACAACACCTCCTAGCAGCGGGGGGGGGGGGGAATGTTGAAGGTGTCGACTCTCTGGGTGAGTGTCCTTGTGGTAATACGCATGGGTCTTAGATGAGGCCAAAGCAGCACATAGACGGGTCATGCCAGTTCCATTCCCATCAAAGATCACTTGACCACTGGGAGAGGAAAATAAAAGATTCGGTGAGCGGCACAGAGTATTCAAAAACAACTCACTCCAGCACCCTCCGACTACTGGCCAGGGGGCAGTAGATATAAATTTCCCAAAAAGGACCGTAGATAGAAGAACTACTGTCAATTATTTTATTTGCGAGATGCCCACAGTCGGGAGATGCCATACCAGGGGTGGTATCAATCAAGGGGTGGCAGCAAGTGCAGCAAGCGCCTCACACAGTGTCACCCCGTGTCACCTGCGTCACCCCGTGTCGCCCCCGTGTCACGCCGTGTCACCTGTGTCGCCCCCGTGTCGTCCCCGTGTCGCCCCCGTGTCGCCCCCGTGTCAGTATGCTTAGAACAACGGTAGGTCGCTGCAAACAACAATAGCTTTAGCGTGTCACCGCGTGTCGCCCCGTGTTGCGTGTCACCCGCCCCCGTGTCGCCCCGTGTCACCTGCGTGTCACCCAGTGTCACCCCGTGTCGCCTGCGAGTGTCGCCTGCGTGTCACCCCGTGTCACCGTGTCACCCCGTGGGCTTGTCTTTTACTGTCTGGGACAACGTGAAACGACCGTAGATAGGGGATCTATTGTTTTTCATTTTATTTTCGGAAGTACTGCCAAATACTCGGTAGGTCCGAAAATAGAATTCAGACGGTAGTCGGAGGGTGCTGGCTGCAGTTTGCACGAGCTACCAGAACGGAGTGACTATTTATGGTACAATGTGCATTCCAGCAAAGTGATGGAGTTTGGATAGACTCTCACCGCCAATCGGTATTTCATTGCATATGCAGAATACCTGCCAGTGCTTGGACCTCTGACTGCAATGCACTTCACACCAGCCCAGTTGCCTTCATCACAGTTGAGCTTCTTCGATTCTCATCCTGCAAAAGATTTAGCGAGGACCCAGCTTCCGCATAATACGTGCGTTTCTCCGAAAGTTAGAGGCTGCTTGCGCTCCAAACTCGAACATGACCACGGTTTGTCAGAACATGGCTAAGCACACCTTGAGAGATGCCGGGCGCAGTTGGAGTGGTTTGACGGTACACTTGCATGAATGGACTGCTCAAGCTTCTGTTTTGTCTATCAAGGTTTTGCGGAGGGTGCATTCTAACCAGCTGAGCTGTGTCGACCACGGAACCCTTGTCACAGGCAGACGCTCAGAAGCCCCCGCAGCTGCACAGTACTGGGACGAACTACCTGATGTTCCTGAAGAACGGCAGGCCCGGCCTTTGTGAAGAGCGTGCCCTCCCCAATTTCAACTGCACCCTTGATGGAATGTAAGTGTTTCTTGGACTATGTTTGGGTGTCTAAGACTTAATCTGGAACGTTTGCATTTTGCGACAAGCTGCCTGGAGTTTGGCTGGTTCATAGTGGCTTTTTGCAATTTGTCGATATTTTGGAACTATACCTCACTCCCTGAGTTCCTGAACTTAAAACTTTTCGGGACGACCATTTTAGTGGGGAATAACAAGTTCAGACTTTGTTCGGTTAACTCAGGAAGTGAGAAACACTTCACAGCATAGGTTGCTTTGGTTTGCTTTGAAGTCAGTAGAGAACGAGCCCTTACACGGAACTGAACAAATGCCCATGTGTAGAGAGATAGCCTTGGTAGAGGCCCTGTTCCACATTTGCCTGCACAGTTTCAGCGGCTCAAACTGCTGCTGTTGCTCTCGATTACTCTCGAGGGACAACGAGTCGCACCAAGTCTCGGGCACTTCTCAGATCGCGATCGCTTGAGCTACGAGGGTCATGCTTACAGAGGTGCAGGGGTGATGATGACAAGCACAGGCAAAGCGCAAACTGGAGGCTCAAGGCCGAGAGTCCTCGCTTTAGCTGCTCACAGAAAGTTCCTCATCTAAGCGACCAACAACCACTAACCCAATGCATAAATTGGGATACCACGTGGAAGGAAAGACAAGCTGATCAAGAATGCTCGCCACTTTTGTCGGGCCGTGTTTTGGCTAGCATCAGTGCCTTGAGCCAAGCAAAGGGATCTCACACGGGGTGCTTGCTCAAGCGAAGAAGGCGCTCGCGATTTGGTTATTGGTCAGCTGCTAAGAAGCATGCCTCCTGATGTGTGTTTCCTTGTTTTTTTCAGTAGCACTGCTTGCAAGTGCTCATGTGTTGTGGTACACGGCAATTCAGCACGGCAATCCTCGCCCATAGGAGCCTGCTGGAAGGAGACTCTCGTAGGGGTTAGTAGATGTAACATTGAGCACCCCAAACCGAAATGAGGAGTTGCATCCAAAAGTGGTTGAACCATGCTTAAATGGGCGGCTGGTCCCTACCCCGAATATCGGTCCCCCTGCACTGTCCCTTGAATGCTATTGGTTGGACTCTTAATTAACCTTCAATCCTAGGTAAAGTGTGCCTTCCCGCACTTGCCTACCAAGCGTCAAGTTTTTAAATGGCCACTTTCTCTATGTGTGCCAGGGACATGTTCTTCGCTCTGACGATAGCTTCGCTACTGATCATCGTGCCCAATGAAGGCATTGAGCCGTTCCTTTTTGGCACCTCGGCAGCTTCAACATACTGCCCATGTTTAGGCTTGCCTGGACCTAATTGCTGTTGTTCTGCGGGTGGGGCTGGGTGGGGGTGCCCGTTTCGGAGGGGGGGTCCAGCGCATATCTGTGCAAAGACTGCTACGTCGGTGGGGGTCATTATCTGTTGGCAATGCTTGGCAACCAAATTGAACCTTCAACTTGCACGTTGGTGTGCGGAGCTAGCTATGAGTTGCAGCTTTGCAGTCACTCCGAAATCAATTCGTTGCGTGGCTTGAGTGCTTGGCGCTCAAAAGACCACGGGACCAACAAAGGCATAGCCGATACGTGCTCCTGCTTCGGACCAAGCTATTTCAAGTCCCGGGTGATCGACTTTGCTGCCCTTGGGCGCGCTCTTGTGCATAAGTGTTTGTTCTTGAAAAAATAGCCAAGTCGGTGTGTTCTTTTGACTTTTCAGGGCGCCTTCTCACCTTGCAAAAATGGCAACTTGTTTCTGGGGGCCCCCCACTTTGAGACAAACCCAACAAGGCTTGGTTTGGATTCCATTGCAAAGGCCCTTCCCAGCACCCGAGATCTCCCTTTGCTGAGGCTGTGTGCCAGGGCCCATCTCCATCATGGAGGCGCGGGGTGACGCACTGTCGTGGTCAATCCCCGCTCTCCAAAAGAACCTGAACAAAACGCATCCTTTCTGGCTGTTTCCCAAGACTTAACGCAGCAGTCCCCTAAGATGTTTGGTTTCCTTTTAGGTTCCCTTTTCGGTTTCCCAATCCATGCCAACGAAAAGGGGGTTTATCATTTTGAGGAATTCCCCCCAGTTTGTATTCAGTGGACCATGGCCTGCATGAAGAGTCTTGATCTTGCCACACGTGCCCAACAGATGTCTTTGGGGGATTGTGGCATGGCCACTGGTTGGGCTTTCCAATTGGCGCGCGCCATCAATTGTCGACCGATGAGAACATGCGACAACATAGACACAGGGAGGGGGGTCTCACGCAGGAGGCTGTTTTCTTTAGCAGCTTTAATTCTCGGGCTGTGAAGGAAGCGCGGGTTTATGAATCTAAGGGGCGTCTTCCTGCGACTTGTGCAATTGAGATGCTGTTCATTTGAACTTCGCTTGCGTGATGCGTCACACAGCCAACGTCGCGGCAGGATGAATAAAACCGCGTGGGTTGATTGGTGGGTGTTTCTGTCAACATCGAAAATCAACCAGGGGTATGAAACCGGGGTCATCATAATCATGTGAGGCATCCATCCTATTGAGCCATTAACCTCCATGTCCCACAGGTTGGCCCTGAGCCTCCGGGTTTTACTGGAGCGGTTTGATTCTTGGCAAGGGGCACAGGACAATAGGGAAGGTGCCGCGCGCGAGGAAGCCACCTCCACCAAATTGGGCATGGTCACCATCCTTGTGCCTCGGCTTTGGGACGGGGGTCCCTGGAAAGGAGAATCCACATGGCCGTTTGACCGGCAGTGGCAGCTTGAACAAGTAAAAGTCTGAAACAAGGGGTCGACCCAATCCCACTGGGCTAGCTTGCGAAGACTGCCGGCAGCGAGAAGTTGAGAGGGGTCAAGCCTCAAGCGCAGGCCGCTGGATCAGGACTCGCCGGAAAGGGCAACACCTCACCACTCAAATACAAAAAACAAGCATAAACGCATGCAATCAGAAACAAGCCGGATGCCGACAAACATAAGATGGAGTGCTGGGTATCCCTCCCCTCTTTGCGTGAGCTTTCAGGGACCGGAAGCTTGCTGTTTGGTCTCCCCGGCGCCTACTTCTGCCTGCTGAGTGTCCGCATCTGCTCCACACGGTCAATGGCGATCGTGTTCCACACTGACAGCAACATGATTACAAAGATGCTCATGAAAGATAATGAAGGCAGACCATGCCTGGAAAAAAGAGGCCGCGCTGCTAGCAGGTGGTAACGCACGACTGGAAGAGCTTCAGCAGCATGCACTCACCCACCTATTGCATCTAAACATAGAACCAAGAAAGCAGAGCTGTCTTTTATGTGTTCGGCTTGACGTGTCGACGTATTGCTAGGCTGGCGGGACCAACGGGACCCAGGAGTGCACCCCTGACTTTGCTCCCTGATATGTTGACTCGGCATGCGTTTGACTGCTTTTCCAGTTTTGCCACGGATGAGCACTTTCTTGGATCAGGGGTGTTCAATACCAAGTGTAGTTAAGCCGAATTATTTTGCTTGGGCTCGGCTATCAACATGGCAAGTGCAGGGAACGATGCCCAAATATCCTTCTCCTTCCTGAGATGGGCTGGAAAACCGTGACGCCTGCAGCACAATCCATGTGTAGCCATGTTTGTTGGACTCGAAAGTTTAGGTTGTGATCAAGTTGGTATGCTAGCTTGCGTACTTCTCCATGCAGAAACCGGACATTTGCTGGGGCAAAATTGCTCAACACCTTGGGGTGGTTTCTTTTGCAAGTTGAGGGTAGGGGGTGGTCAAGTTGCGCACAGATTCAATTACGAAGCTTCTTGTGTACATGCCTTTTCATGCTGCTCGGCAAGGGCTTTTGCTATGCTTCTGTCAGGCTAAGCCCCTGGCCGGTTCTGTGCACATGCAGTTTTGCTGAGTTCTCAGGGCCCTGAGCTTCCCACATTGAAAAGTCTGCAATTCGTGTCAGTGAGCAAGGGCTTGAACATGGCCCCGCCATTCACAACTTGCACATGTGGCTCTCCCAGTCTTTGTGAAGTGTCCGCCTTCATCGGGTTTAAGTTTGAGTATGCCAATGCTCCAAGGAATTCATTTGGTGCCTTCAAGGGCATGTCAGGCCAAAACCAGAATTCCCTTCTTGGCCAACATGCAATATGGACCTAAGCCCACTAAACCTACTTTGCGAAACAAATCCTAGACCAGTTCTTATCCAAACCCACCAAGAAACACAACTACACCAAGAAGCACAGCTACACCATACCCAAACCTACCCTACAGCAATCCCAAATCAACCCCAAACCCACCTGAGCCTTCTTTACCTTAGCAAGCCTACCTTACCGTAAACCAGCCAAAAAAGCTCACCCCGCCCGTAGACAACCTGAGGCCCACTCATCCAGGCTAAACCCACGGTCAACCGCGCTTGGGGGCCCGAAAAAAAGACAGCGTTGAACAACGTTTCGGCTTGCCAAAGCAGTTTGAGCGAGCCGGTGTTAAGCCAAAGCGAGAACATCCGCCGCGTGAAGAAGGGGGACGCGCGGGTTCACTTTGGATCGGTGGATGAGGCCTTGGTCCACGGAATCACGGTCCTGATCTTCGGTTTCCGCTATAACCGGCACTGCGCGGTGGGTCACCACGTCCATGCAGAGCCTTGGCCCATGGGCTACGTCTTTGCGATACGGACACATGCCCGCGTCGCCAGCGTGTGCTGAAAGATGGACTGAAGAGAATGGTGTTTGAAAGGCCGAAACGATGCACCGGTGTCCTCACCCATCTCACTGGTGCCCTCCTTTGAGACATCCCGCATCCGTGAGGGTTTCATAGGGTTCCCAGTTTGGACCAAGCATCGTATAACACTCAAATGGCCAGTTGAAAGTCACTTGGTCATGCTTGAAGAGGAAATCAAGTGAGGACCGTTTGTTGAAGTGTTCGCACATTGGGTTCCAACTGCACACGCCTCACATATTGTCAGGTAGCCGCCTGTCAGATGGATGACTGACTTTGTTTCAAGGAATGATTGTTAGAGAGACAGAGGGCAGAGAGACATACAGGCCAGACCAGACCAGACCGACAGACATAGACAGAAGACGGACAGACAGACAGGCAGACAGACAGAGACACACACACACACACAGACACGGACAGATAGACAGAGAAACAGAGAAACAGAGAGTGAGATGAGATGGGATCAGACGAGTCAACTTTAGCCTTGTGCAAACTTAGGAACATATCTAGTTGATACGTTTTGTCTGAGCTGACTTTCAATCCATCCAACAAAGGGCTTCTTATTTCGACCCATTGCTTCCAGCTACCTGCATATTCGGAACCAACTTAACTTGGTTGCCTACCAGGCTAGTAGCTGACCGCTGATTCCAAGAACGTCGCCGTCAGAGCCCCAAACCGCGAAGTTTGGGGACAGCCCCCGAAGCGAGGACCGGAGCGTTAAAATACGGACCCGGAACCGTTAAAGCCGCAAGACTGGAATTTGGCTCCCGTGCCTTGGCGCACAGAGACTGCTTCCCAAACAAAGGCCGCCTGCCCACTTTTTTGCGAATCATTATGCAGTGACTGGGGTCGCTCAGCGAGACACCCCTACATGTCCAGCATGAGGACGACTTTGACCTCATCAACCGCACTTTGTGGCTAACGCATTTGCCGAATATGGATTTCCAAAAAGGCGAGCCCTTCACGCTGAAGAACGAGGAACTTGAGCAGGCCTCTTTGCTGGGGGTCGGAGGGGGCCAACAGCCCGGGTCACTACAATGATTTGCGGGCCTTGCACCCTCAAGCGTGCTGATTTGTTGCGAGCCTAGCCCATCTTACATGATTGCTGAGCAGCAAGCATTTCCCCAGGTTTGTTTTGTACTGCTCAGGGTTTTCCTAGATGTCCTCAGGTTCTATGAATCATCACTCTTGGGGGAAATCATTGTACCAAATGGTACGGCACACTTGTTGTACCTCTCGAATTGGGGGTTTCTCAAAACGGTGGACCCCCAGCCCTTCGGCTGGTGAAGCCACATATGTTTGCCGGTCTCCTGATTTGAGACCTTCCCCCCCCCATTCTGGGCTGATGAACATAGTACATACTCCATTGGAATTTGAGTGCATCAAAGACAGTCACCAGTAACCACGTCGACAGAATGTTCAAGTATCCCGAGGCAGCTGTTCTTTGAAGCTACTGGCAGGAACCGGATTTGAGGCCCAAATGAAAGGCTTCAGGAGCGCTGCCTGAATCTCTGCAGGGTCAACTTGAGGGACCCTTTCATCAAAAGCCTTCGTGCCCCCCATCTCTCAACAAATGTGCCCTCGGATAAGTTGTGA
>CAUJNA010002013.1:662500-677500 GCA_963377175.1 Effrenium voratum
CAGGCCTCTCACACTGAGTTCACGATGGCAGTCCCAGCTCAGGTTTCCCAAGTGCTGGTGCACATGCACACAGCTATCCGTTATATGATAATTCGCCAAATGTGTGGCTTTCTGTTGCTTTGCTTTGGAGCTGGTTGGCATTGACATTGAGTTGGAGCCATGCGCTTGACGTGAAGGCAAAAGGAAGTCCCATGTCAGCTGTGCCGGCGCTCTCACCATGACTACATCCGCAAAGTGTTCCGTGAAATGGTGATTTGAAGGCAGACCACCCAAGAGTGCTTTTAATAATTCCTTAACATGTTCATTTGAAGAGACCGCCCCGGAGTAGTGGTGACGCCTTTTGAAGTGTTGTCCCAAGATCGCCCATGCCTTTGTCAAAAACTGACCCTGTGCCGTGTAAACCAAGAAAGCACGCCACAAAACTATTTCTGACAAACACCGCTGTCCTGAGACCTTTCAGGTGCTGCAAGCCTTTGCTGAGACTGGAGCAGTGGTGGGTGGACAGGCAGCTCCGGGTTTACACCAGTGCCTGTGGCTGGTTTATCTCACAGGTAGGGCATCAAGTCCTGGTCTACCTTGTATTTTCTCACGCCCGCACATTTGCGGGGGTCCTTCCTTCCTGCCTGGGGTTGTGTTTTGCTCCGGGAAGCCCAGCAGGCTGGTCCATCAGTGAAAGCAGGTGAGTATGTTTGAGGGGTGTGTGGACCCAAGGCATGAAGCAACATGCGCCAACAGGATGAACCATATGATGACACTTTTCAGGTCCTGCAAGAATCAACGCGTTTGCAGCACCGCAACCCGAAGTTGCTGTTATCCATGATCCGGCTGCCGGCTTGCATGGCCCCGGAAATCCAACCTATGCGAGGAGAAGCTATTCGGACCAAACCCCCTGTCAAGCCCGCAGAGCGACCTGACAACCATGTTTGCTTTCTGGGATCCTAAGCGGAGGTCGAGAGTGCCTTGGCTTCCCCGTATTTACTGGCTCCCCTTTGCCCATATTGCATCCTTCCCGCTAAGACTCCTGTATTTGCTCGCTTCAGCTCGCTCCCCTTCGTATCCCAGGAAAGTACGAAGACCTGCAGTGGGCGGTGAGCAAAATCGACTCTGGAACGAAGCAGCTCTCAGGCGGCAGACAATGGCTTTTGATCGAATGGGGCATGACGGGAGACATCCACCTCTAACCCGTCTCACTCCACCACAAAAAAGGAGGACCACCCCAAGCCAAGTACTCATAGATTGGCAGCGTTTCATCGGCCATGTTGCCCCATGCCACGCTGCAGATGCTCCCAGTTCCTCACTGCCCCCCGGTGCCCAAACAACCGTCGGATACGCGTCGGATAACCGTCGGATAGGCGTCGGATAACCGTCGGATATTTGGAGAACCGTCGGATATTTGGGCCGGGGCCCCCAAAACTGAGGGTCTACGAGGGCCCGGCGTCGGATAACCGTCGGATAACTGTCGGATAGCGAGGGCCCGCGAGGGCCCGAGGGCCCGAAACATAAGTTGGGAGCGTCTGGGTGTGAGCTTTGTGCCTCCCTTTCGCCCGGTGGCAGCCGTCCAGTTGAAGGTGGTTATCTTCGTGGTAGGCGTCATTGCTTGGTGCTTGAAGCGCTCCCGATTGTGTCTAAGCTCTTGCCTGTTCTCAAATCTAGGATCCGCAGTTGGCTCATGCTAAGTAAGACATTTCATGAACCAAGCATCCATTTGCAGAAGGATATCAGCTGGCCGGTGCCGAGCCCCACAGCTGTGTCAAAGGCTTGCGCTTTGAGCCTTGTTTGCAGCACGGCAGGCAGCGCTTTCGTGACCTTCCAAACTGAAGAGCTCAAGAAGGACTTAGCAGGCGATAGCCCAAGGGGGGAAGAGTTATTCGGGGGATTTAAGAGGATGCGAAACCGCCGTCCCACCCTCAGTCCCAAAAGTGGAAGCGGATACGGGCTGACGTGCTCTATGATTGGGGTTGCCCCTCCAATCCATGCACGAGGCGAATTGCCCTCATGCTTGACCTGCCGCACCTACAGCTACTGGAGGCCGGCCAATCTTAGGACACCCTGCCCATGTGTTGGAGGCAAAACGCAACAGCGCAGTAAATGTATAGTAAGCGACCTTAAGAATCAAATTGAGGGTGGGTCACGTCCCAGGAATGGGTTTGAATCTAGCAGTGTCACAAACTTTAGCGGTTATACTTATCCGCGAAAACCTTTCCGAAGCTTGCGCGGGCACAGGGGCACGCAGGGTCGTGTCATCCCTGCCCACACTCCATACGAGGGCCTTCCAACAAAAGTCAAGTGACCACGTGGACAGACCCGACATGACGTTTGGAAGCTATGCCGTCGCGAAACTGGACAGGCGCCCACCCAGCTCCACCCGTGAAAGCACATGAACTGGGTCTCCCCACTCGTCGCCTGCCCACCCTCACACTCTCCTCAAGGGTTTCACCAGCATGGGTACGTCTGCAAGTGAGAGAGCCCCAAGTTGGGGCATCTCAATGTGCACCCTCCAAAAAATGGCTATGACTGTCAAGGAGAAACATCCAAAGATGGGTCATAGTCCCAATGTAAATGATGTCCACCGAAAAGGGTCCCCAGGAAGACTCATGCCCACGTACGAGCCTTTGGGCGTATCTTTTGTTGATGGCTTGCATGGTTGTTTCGGAGGGAAACCAAAGATAAACCACTTTTTCTGGGGGTTCCTCATTTGGAGACAACCCATATGATGAGTATTTCGCCAAATCAGGAATCTCTTCAGGCGGTCCCCTATTTTCAATAACACTTTTTTTGAATCCGAGAGCGGCCGATCGCCAGTTTTGGGCGGCCACCCTTCTCGTCAGTGACCTTGCGCTGCCACCAAGCTCCGCACCCCTCCAACGTGCATCTCGGCTCGGAACCCAACCCTCGCCCGAGCCGCTGGTGGTTGCAAACAACCCCCCAAAGCAAATTTGAGAACCCCTCGAATGCAACGCAACTGCCATGTCTCCTTGCCCAGGAGCTTCCATGGACATGAATTGGCTTGCAATGGTGTGACAAGTTCCCTGAACACAAGGCCCGGAGGCATGTGTCAATGCGGGGTACGGATTTGCTCACCCCTACTCAATTTCGATTCAACTTCAGAGCGCCCAGAGTGCCAACGGAGCAACAACTCCGGAAGGTCTAACACACCCGCTGTAGCGGATGATGCAACATGTTACTCATGGCTTGTTCGAGGACAACAATTAGATTCCAAACGTTTTTGCGGCAATGCAACCACTGAACACATGCGTGTTTGGGGGGTGCCTGAGTCGCTTGAGGCCTGAGGTGAGTTTGAGACTAGCCAAGTTACGCAGTCTTTGCTGCCCTCCTGCTGCTCCTACACACCCCTCCCTCAGTAGAAGCAGCTAGCCCTCCCTGAAAGAAAGCAGCCTTGCCACCGGCAGGCTTACAGTTCCCGAAGCAAGAAGAGGTGATTCCCGAAACCCCGCGTTTGAGCGCGCACACACGGAGAGACTCACAGTCATTAGGCGGATCATTAAGGCCGTGCTCAGCGGCCGCTGTCAAAGAGAGTGATAACAGTGGCAACCAGAAAGCCAAGGCTTTGCTCAAGAAAACAAACTTTTTGGGCCACACAATCCTTCGGCTGCAGGGCCAAAAAAGAACAGAAGTGCCCAATGCGCCAGCCGAGGAACTGGTGCAACCTCCAAGTCCCTGAGGCGGAAGCCAGTCGGGTTCGAAATTCAACAAGCACACCTCAAAAGTTGGTACCTCTAATGGATGCTCCCTGGGACGAGTGCGACCTGGTCTAGGATGGTGGAGACAGAGTCAGACAGAGAGAGAGGGAGAGCGAGAGAGGGGGGAGGGGGGGAGGGAGGGAGGTGAGGTGAGGTGAGGGGAGGGGAGGGCCTGAGGGGAGGTCCCTGAACTCCTAGAAACATTCACGGCTGGTGCTTGCCCAAGCTCGGCCAGTGTGAGACGTCTCAAAGGCACATTTCAAGGTGACTGTGCTTGTGGGCAGGGGACTTGCTGAAATTGTGGACCCCTTAAAGGCGGCGCTACATCTCAACATCTCACCGTCGCGAAAAGGAGTCATATGTTGACAGCACTAGGCATGGAATTCCAGATAGGCCCCTCTAGCAACTCCATGTCAATAATTGGGCGGGAATTTGTTCAAGACATGCTGCCAAATCTGTGAGTGCGTCCCGAACATACCGGCCAGTTCATGGTGTTTTTTTGCATGTTGAGGGACCCTCGCCACACGAACAAACGGCAAAGCATCGAAGGGCAGCTAAGTTTGGCCTGCAATACAACTGGACAAAATCGCTCATGCCAGTGCGACCGCTGGTATATATATATATATGTATCTGTATATATATATATACGCACATTGACACATGTCGTGCACATATATTTACGTATATTTGTACCGTTGGTCCTCGTTCTCAAGCCTGGATTTACCTTGTCATCTACTGCCCTTTAGCGGAGCTTTCTTGAATGGGCCGGGAACGCACCTGCTCACTCGAGTCCCGACGAGTGTGCGGCTACATCACCGGGCGCCTCTTCCTGCTGGTCTTCATGTGCCTTGGGTTTCAGTTCGGCATGCGCTCTAATGTCGACCCGGATTAATCAACCTGGCTGATTAATAGCGGGCCTTCCACCAGCAAACGGTGTCTCTCTGATACAATCGGGCCGGGGCTTATCACCCCTGAGTTCCCAAGTTGCATGAACACCAGGCAACCTTCCGCATGGTTTCACATTAGCCTCTCTTGAGTCCATCTCTCAAACATCCCTTTTGCCACCCAGGTCCGTGCAGCTTTCGAACCTATGGTTTCACGGTCCCCGAAGTCACTATAAGAGAGAGGCTCAAAGGCAAACAGACTTTGGCCTCCCCAGAAACGGCCAAACACCATGGGCCCAGTTCCTTTGTGGCTTGGCCTTTTGGCACTGTTGGAATGCCCATGCATCAATGCGTTCTGAATTCTTTCCGCACGTGTGCTACCAGAAATCCGGTGTTATACGCAAACTTGTCGGGTCTTGAGTCTTGAGTGATCCCGTGGGAGCCGTGATTAGTGGAGCGGTTCGGCATATACGCACCATAATCAGAACCCTTTAGGCTAACCCCTTCTCGGAAGTTTCTAAGAACCCTTCTCGGGAGGGGGGTGGGTGCCCTAGTCTTCTCCCATTTTCTCCATCAGTTCCGCTTACTATGCCGCCCACAGGCTGCTGCTGGTGACGCCGGTGGCAGTGACCTCCGAGCTGAACTTGATTGTGGGCTTCTTAAAGCAGCACAGCGACATGGTGGACACTTGGGCCTCACTTGGCCCCCGCACAGGCTCGTCCTCATTTCCCCTTTGAACCAGCACTTTTTGCTTGGAGCATACGTCTTGCCGATAACGAGCTCTCAAGATCTCTGAAGTAGGTACGTCACATTGTTCTTAGGATATGAGTCTGAAGTTTCCTTGCTTGGAGCTGGTGAAAAGGAGGTCCGTGTTTGACTCATGTTACTTGCTTGTGCTTACCAGGTCCCTTCCAGATGGCTGGACAAGATGTCCAGGTTGGGCTGAACCACTTCTGTGGCTAGTGAAGCATAAGCCCTATATCGCTCTTTCGTGAAGCGACGGCAATTGACGGAAGTGGTTGGCCCTAGAATGTCATTATTTTGCCGTTTGTCGGTGAAAAGTCATGGTGACAAACAAAAGATGAACATCGGAAGGTCTCCACACATAGCTGCAGGCATGAAGCATGTGCAATTGATCATGGCGGCCCTTAGCCTCGGGCTTGCTCGTCGTGCTGTTGCACACGTGGTTTTCACTGGGCATGTTGGGAAGCTTTGAGTCGGCAAGCATTGCACGCTTATTGGTGTCCTTGAAACAATAATCAAGAAAGCATGCTTGTCTGTTAGGAACCGCAGCCAACTGCGCCTTGGCAATGTATACATATATGCTGCCGTATATATATATATACACATATAGATAGATATTCAGCTTGATACATATGCACACACACACACCATCAAGCTCGTTTGGCGGGTCTGGGCGTTTGCTCGCACCTGGCGTGAAAGCTACCGGACCTTTCCGTGAGCCACATGGGAGGAAGGGGCGCCCAGGAGCAATGGCTCGCCTCCATCTCAGACCGCTTCGCAAATGTGAACGTGAACGTCGACGTGAAGTCGGCCTACGCGCACTTGTGACTCGGGCACTGAAGGAGCTGACTAGTTGAGGGCACTCCTTTAACGGTTTTTCATCACCATGCAGGGTTTTGCCTCAACACGGCAGCGCAACCGGTGTTGTTTTTATGCTTGCGATTTCGCTTCCAGGTTTTACTGGTCGGACTGACTTTGGTAAATCGGCTCCTGCTGAAGATGGCTTTGTGCGGGGGAAGACTGGGTGAAGGGGTCAAGAAACCATCCCTGTGGCCACACCCTGACTTGACTTCCCTGATCCAGTGGATCTTTGTATCCAGGGGGCTTGAGTGAAACCAACTCAGGGCAGTGGGAGTAATTGTAAACGCTTCGCGTTGCCCGCCTCGGCCCAGCCTAGTTTGAGGGAAGGGTCAGGAACACCGAAATCCAGTGTTGGGAAGGTCCGAATACCTGAAGCTAGCTCCAGACAAGTCAGACAAGCCGGCCTCGCCTGGTTGGGCTGGGCCACAGGCTAGTCTCAGACACATCAGATAAGCCTGCGCTGGGCCTGAAGCTAGTCTCGGGCAGCTTGGCTGGACCTTGCTTGCGTGGGTTGTTGGTTGAGCTGAAGCTAGTTTACGGCGGGCTGGGCAGCCGCACTGAGGGGGCTGGGCTATGGCTGGGCTGGGCCTGAGGCCAGTGTCAGACACGTCAGACAGGCCTGGCCAGCAGGCGGACTGGGCTGGGCTAGACAGTCTCGGCGCTGGATACTGCGAGTCTCAAACAGGGTGGGCTTGGGTGGGGTTGGCTTAGGCGGGTTGCTGGTTGGGCTGGGCCTGAAGCTAGTCTCAGCGCTGCGAAGCCATGGGTGGGTTGCTGGCTGCTGGGCAGCCGGAACTTCGGCTGGGCTGAGCTGTGCTTGGGCGGGTCGCTGGATGGGCTGAGGCTGGGTAGCGAGTTGCTGGCTGGGCTGGGCCTGAGGCCAGTCGCAGACACGTAAGACACGCCAGCAGGCGGGCTGGGCCTGAGGCTAGTCTCAGGCTGGTAGACCTTGAGACCAGTCTCAGACTGCGCCGAAGGGGCCTGGTCAGCCTGGGCTGCTGAGTAGCTGGCATAGCTTGAGACCAGTCTCAGACACGTGAGACTGGTCGTTGGCCTGAGGCCAGTCTCAGACACGTTGGACAAACCTGACCTTGACACGCTGGGCTGAGCCTGCTGGTGGGCTGAGAGCTGGTAGTGGCTGGCATGCCCTGAGATGCGCCGGGGCCTGGGCTGGGCAGGCTTTGGGCTGGGCCTGAAGCTAGTCTCAGCCACGAGGCTGCGAAGCCATGCGTGGGTTGCTGGCTGCCGGGCAGCCGGACTACGCTGCTGATTGCGCCTGGAACTTGGGCTGGGCGGGCTGGGCTGAGCTGTGCTTGGGCGGGTTGCTGGATGGGCAAGGCCTGTTTCATACACACTCGGGCCTGAGGCTGGGTGGTGAGTTGCTGGCTGGGACACGCCAGCAGGCGGGCTGAGGGACTGGGCCTGAGTCCAGCAGGCTGGCATACTTCGAAGTGGGGCCAGGTCAAGGCCTGGCCAGCCTCAGCTGAGTTGCTTGGGCAGCCGGACTGAAAGGCTGGGGCACGTCAGACAGGCTTAGTAGCTGGCATAGCTTGACTGGTCGTTGGCGTTGGCCTGGCCAGTCTCAGACACGTTAGACAAACCTGACCTTGGCACGCTGGGCTGAGCCCGCTAATGGCTGGGAGCTGGGGGCCGGCCTAGTCTGGCACGCCCTGAGCCGGGGCCTGGGCTGGGCAGGCTGGGCTGGGCTTGCGGCCATGCTTGGGCTAGGCCTGTTTCAGACAAGCTTGGGCCTGGGGCTGGGTGGGCTGGGCTGACAGGCCTGGCCAGCAGGCGGGTTGCTGGTTGGGCTTAGTCTCAGACACGTCAGGCCTGGCCACCAGGTCATGCTTTTCAGGACAAAAAAGCATTAGTGATTTTCGACAAAAATGGACCCATGGAGCTGGACGCCGACGAACCCCGAAAATTTCAAGGCCCGCCGGACAGGATTTTTTGGCCAGCAGGGGGTTGGGGGAGGGGAAAAGCGAAGATTCTCTTTGGAGAAGAGATCTGAGCGCCCTTGGCCCTTTGGGGCCGAGGCGAATTGAGGAGTCAAGTGGCTGGTTGTGCTTCAGTGTATGTGTGCTGCCTCATTATTGAATTCTTGTGTAAGCCTTCAATTGTTTGCATGTGAGTCAAGTGCCACCAGCATGCTTGGCCCTTCTTGGAACTGCACGTTCAACGTCGCCAGCATCCCCGCCTGACTGAGAAAGCATTGCCAGCATTGGTTGGCGGGGCGCAAAGCAGGGGGGCCAGGCGTCGGTGCAAACTTGTCAAGGCAGGCCTTGAACACGTTTTTTGTTTCCAGGGCTTCGACAACATGGTCAAGCTAAACCTTTCTGAGCGTCCTTTCTGGAACATGTTAGCGGCTGTCAGCACGGCCCAAAATGCTGCCACTGCATGCCGGATCACAAGAAGGTTTGGTGAAGCGAGGTGCCTTTGGTTGGCACTCACTGAATGGTGTGCTACAAGTAGCGCTGATGCAGGATTATGTCGCAGTTCTCTAATTACCAGCCCGGCGCGACGAGCACAGTGATTGTATGTAGGGTAAGATTTCCATATTGTGTCATCGCAATCGCACCTGCTTGCGCTGCCGGGACAGCAACCGCCTGGGGTCCCTGAATGTGTTCTTTGCCGGGCACATGGCTGGGCTCCTGAAATGTTTGGCTGCAGCATCCCTTGGTTGGCCAGGAGGTTTTCTGAAACTAGCTGCGGAAGCCTGCCATTGAAGAGCTTTAACAATATACAGGCTGCTTTACCCTTTAGCTCCTAGCACTTCGCGAGGTTCTTCGGGGTTGCTTGTCTCCACTTGTTTGAGGTGGGAGGAAATCTCTGAGCAAGTGCCGACTATTACGCTGGTGCTGATCAACAGTGACTCGGCAGCATGGAATTCAAACAAAACAGGGAGTGAGCGAACTGCAGGATCACACTTATTTGCACGTTCATGGGTTTACCCGAGAGCATGCGCTTGGGAACATGCCGGTCCCATTTCGTTTGTAGGAGATTAGCGCCAAACGGCATTCGATACTTAAAGTTGCAAAGTCAACTCCAGAAACATGCATATATATATATACTTGAAGTTTGTGATGTACAACTTGTGAAATGTGGATGTTACGATTCCAGCAGCTTCTCGACGCATTGCTTTGTGACCCTGGGCTCAAGGAACCTTTTCGCTTCCCATGGCATGGTGAATCTGTCATCCCAAGTTGTTATGGCTGCATTGCCAAGGTTTTCTTTTTACTTCCGTCAGTGCCAGCACACACTACGTGTTGATTGCTTTGTCCCTCAGACTCTCAGATTGCCTCTGTTTGTTTTCGATCTGTGTCAGAATTGGAACCTTAAGCAGCATGAGCACAAGAACATGGGTATGACCCTGCTCGAATTGTCTCATGCACAAGAGGGACGCCTAACTTGACACGAATCTAATGGGGTGCCCCTGTATCAAAGTATGCGTCGGGTACATCATAACATCTGCGGTCCACAGCCAAGGGTTCAAGGGTTTCTTACAAGTGTCCACCTCGGTCACATTTGTCCACTTGACGTTCCTCTGGAAGGTGGCTATGCAACCACACAAATGGTTTCATGCCCTTCCGCATTTCGCGCGGCCCAGAAGCTATCAGGTCATGTGCCCAGAGTGTAATTTCTTCATTTTCATTTGTTTGGCACCCTTGTGAAGTTGCCTTGGGGGGCATTTGCAAGGTTACCCTGAGCTGAGGTTTGGTCCTTCCTCCGACCATCGGTTTGATAGCAGACTTCCAGAAGTTCAGCCTTAAGAGCCAAGATGAGCCACCCGGCCCAGACTCGCGGGTCATTTTCCGCGGGTGTGCGGAGAATGTCATCACCTGGGTCCCCATTGCTGCGTCGCTTTGGGCATCCAGTAGCGTCTTTGCAGTCTAGTTGGCCGTCCAACTTGCCCTTGATGGTGTTTGGACGGCTGTTGCTTAGATGAATCAGTTGTTTCAATGGCTCAACTGATTCCAGAACCTCGTTTGCCTCCAACAACTACTTTTTGAAATCAACTCGAAGCGATCAATGGTAACAGTCACTTTGTGTGTTTGTGTGTGTGTGCGCGTTATGTTGATCAGAAGCTGTTCGCACTTTCCTGTCATCATGCTTCAAGCCAATGAAGTTTTGCGAACAGGCTCCTAATGCGGATCCTTTGCCATGCTCGGCGAACCTTTGTGTCCTTTTACCTTTTACATTGGTTTCCAATTGATGCAAAGCAATTAGGAGTCTTTTGTTTGCTGGGAGCGGGGAAAGCACGCCAAATGCGGGCTGCAATTTGATCTTTACTGGAATCCGTGCCATCGAACAGCTCAGAGCTTGGACTTTCCAGGAAGACACAACTACGGTTGAATTACTTCTTCTTGGCAACTTGGCTGACCGCTGCGAACACGTGTGTCCTGGAAGCCCTTGGCGGGGCTGTTGTTGGTTGAATCCTGCAGGTGTGCGCATGCGGCCATCACAGTAAATGGGGAACATCCTCAATACTTGGTTGGTGGCATACCTTCCCAATGTATATGATGCCCATTACAGGGTCCATGCATATGCATCTATTTTATACTCCTCCGAATAAGACGAATAAGAGAACCTTTGGAGGGTAACATCCATTGAGCAACCATTGTGAATACTAGTTGTCCTCTACTCATTTGCTCATCTACTCGCACCACGAGGGCACACTCACAAAATCTCCACCAGAGAGTGATGAGGTGCTAGCCGCATTCCCGTTCTCAGTTCAGGGCACAGTAGATATGTTGCCCTTGTCTCATTTGATTGGGTGATGCTTGGTGGTGCTGGAGCTGCCAAGATCAAAGTTCAGTTGATGTAGCATTGCGCAGGTGTTGCTGGAGCTTTCTGACTGGGCTGATTTTGAAATCCCGCCAAGGCCTTGTTGTTGGTTGCTGTCCAGTTGATTTAATACAAACTTGAGGTTGGTTATTCCTTGCTTTCGTTTTGCATTGCTTTGTGTCCTCCCAAAAAAATACAGAACAACAAAAGAAGCAAGTTATTAGCCCCCTGCCCCCGCATAAGACCTATGTGTTGTCTCTTCGTTGGTGGTGCAATACCATATTCAACATGCAGTGTTTGAGAGTTGACCGTGTTGAAAGGGTGGAAAGTGGGAAGCTCTCATCTCTGGTGATTTGTGGTTGTAGATGTGCTTGTTTATTAAGAGGGCAATATCTAAGTTGCCAGAGTATGCTTAGTCAAATGCATCACTCAGGGAATGTGGCAAGGTTTTCATGGATGTTTGCTCTTCTTGGCATCGAGGAGCACCATCCCAACCGCGGCAAACCAGAACTGAGGTGTGAATTGTGTTGCCTGGAATTCACTTTTCCGCCAGAACTTGCTGATAGATTATCAGATTATTCCACTCTAGGCTTGACTCAGGAGCGGTGTTGTTGATTGGTGGGCCATACTGCTGATCTACCTACCCGAGGTCGTCAACCAGATTGCCATCCCTTTGCTCGGTATTTCTGGCATACCGGCCCTTGTGGCCATCCTCACCCAGGGTGTGGGGGGCAGCGTGCCTTGGACACATTGAACGCGGAAGCGAGAGATATTTGCAGTTATTGGTATCAGATTTTTCGATGGAAGAACTGCCGGCCTTGTGCTCTTTGGTCACGCAAATGTTGCATCTGGGTATCAAAGACAACAAGGGTCCCTTTGCTTTTTTAGGAGGTTTTTAACTGTCACCTCAGCCCATTGTCCCTGCACAGGGATGGACATGTTTCAAGGGGAAGATGGGGAACAGCAAGCTCCAACCAAGGTGCAGAAGCACGACATCCAAACTGGCCTCGGCTGGGCAGAGGCATTGATTGCCGAATCCGGGATTGCAAATGGTGAAAGATGAAAGCAGAGGGTTGGCAGCCTTTCAAGAGGCACGCTCAGGGCACGCTAGAGGATGCTGAAACCCTGCAAATATGTCGCATCAGGGTGCTTCAAACCTGCAAGGCCAACTTTGTTTTTTCAAATATCCGCACGAAGGAGGCAGCAGAAAGAAGATACACGTGACATCCACCGAGTTCTGAACTGCGTGATGTCACAAAGCATTGCTTCATTACAAGTATGTCGGCAAAACCTTCCGCACCAGCCTAGGCAGTTTTTAGTTCACCAGCCGCGTTCGCCATCAAGCAGCTTGGCAAAACCAATTGTGTATGAGCACCCACGCAAGTGTGGTTTGATTTCTTTTTGGAGGGGGGGCAGGACGGGACAAAAATGTGGCAATGCCCCTGCACGTGTTTGCACACAGTTTTGCAGCATCAGGTATTTGCTGAACTGCGCTTTCATGACCAGCACCAACAGCTTGATGAATTTGCCGCAGCTGGTTTTTCGCTTTCTCATGGGGGATCCCAACCCGTGGGAGTTTTCATACGGAGCCTTGGCCGCACAGGGGCTGGCAGTGATTGTAGAAGGGCAATTAGCCATGGTAGTTTTTGCAAAACAAACAAAGCAATTTGGGAAGAATACATGTGTGGAACAAAGTGGGGATTGAAACTTCCAGTGCAAATCAGGTCAGTGTTAGGTCCACTTCAAAGACCGATGATTTTTATTCTTGGTTGGTGCTGATTTGTTTCACTGGAGTGGCACTCGGTTTTGACTGAAATGGCCACTGGATGTTCAATGGAGTGGAACCGGATTTTCACTAGAGCAGCATCAGAACAAGGCCCCAAGCCAGTGGGAATGGTGGATTTGAAGCGGCCTTGTTGAAGGCGGTCAAAGATCTTGTTGCACTAGTCGTCCAGTTTTGAGCAACATCATGTTGGATTAACAATCTCCATTGCGTGCTGTGTTTCAACGGCTATGATGTGGTTGTTACATACGCGGTTGTCGCATGATGGCCGGCGGACCTTGAAATTGCCGTTTCCCAACTTGAGTGTGTCAAATTGTTTGGTCACGCCAAGTGTGCGATGATTGAGTTGTTTGGTTGTGTTTTTACAACCTAGCAACATGTTTTGCGAAACAACACTATGCTATTTCATTCGCGACCTTCATTTTTGCAGGATATTGGTATGCCTTCTCTATCGGCATCATCGCGTTGGGTTTTGGCATGGGCATCTATGTGCCGAGCCTTTTGCGCCTCGGCTTGGCAGCAGCTCCAAAACGGAAAAAGGATGGTTCTTTTCCACTGGCCTTGGTAAATTTGAATAGTAATAGTGTCCAATCAGGACGGCACTAATCCATGATTGCGCAGATGTTCAATAAAATCTGTTTGGGAATGTTTGGGTATTTGGGTTTGTGTTTATCATAGGGGATTCGACAATAAGCTTCTATGTTTTGTTGGTTTCCCGTCAAGCCGGCCCAACAACGTTACCCTCCTTAAAATAAATGACAACCACTTTGCATTACGTTCCTGCCACCCCTATCTGGGGTGAATTTCCTACATGGATTCTCGGTTGCTTGATGTTGTTCGATCGTTGTTTGACCCTTGTGAAATTGCCTTCAATCTTCTAAACAGCCCACGCCGCGAGTACGCCGCCGGGCAGCTCCGTCGGTTGGAACTCGGACTGACCTTTCCAAGCAGCCACCTACTGACTGCCACCGTCGCTGGTCCGTCAGGTTTCAATGCAACCCCAAGATGGCGTTGACCGCAGTTCGAGTCGTTGCCAAAAGATGCCAACCAACTCACACCCGTAGTTTGTTGCAAGCAAGCCGACACGTTGCAAACAACTGCACACAATCACAATGCTATCAAATCACAGCTGTCCCTTCCATGCCGGTTTTTGTTGACTCCAGCAAAGGCCGTGTGCGGCGATGTTCTTCTTCATGCGATATTTTGTGGACGCTTGCCAGCACTGATGAGGCAGTGAGGAGTCATTTGGCAACGTGTTTTTGGATGAGAAACCACGTGTGAAAGTGGAGTCTGCTTGGCCCCGTTGGACTCGGAGCTGCATGCGCTCAGTCTGTGAGGAGGAAGGTGCTTGTTGGACAAACTGTGTTCCGTGCGTGTGTTCATTCGTGCACTACACTGACGGTTTTTCCTGTGCAGGACGTACATCAGCATCATGAGACCATGCATGCATGGTTTGTTTTTTTTGAATGCGTTGTTGATTTCCGCAATCGTTTTGGTTCGAAACTCGTTTTGCGTGGATGTGCATGATGCTGTCCTGTGGGAGGCTATCCAATACGAGGTTTCTCAACATGTGGAGTTGTTTTTGTTGCTTGGAGTTGCGGGATCCACCGCGAAACCTGGTGGTTGACCATTCTGAAAACCTGCATTTGTTAAGTTTGTCGGCCACGAGGACAAGTACAACATCGGGCACGGTGTGTATAGCCCTGGTGTCGAGAGCCTTGGGAGCCTTGGTACCGACATGCCACCGAATCCTTGCGTATTTGTTTGGACGTGTGCGTGCTGTTGGCTGGTTGCATTGTTTTGCTTTGCTTTCCTCGCTGGTTTGCTTGCTTGCTTGCTTGTTTGTTTGTTTTGTTGGTCTGTTTGTTGGTTAAATTGTGTTCTTGTTCGTTTGCTTGCTTGCTGGTTTGCTTGCTGGTTTGCTTGCTCGCTTGTTTGGTTGCTCGGGTGCTTGCTTGGTTGCTTTGATGGATGGTTGGTTGATTGATTGGTTGGTTGGTTGGTTGGTTGGTTGCTTGGTTGCTTGGTTGCTTGGTTGCTTGGTGGGTTGTGTTGTTGGTTGGTTGATTGTGGTTATTGTGTGTTTGTTTGTTGGTTTGCGTTTATGTGTGTTTGTTTGTTTGTTTGTTTGCTTGTTTGTTTGTTTGTTTGTTTGTTTGTTTGTTTGTTTTTGTTTTTGTTTTTGTTTTTGTTTTTGTTTTTGTTTGTTTGTTTGTTCGTTTGTTTGTTTGTTTGTTTGTTT
>CAUJNA010002013.1:682500-717500 GCA_963377175.1 Effrenium voratum
GATATGGGATTTGCACCCCCGTGTTTTCCCATCCCAATTGTTCATCGGACTTGGTTTATGTGTTTTCCAAAATGGTTCCATACTTCATACAGAAATGGAGGGGTTGGATTTGTTCCCTATTAATCCACTGGTTGTGACGCGGTCCTCCACATGGATAGACATGATAGTCACATATCAACCAGTCAAGACCTAAGCGTTTCAGTGGCGGTCATATCCTGCAAGATTTGGAAGGCCACTGAGCGCGCGAGACGTGAAAACGAACAACAACCATGTTCTCAAGAAAGTGTATGGGGGAATATGTTTTCATTTGTTTCTCTTTTGGCTTCTTGGCTCCTTCTTGGCCTTTTGGCTTCTTGGCTTCTTGGCTTTTCGGCTTCTTGTTGGTTTATGCGGCTTTTGGTGGCTTTTTGGCTTTGGCTTCTCGCATTCCCTGTTCCTGTCCGGCAGGTGGCTTTTTGGCTTTCGCGGCTTTTCGCTGGTTTATGCGGGTTTTGGTGGCTTTGGCTTTTCGCATCCTCTGCTTTCCCACTTCCTCTTGCCGAGCTTTTTGGCTTTTGCACCCTTTCGTTGGTTTTTGGCTTTGGCTTCCCACATCCTCAGCATCACCAGTTCCTCCCTATTTGAATCATCACTTCTTCAAACATCATGGGGGGGAGCTGCCGCCTCCCCCTCCCCCGCCCGCTACTTTTTAGGTTTCTTGCAGAGATTTACTTACACCCCTATTGAACCATCACTTTCTCGAGCATCCAATTTCGCGAGAAAATGCTGTAAAATACAACATGTTTTGTAATTCTGTGTATGTCTGTACGTATGCGCTTCTTCGAACATCATATTGGGAGCCACCCCGGCCAACCCTCCCGCTGCTTTCTATATTCTATTGCACCCTTTCTTGAATGATTGCACCCCTATTTGCATCGTCTTTTCTGTAGAGATTCAATTGCACCTTTCTATTTGAATCACCACTTCTTCGAACATCATGGGGGGCTGCCGCCCCCCCCCCCAGTCCTTTTTAGACTTTTTACAGAGGTTTAATTGTACCTTGTTCGAATCATAACCTCGGGCAGGCTGCCGCCCGCCCCCAGCCCCCCACTCCTCCGCTACTGTTTTACAGGGACTGAAGCTTTTGTAAGTGAATCATCATTTTTCGCCCCGTCAACCCGCAAGCTACTTTTTAGACTTTGTTACCCACGATTTGTTGGTGATGCTGGTTTCTGTTGGTGATTCACCAGTCCTTCGTGGCGTGGAGCCTGGGCTTCAAAATGGGATGTGAGCGTTCCAAGAGCATCACCTATTCCTCCTTTTTTGAATCATCACTTCTTCAACATCCCCCCCAACCCCCCCCCCCCCCGCTACTTTTTAAGTTTCTCGCGAGAAAATGCTGTAAAATGCGACATGTTCCGTAATCTATGTAAATCTGTATGTATGCACTTGATCGATCATCATAGGGGAAACCACCCCCGCCAACCTTCCCGCTGCATTTTATATTCTCTCGCACCCTTTCACTTCTTCGAACATCATGGGGGGGCTGCCGCCCCCCCTAGATTCTGCCGCCCCCCCTAGATTTTCTAGTGAGATTTGCTTGAACCCCAATTTGAATCATCACTTCTTCGAACATCATGAAGCAAGCTGCCGCCCCCCCCCCGCTACTTTTTGGATTTTTTGCAGAGATTCCATTGCACCCCTTTCGGTTCGAACATCACGGGAGGGGCGGCCGCCCCTCCCAACACCCCGCTACTTTTCAGATTTGTTGCAGGCATTGAAATATGCCATCCTATTTGAATCATTACTTTTTCAACCCCTTCAACCCGCCAGCTACTTTTGGGATTTTGTTCCCCACGATTTGTTGATGATGCTGGGGATGTTGTTTGGACATGCGGGGGATGTTGACAGGCTAGCGCAAACTTTGCCAATTTCGCGAGAAGATGTTGTAAAATACGGCATTTTCCTGGCCGGACGAATCACGAAAAACCATCAAGCAACAAAATATCCCGAAAGAAATCCGCACCCAAAGTATATTACTTTCCTTGTGAGGACATGTTGGGATATTCCCGCAGGTGAACAAACACATGTTAAACGTGTAAAGAGACATGTTCAATATATGTGGGGGATGAATCACGGAACTGTGTGGTTCCACATTGTGGCCCCGTTGGACATGAAGGAAAAACATACGGATGTTTGATCATGTCTTCGTCGTTTTGGTGTTGTTGGTGATGCCGTCGCTGTTGCAATGTGTTTGGTTCTAGGCTGGTTGATTCGAACGGGTTGTCGTGCCAGGCCTGGCAATCCTTCTGGTTGCCGGTGGGGTGCTGATTCTTCTCCGAAGCATTTGGTTGTCTGCCCTGGCTGTCGGGGAGCCTGGGCGTTGGGCAGGCGTTCACAATGTGTGTCGAACGTTTTCGAAAGAACTTATGTTATCTCAGGTTCCACTGTGGCGCGCCCAGATGCAGTATATATATATATGCGCATATTGTAACAACAGCGTAACGAAACCATTCAATGCCCTTTTGCCTTCGCTCCTGAAAGACATGTTGGCTGAGTTGTGTTTGTACCTTTCTCAGCGTCCTTGTCTGGGCAAATGTTGGGGAGAAGGGCTGTAATTTGCGCAGCGCCCAAAACCCCGTACCGGTCATTTTTGGTAGGTAGTTCTACAACCTGGTTATTCGGGGGGTGTATTCAAGCCTGCATAAGCCTTTGTGGCCATGCTAATAGGGCCAAAAGTCAATCGGTTTCGGGCGTTGATCATTTGGCCTTGTCTTCGACATGGTGCTGACAATGTGCAGAGTTTGAAGACGCAGATGGATCCAGTCCTGTGATTTAAGTGTGATAAAGATTATATATATTAATTATATATATATATATGTCAAGGTGCTTCAACGCCATGTCAAACTAAACACAATGCCAAGCGGGCCGAGAATTTCAAGATTAACAGCGTCATGTGTTTTGCCGGTACAGTGACAAATCGATTTGCAACTGACTCAACATATTTATCAGGTTTCTCGCGGCAGCTGGTTGGTGTTGTTTGTGTTTTGACAGCTGTGCAAGCCTTTCCGGCCAGCCCCACTATATACTTCCAAACGTATGGTCTAGCCTGGCCTGCCCATTAAACCACTCTCTCGTTGGCATGCAACAGTTCAGAGTGATAGACCAATCATGCAACTCGCACTTTGTAAGAGCCAACAATAGAGTGGCACACACCGCAGAATGGAGAGCAATACATGATGGTTGCTGGCGCTCTCTTGAAAGGACGCCAGCCCCCATGCGCTGATTAATATGCTGGAGGTGTGCATTAAAATGGAAGCGCTACCAGCGCCCCTTCGTGATGATTGTCACCTAGGTTTAATTGAAATGCCAGAAGCATAGCAATTTGGATGCCAAGCGAAGACTGCAACGCCACCAAGTTCAGGACGCAAGAGCCTCTACGAAGCCGCCCACTGCAATTTGTCCAGCTGGTTTCTGTAAATAAGATGCTGCTATCATGCTGAAACCCTGAGTTGATGTTAATGGACAACTCCAGGTTGTTTAGCGGCAACATGTTTGTCAGCCAGGTGATCGGCGTTTTCGTAATTGCATGGACATTGCCATCCATAGGGCCATAGGGCTACATCGCTGCAAGGTGGTTGGTCCTCACCAATGATGAACCAACCCAAAAGAGCAACTTGAGCTTCTGCCGTCGTTTCATCACATTGAACCCGCCTTACAGCTATGTTTTTCAGGCCCCCCCCTCATGTTGACAGCCAAACAGGAAAGAGGCCACAACGACACTTTACTTGCAGAGGGCATGGGGAGCAAACAATGTCTGAATTTGAATCAACTTCCAAAACTCCGGGTGGACGCGTGGGGGGTCTACGCGGCTCCGTTCGCAGATAAGACTATGGGTTATCACTCTCATAGGCACCCTCAGAGTTGACTCAAACATGTCCACGTGCATTTGGTGACATTGCATGTGTCGCCTGAGGCCAGGAAACCGGTGCATGTGTCCAAGCACTCCAAGGACCCCGAGAAGGCGGCTCGTCACGCCAAGGCGTGGTTGTGACAGATTGCGAATGCTGGCTCCCTCGTTGGGGTATGTGTCAAAATACGGAAGACCCCACAATGGTGTTCCTTCAAAGCAACCTCAAGCAGCGTGCCCTCAACAAAACACACACACACACACACACATTTAGTTGGTTGCAGCCTCCATGATGCTTATGACACGGTGATTGCCAAACAAAGGGGACTCACGTGGACTCACAAAGGGTTGGTTCGTGAAGCTTTTCTAGTAAAGCTTGAACAAAACACAAAACAAGGAGTCACTTTGTGTGTGTGTGGGGTAGCCCATGTTAGGACAGTCTAGCGAACAAACAATAGAAGAATCACTTTGAAGCTAATGGCTAGGTATTCCCATGAATAGTGCACCCTTGCAGAAGCGTACGCCTCGTCCTTTTGTTGGAAACATATATCTCTACTTCTGGGACATCTTCTTGTGGCAAACCGTTCCATATATACTTCAACTTCAAGCCCCCCAAAATGGAGACACGTCAGGGGCTTCTCCTCCCATTGCGGGTATCTGCATGTCCAGGCCATGAACCCGCTTCGCACGTCACAGCTGCTGCCTTCCTTTTGGTCGCGCACGTGTCAGTCAGTGTTTCAGTTCTGAGTTCTGCTCTTGTCGCTTCTGAGTTCTGCTCTTGTCGCTTCTGAATTCTGCTCACTTCTGAGTTCTTGCCCCCAGATCAGCAATGCCGTGCGGTCGGTCATCGAAGCTTATTGAACTTTGATGGGCAAAACATTGCCAAACATTGCTCTGCTCGGCGATGCTGCTGTCTGCTGAACTATGCAAAGGAAATGCTCCCGGCAGCCAACATGCGTGTGCAAAATGACTGACTGTTCAGCATATGCCCCCCCCCACAAACCCGTCTTCTTAAAATGCACACGACAACACGTTCGGTGTTCGCTCCATAGGCAAAAACATGCACCCATGTTTTGAGACGAACCCAAATGTGTTGTCCCGCTGCCCTCCAGGCTTTGACGAAACACAACGTGTGGCTGGACCCGGGATGTGCCATGGGAGGGTTGAGTCAAACACACTGGGCTAAAGCGACACGAAAAATAATCCAGTTATCTGTGTGGGTGCCCCTTGACCATATTGTTGCGTGGGAAGGATTGGTCGCTCCCCACTGCAGATCTAAGTTTACGGTGTTGACTACCCCTTGATGATGTGCTTGAGGCACCTTGTATCAGCTCGCTTGATTGCTTGCAGCATTTCTTGGAAGCCACAAACACTAGGGATGCAAGCAATACCTGCTGCAATGCTGATGGTTGTGGCGGGTCATGTCTCAGAATATAGGGAACCCATTTTGTAGGACTTGTGGTTTTGTTTGTGTTTCAATAAATGGGTTCCGGAAAATGCAGGCATGTTGTGGAGGCTGCATGTTTTTTGTCTTCTTTGTGGGCCATATAGGGGGTTGGGCCTGGATATGTTAATTTGGTAGGGATTGGGCTTGGTTGACGCTGTTTGGCTCCTGACTCCCCACCCTCTAAATTCAGATGGGGATTCATTCACGGGATCAGAAAGCCCCCCTCCCCCCAGAAAGATTCACAGAAGCCTTTGACTAGAACGCCTTGCCATGGGGTTTATTCGGCACCTTTCTTGGGGCCTTGGAACATTCTTTGCCCCCAAGTGAACCTGACCGAGGCAGGAAAACAATCTTCCATTTCTGCAAGCTTGTTTTTGGCTCCATGCGAGGTATGCGCATTGAGTGTGTATTTTGTTGCCTATTGGATTTATTTCAGACTGGTGAACCTCCCCAAAATGAGTTGTTCTATGAACCCAAACGGGTGGCTACCTTCAAAGTGGTTGGTGGGCATGAATCCCCACCTCAATGATGTCCCCACCAAAGGTTCCCCTATGTATTTCGCTTGTTTTCCCTTTAGACCAACCCCAAACGGGCACCGAGCCGCAAACAAAACCATGAGCCATGCTTGTACCACTCGGGGCCTGTAGCCGATGCTATCGCCAGGACCGCGGCCTCTCGAAGGTCTTCGGGGAGTTGCCCTCGGGATCGTCGCCCAAGGCGGCCTCATCAGGCGGGATCTGAGTGCAAGCTGAGGATTCCACCCCCCCACAAAGCGGTTGGACTTTTTTGTTTTGTTTTTCGTCTTGCTTTCCACTCGTTGGTTTGCTGCTGGTTTCTTGATGGTTTCCTGTTGGTCTCTGTTTGGTGCTGCTTTAAAACCAAAATGGGGTACCCCAAACAAAGACACACACAGCCCAGTTGGTCAGCGGCAAAACGGAAAGTCCCCCTTTTTTGTTTGGTGGCTTCCCCATCACACATGATCGACCTAGAAAGGCATGGTTCCAATCAGAGTTCTACCGAACGGGTCACTGGGCAACCGGGCTCAACACGAAGGCAAAGCTGCAGAAGAAAGGCCGAGCTTCCCAGAGGGAAAACGAGCTTTCGCAACTTCATTTAAACTTTCGCCCCAGCCGGACCCAGCAACCAGACCCAGTTAGCCTTCGCGTTGTTGACTGTTGACAGTGCAATTTGCGCGCTTGCGTTTTGCATTACCATGTGCCTGCGATGTATGGGTTGCTTGTGCGTCCGCGCGATCTTGTGCGAGGTGAGCTGACGCCAGAGGAGTTTGTCCCAGAGGTATTGCGGCCGGAGGTGCCATGTCCTGGAAGCGCGTTTGGGATTTGAAGGGAGGAACTTGGGTCCCTCAGAAGTCATTGTCGAACTCACCAGCTCCGTGACTCAACAACTCCTTGTATCCACTCAACTGCTCCTCTCACCAGATCCTTGTACCTGTTTCCTTTTGGTGATCATAGACTACAGATCTTCAGGTTGTCGGTCTTCATTTCCCTCCAGCCCAGGCAGTTGTTCAGGGGAGTTCACTCAGTTGTTCCTTTCTTGCTCGTTGAAGAGCCGGCCCAATCTGGTTGCAAACGTTGCCCTCAAACAAGGCATCAAAGTTGACAACAGCGTTTTTACAAACTGAAAAGCGACCATTCCACAGGCTAGTTTCTGGTTGTGATAGCAAAACATTTTTTGTGACATGGTAAATAGTTTCTTTGGATGGTGGTGCCCAGTTGTGACTCATAACTATAGTTCTTCCGTCATTGAGTGCCAGTGAAATGCGGTTACGATAGAAAACAAGTCATCGAGTATGTTCTGGCCAGAGTGCTTTTGCCCACGACTTCAGCCTGTCACCTTGAGGCGTGGGATGTCGTCGAAGCCCTGAATCTTCGCGCATACTGAGGAGAGGGCACAGTAAAACCATTTGTGGGTTCAATCCTTCCATGCAATGCAAGAGGCAGAACGTCCACTGTTTTGCATTTTAGCCGTCATTTTGTCGCGGTTAGCTTCCACCACTGGCACTGCTGCCTTTGATTTTCCAACTTGGAAGGTTTGGTGTATGGTTTGAGCACCATGCAAGTCAAGATGAAGGCATGGGTGAAGACACGTTGCGTATGTGATTATTCATGGATGATAACACGGTTTGTTGGGAAATGAAGGGCCCCATATATTTGACCTACGTAATTATATGCATGCGCATCAGCAGCGCAGGACTGAGGGGCCAGGTCACAGCATTGCAGTGCAACTCCACTGAAAAGTGGATTGAACGTGTTCCTTTCTTTAAGCATGCATGACCTTAAAGATGCATGACGTGTTTCTTTGGCTTTGTTTTTGACCGCGGTATGCCGCCGCCTAACGCTTCCTGGTGTGATGATCCCGCCCACCAACTACACCTTCAACATATTGTTGTTTACCCTTGACATTGTCGAAGGCTGCCGCCCTCACAGTGCCATTGCCCTGCTTAGGTTTTCCTGTTTTCTGGGTCAAGCGCACCGGGACTCTTTGGGCTGATCCATGGCCTCGTTCCGCGAATCGGGCATATGCTGGCAGGGCTGTCGGGGATTAAACAATGGCTTTTTGGGGTTATCCTTGGACAATCCTTCAGTAACCCTTCGTGTTTGAAGGTTTGAAACAGGCGTATCCAAGGATTGAAGTTCCAAACGAACCCCCCTCCCTTTCTGGACCTGGGTTGGAAGGATGCGATTCGGCCAGCTGGAGACCGGGATCGCCAGAATCAAGTTGCGCAGAGTCCACTCGCTCCAGCGGAAAACCAAGTGGAGAGCGGAAAGCGCCGACCCAGGGGTGGAATTTGCTGTTTTGGCTTGGTCGTGAGTGCTTGGGCAAGAGGCTTCTTGGGAATCCAGCAACCTTCAGTTTGCAAGGGCTATGTTCTATACCTGAGTTGTGTTGCCTGAAGCCCAGAGTCCAATGCACACCTGGTGTATCAAGTTGCCGAATGTATCTTCTTCTCAGACGCTTGTAACATCGTCCAGCACAGCCAAGAACAAAACGTTGAAGTTGATTTAATTTACGGTATATCGACATAATTTCATGCACACATGCGCTGCCTCTAATGGCTGCCTTGTTTCGATTGTTTACTATCATTGTATCACCCCCGGGCCATTGCTCAGACAGCGGCGGGTGATGTGTGATTGCGTGGGTGGTAATGCGAATGTATCGTGGTTTATCTCAACTATGGCTATCATGCTTCCCCCTTTCGAGCTTGCCCTTCTACAGCCTGGTGGAATCTGAGAAGATTTGGTGCAGAGCTTCCTTCTGAAGGCAAGGGCCTTCCTGGCAAAGCTCATGTCGGCTGGGGCTGGTCACAATAGCAATTGTGAGCAACCCGCCAAATTAGTTGCAATCAAAACCTGGTACGAAAGGGGTCTACCCAATAATCATACAAAGAATCAAGAGGGCGACCGCACCTGTTTGTGGCTGGGACTGTCCCTGCTGACCTTGACTGGCCTGCGTTTTGATTGTGAACCGAATTATCCAGTGTCTATATCGGTTTGCAGTAGGTCCCTGTCGTTTCAAGAGATTCGGTGGGTTCAGAGTGGGTTCCTATTCCTGCCACTGACGCTCTATGCCTGAGGTGAGCACAGCCTCAAGTTGCAGGTGGCAGACCACATCTCCCTGCATCTCTGCAGGCAAGGGCGGTGAGGTCGGCTTCACTGCAAACAAAGGGAAGTGCCTGCGGCTCCATGTAGCTGAAGATGGACTTCCACTTGAGATAGATGCAGTTTGTCAGCGGCCTTCTCAACTATGAAAGATGTGGGGCCTTGTCAATTTTCTCACGCGGTTTCGGGTACACCGGTTCAGCAGCAGGTCTTGCCATGGCTCACTTTATCTTCTGCTTGCGAGCTTAAGCATTCAAAAGCGGATGACTTCACATGTTCTCTGGCGTGATTTCACTTATGCAAAGCCAAAGTTGATTCTCACCCTGGGCCTACCCCACGTTGCAGCATGAAGCCACTTGTGTAAGTGTTCAGAAGTGATTCAGATGCGGGGGCGGGGCGTGTTCAGAGTGTGAAATCCCTTGGTCCTTCCGCTGGCTGGCCAGTTGTTGATTTGGCTGCGACCTATGCGGGCATGCGCAGGCTAGCCTTGAGCCTGGAGAGGCCGCTGCTCCAGAACATATCCTGCTGGCCGGAGGGAGGGGCGTGGGGAGAAACGGTGGAGAGTTCTGTGGGTTGCATTCAGTGGTTGGGGAGAACATAGCCAGTTCTCGTACCAAATTCCAGGCGGTTTGATTTCGTCAGTTTCATTCCATCGAAACAAGGCTCCCCAGGATGTTTGCTTCGGATCTAATGATGATGGTGTGCCACGAAACGCCAAGCGCCGTTTCTGGTGAAAGATGCTTGACCTGGCATGATGCATGACCACAAACAAGGCTTTGCCGGAAGCGCGGACCTGCAGGAAGATTGGGGGAAGCACACAGCAAGCTTAAGCATATAGACACATTTGTTTTGACCATGCCGAAGATACCATTGCTGATGCCTTATCTACTGCACCATTGCTGATGCCTTATCTACTGCGGGTGTCTTGAGTTGCAAGCTGATGACCCCACTTCGCTATCAAATCCTTCGTGATGAGTCCGGGATTTGTTGTTCAGGCTGGTGAAATGTTGCGTTTGTGTGTGGGTGTTGTGCGTCCCTTTCCAGAATAGGCAGTCGGCTACAACAAAGTGTTCGATCATTGATCGCCAGATTTGGATTCCCGCCTGACTGAGTGAAGACTACAAATGGTGGGCGAGCGGCCGCGACAACACAGAGTGATTCAGATTTGCACATGGCGGTTCCTTGAGATTCGCTTGTGGCCACTGGGTTGAATGGTGGCAACTGGGTTCAGAATATACGTTGATCGTCGCTGGATTGCTTGCGGTTGTTTTACGCCCAAGCGAACGCTGCCTCAATCTTGACCGTGCTTTCCAAGGAACCTTCCGTATTGAGGACGTGTTTTTGCAAACCTCCACAGATTTCCGCGCCGTGGCAGGTTGCAGCAATTTGCGGATGAGCCTGGCAAGGCAGGACACCTCGCATGCTTCGTGCAGCTGTGACACGCGTCGGTGAGTGTGTTTGATGTGTTGATGTGTGGTGTTGGTTTTGTTGTTTGCTCAATTAGTTTGGTTGCTGTTGTTTGTCTGTTTGTGTGTGTGTTTGGCTTGGCTTGGCTTGGCTTGGCTTGGCATGGCATGGCTTGGCTTGGTTTGGCTTGGCTTGGTTGGTTGGTTGGTTGGTTGTGTTTGTTTGTGCGTGTGTTTGTTTGTGCGTGTGTTTGTGTGTGTGTGTGTGTGTTTGTTTGTGTGGTTGCTTGCTTGCTTGTTTGTTTGTTTGCTTGTTTGTTTGCTTGCTGGTTTGTTTGTTTTTGTGTGTGTTGCTTGCTTTGCTTTGCTTTACCTTGCCTTGCTTTGCTTTGCTTTGCTTTGCTTGCTTGTGTGTTTGAGTGTGTGCAGGTGTGTTTGTGTGCGCGTGCGTGGGTTTTGTTGTTTGTATTTGTTTGCTTGCGTGCTTGCTTGCTTGCTTGCTTGCTTGCTTGCTTGCTTGCTTGCTTGCTTGCTTGCTTGCTTGCTTGCTTGCATGCATGCATGCATGCTTGTTTGTGTCTTTGTGTGAGAGGTTGTGTTTGACCACTTGTGTGCTTCGTGTTATTGTTAGCTCACCCTTCAGTTTGTTGTCTGCCCTTTTGCCTTTGGCACGTTACTCTGTAGAAGTCGCTTGGGTTCCAACAGCCTTCATTCAGAACCACCTGCGACTAGTGACATATTCTGCTGATGCGAAACTATTGACTGTCACACCTGGAGCACCACTGAAAGCGCTGCTTGACCGCTTTTGGGCGCCTCATTTCTGTGTCGATGCATTTTTTGCAAGCTCACTGATCCAATTTCAACCACTGATCAACCCAACTCACATAGTTGGCAACCAGCAAATCCTGGAAGGAACCTGACCCATTCTGAATGCTGATAGATCATCCTGCATAACCCTCGACAAGTGTGTTATATCAGTTGTTTTGTCTGCCTTCCTTCGCAGCGTACTACACCATGGTTGTGCAGCCGGCATCTCAAAATCAGACAAGAGGATGATTACTATGTTCGAACTACTGACATCCACCCCTCAAGAGACAGACCCGTTGGTTGATGCTCAGTTTCCCTGATTCTGTTTGGTATCATTGGCTCGCAGGCTGAGACGGAAGGCGAAGCTGCCAGGCGCAGTCAGGGAGTGCCTTTTGGGAATATTTGAAATCTGCCCTTGCGTCTTTTAAGGGTGCATGTTTAAGCAAGATCTCGCAGTTGAGGTCAACAATCTAGATTCTCCTGGAAACAGAGCTGTGTGTTGTTTGACCCGTTTCAGTCTGAGAAGGTGGCAGGTTTCAGGCGGGAGCACTTTTTGATGTGAACCACAGAGCTTTTCCGAGCACGTATCTGAGACAAATGATGATTGCCTGGTCGATGGGCAGTTGAATGCATCTTGCTCAGGCGCTGCAACTTGTTTCGAAAGCTGTACGTCAACTGGCATTCAAGTCTGTTGGAATTGTCGATTGTCACGACCTCAACAGGTATTGAACAACAACTCATTGAGGATGGAGGTCCCTCAGGGTTTTCGCCGGGTTTCACTTTAAAAGAGTTCACTTAGACTCGATTTTATGGAACATCAGAGCTAGCAGGGTTACTTCGATCCCCAAACCAATATCCAACCCACTTGTCAAAAAATGTGTCTGGTTTTTCGCTTTCGTTTCCAAGGACCACATTTCGCTCCTTGGAGCAACCTCAAGGCTTGGTTCTCTCCGTATTCGGCCACTCGGTCGGGGGGCCGGTGGCAGGCGGTTTTCAGCGCCGAACCTGAAGCTCTCCCTGTTGCAGTGCCCGGCAGCTGAGAACCGGGGGCGTCAGGTGCAGTCCGTTTTGGAGCTCCATTTCGAGACAAGCCCTACCAACCCATTTCGGGTCTTCCAGCCAGTACCCTTCCGTCCAGGTTGCCGTACCCACCAGGAGAAAATGAGTTGGAGCCTAACGGCAACCCAGAATTAATAGGGAGAGTTGTACTATTGTAGAGGGAATCCTTTGCTGTTGCTGGCCCTGCTTTGTCTAGGGGCCGAAGGGGAAAGCCAGAAGCATTGCGTACTTCGGGACCTGTTGCGAGCGGTTGCGGAGGGCTTCGCGGCTTCACTGATCGCATTGCCCTTGTTTATCACCTCAAGGAACTCAAGTTTGGGCTTGAAGACCACAGGTCCCGACTGGCGCTTGCAGGCTGCTAACTGCTCAAACTCCTTTCCATTATCAGATGCCTGACTGTTTGCTTGAAAGCTGAAGCATCAGAAGGAGGCAGAGGCTGAGAGAGAGAGAGAAAGAGACGAGAGGCATTCAGGAGCGATCACAATGCTGTGTTAAGCTGCAACACAGGTCAAGGACTCGGCAAGCCTTGATTTGACGGGAATGACATACATGAGTTTCTTTGTTTATGCAGGATGTTCCTGTGTGTGTGTGTGTTGCCAACGCAACAGGCCTTTGTGCTTCAATCGCTGTTTGACGCTCGGGGTTCGGCCTGGCAGGGGGACTTGTGGTTTGGGCAAGGCAATCGCAAGGTGGAAGACACAAGCAGCAAGCCCTGCTCAAGCAATTCCTTGGCCGCTTTGTACGGTGGAGTTTGGCGATCAAGATTGAAGCGCGGTTTGTGATCATGCCATTCTCTGAGATCGATCAACCACAACACTAAATTAATGATGATTCTTCAGTTTGAGGCAGGCACGTGTTCCACTTGGCAACAGGTGGCTGTCAAGTTGCAGGTGTTTGAACCGTCAAACCGGCCCCATTACTTTCAAGATCTCCAAGTCAACCCCTGGGCACTATGTTTGATGGGAAGCTGATTTTAAACCATTTTGTAAACAGTCTAGAACCTGGGCCCAGTTGAAGCAAGCGCTGGTTCCACATGTCGAGTTTCCGTTGGCAGGGCACAGACTGTCGACTGTCCAGCTGAGGCCTTGTGGACATTCCCTCAGAGGCTTACTGCCGCGAGTGGCCCAGCCGGAGACCATAGAGGGTCGGAAAATAAAAGCCTTTAGCTTGAAACATGTTAAAAGCGGTCAATCCCAGTTACTGAAGACAGTTGGTGGTTTTAATGAAGTTTATCGCCTGTTTGTGTGTGTGTGCGTGCTGCGGTCACAAGGCCTTTTGTTTCTTCTTTCTCCGTTGCTTGCCAAGCAGTGTTGGGGATTGGGTTGAATCATGATAAGGAGTCCGACTAGGGAAGCGTTTTTACGCATCATGTCATGCATAGCTGTTTGTGTGGCTGACTATTCATGATGAATGGTTTGTGTGCGGTTGACAAGCCGGCTTCCGATACGTTTGCTTTGCCTGCGTTCATTTCGTGATTAGCGGCTGTTTAGCTTCGGATTCTCCACAACAATCACCAAACATGGACTCAGGGCGGCCTACCACGCACAACTAGTCTGCATGGTCCTGTCCAAGCGTTCAACTCATAAATTATACGCAAGTTATAGGCACCTCACAAAACCGTGTTTCCCTTTTCACATAGAGCTGTGTTTTTGAGGTCGGTGAATGCTCTTCATTTATTCAGCAATTCGCTGCAAGTGTCCTGGTTCTTTTGTTTCGTGTTTCTAATTCCATTGCTGTCGAACACCTTATTAGTATGAGCCGATCTTTGTTGACGGAGCCGTTGTGTGTTTGTCTCAAAGGATGTTAAACGGAAACTAAAGCGCTCCCGCTCCAAAATAGGGGGGTGCTCCAATCTTGGCATATTCCCACTCTATATTGGGGCAATTCCTAACGGTTCGGGATTTGTTCCTTTGCTTTTTCGGCGCCATTGAAACAACGTGAGCGACAGCACAGGTCAGGGCATGGTCCCTATGCCGCCGCCGAAGGAGCCGAGAGATTCTGGTCAAATGTCCTGAGCAGCGCCCAAGCCTCCCCCGCCTCCCCGAAAAGTATATAAAATACACGGGGCCACTTTGGTTACTTTATATCTATCAGCTTTAGAATTACTTAATTATTAGTTGGTTCCGCAAACAAAAATTGGGTCCACTAAGTATCAGCTTCAATTGGGGTCATATTAATAACTGCGTTTGTAGAAACACAAGTTGATGGGTTTGAGCGCTGCTCAATTAATGATTGTCGAAGCTGTTTTGGTGGACCACTCAGGCTGGTTTGATTTGCGATTACCAAACATATTTTGGATCATGCCCCTTTGTGCCAGGCGATAGCCCTTTGGCATGAACCCCTGCTTCTTGGAGCAAGTTGTATCAGTGTGCAGCTCTGTTTTTAACAGTCGCTCAAAGCTCAAGCTGCAGACTTCGGTCATGTTCTCGTCAGCCACCAATTCAGTTAGGTTGTGGCAGGCCCAAATGAGACTAGGTGAGACCCACTACAACCTAATGACGCTGGTTTGGCTCCAAAATTATCCCACCCGCCCTGGCGACACCTCCAGAGCCAGGAGCGAGGCACAGAGACCGACAAGTGGCGATTGGCCGCTTGGCCGAGGGCGGCCGCAGGTTCTAAGTTTTTCCGACGGAATTAGTGTAAGAGACTCAATTACCGTTCCTCCCACTAACATGTCACCTGTGCGAAGGTACCTGGAAGATCAATTTTACTTGGGACTTTCTGTCGGGTGTCATGTTAGTGGGAGAGAAGGTAGTACAAGCATTCTCCGATGATTTGCATTGTAACTATTTAGGCCCTGGATTATGGACGGTTTTTGATGCTGTCTTCACGTATGGGAGGCCGCTTGGATCCCCAGCCGCAAGTTGGTCTATAAAGAGTACGAGTTGCTACCAAGGGAAATAGAAACGGGCTCTTTAGGGTTCTTGGAAGAACCATGGCTAGGAAGGGCGGAGAACTCTGGCCCATGCTTAGGCCTCCCTGCCGATGGCCTCTGTGTTTGAACGGTCCACTGTCCATTTGCAGAGTGAAGGTAGGTCAGAAATTGAAATCACTGGTCGAGGGCGTGCGTCAGATTTTTTCAACACTAAAGACAATGAATCCCCAGATAATTGTCGATGTGCGTGCGTTATGGGGTTTTCATCCAGGTGGATGATTGGAACGTGTTCACTTCCCTCGTTCCCTTGAAGGTATGGTATGGTACAAGCGACAGGTGGCTGTGGCTCAAAATTGAGACACCCTGGCAGTGCTGGGTCAAGAGACGGGTCCCCAACATTGTAACATAACTCTCAATCCGGCAGTTGCACCGCTAATGATCCAAGGGAGACGGATATATCAAACAGTTACTCAGAATGTTTGTGCAGAGCCTGCTATAATATATATATATATATATGTATATCGTCACCCCCCCCCCATGATCCACACCTAGAGGGTGGTACGCACAAAACAGTAAAATCAATGTTTCCTTGGTTTGATGCGACCTAAGGTGAAGCAGGCCGCATTCTTGATGTGGCATGCGATGAAGAAGACAATCTACATTGTTTAGCAGATGTGTTTCTTGATGGGTCGGCTTCCAGAGGCTGAACAATAGGGGCCTTACAGCATTTTGTGCATCCAGGGGAACAAAATGCTGAGAAGTCACACATGGCACATCTGCTCTACTTGCCGACTGACGACAGCACATGCTGACCGTCTGACCCTGCCACAGACAAGAAATTCACCTAAACGATTGGACGAAAGAGCACCGGTTGTGGACCGTGTCATTGGCTGTTTTCCAACAATCTTCCACACACTCGCTGCATTCCAGAGGAACTGCTCCCCAACAACTGCGCTAGTTAGATCCTGAGGTTCCGCTCCACCTTCACTGCACCTCTGCTCTGTCTTTGTCAGCCATTGTTGCAAGTCGTCTTCAGACCCAACACCAAGAGAACGTATGTCCAGATGCAATCTGCGCTGGAACGAGGAAGCAGACCCCAAGCTTGTCCATGACGGCGAACCAGCTTCTTTGCCACCTCCTTTACCCCACCTCCGGCTCTCGAGCTGGAGCACAATTTGCCACATGTCCTCGAAGGCCATTGTGTTGCAGATCGCAAGTGGCCTTTCGGCATTTTGTGCATATTGAGAGGTCCCGAGTTTTTGAACTTGCAGTGGCTGAAAAACAGCGACCTTGCAGCATTTGGTGCCCAAGAGCAAAGATAGCCCTATTTTTGAGCTTCCAAGGGCTGAAACATAGGAACATTACATCATTTTGTGACCCAAGAGCAGAAAATGTTGAGAGGTTTGCAAGCTAAGTACTGGAAAGCCTCTACAAACGCTAAAGACTCTATTCTGGAAGGCTGTTGGGGACCTGACTTGAAGAGTCTTCAAAGATAGCGTTGTTAGAGACCTTATAGCATTTTGTGCATCCAGGAGCATAGAATGCTGAGATAATTCTATTTTTCGGCTTCCTTACAGCCTTTCGTGCAACCAAAAGCCGGAAGTGCTGAAAAGTCTCTATTTGTTGGGTTCTCAGCGGCTGAAAAACGTGGACCTTATAAAATATGGAACAGCCAAGAGCAGAAATGCTGAGAGGTCCCCAGTGTTTGAGCTTGCAGAGGCTGAAAAATAGGGACCTTACAGCATGGATGCACAAAAGGCTCTGACTTGCCAAAATGCTGCGAGGTCTCTCTAAAGCACGAATTGCGCCTCATTGGCCGTCAAAGTGGCTTCTGCGCCTCAGACAAGTGACAAAGCAAAGAAATGTAAACAGACATCAGCTTCAAGTAACGGTCCTTGCCCAAAGGAAAGGCCCACAAACGGAAAGGCGCGTAGCTGACTGGCCCTACCTTTTCCTTGGGACAGCGTCCTAACAAAAGGACCATGAACACCTTTGTCCGCCTAGAAAGCAGTGCAAAAATGTGCCTGGCCAAAAGCTGCATTTAATCATTCCCAGCAAGGCATGACGGTTGTTCATGCGAAGTTGGCCCGGATGGATGTGTTGTAAGAAGGCACCAGTTTGCATATTAAGAAGTGCGTTTAGTTGCTTAGCACTCAGGAGTTTTGCAGGTGGATGAGGTTGATTAGAAGCATTTGGTTGGAGCTTGCATTTTGTGAAGCGGAAGGTTGGGCCGGCATAGCAGAAGGTTGGGCCTGCATAGCAAAGGTTGGGCCTGCCGTGCGTGGATCATGGAGGGGAGGGTGAGCAGAAAAACATATCTAAAAACAAGTGTATATATATATATGTATACAATTGTGTGTTTGTATATATTTGCAGGTATGATCCATCTAAGAATCTACATAGTATACACATCTTCGTAGCATAACTCGTATCATCAACCTTTTGTAGCTGTTGAGCCCTTCCGATCCTTCAGCGCCTTTCCCTCGCTTGAGGTCCTCGAGATGAGCCGTCTGACTGGCCGCATCCAGCGGGGCGAGGCTCGAGGGAGGGGCTGGGGGCTGGGGCTGCGGACGTTTGGCAGCCAAGCAGATGGTTGCTCCGGGTCTCGGGAACAAGACATCTTGGAATGACCCACACAGATTGAGAGGTACCACTCAGATTTTGATAGATTTTGAGGGTGGATGCCCAAGAATGTAGGACAGGAGAGGTATGTTTCAAGATGGAGCAACCATCATTTGAAAAAACAAACACCCTTCTGTAGTGTTGGTTTTAGTGTATGACTATTGGCGGGGGCTGGGCTGATTTGTAAGGCAAACCTGAAAGACCCAAACGTCTAATGACACAGGAAATGACCGAGCTGGCTTCAGGGTCCAGGTGGGTAGCAAGTTGCAGACAGTCAGGCCATTGGGCAAGTTCAGGGTCTAGCGACCACACGTCCAGCACATGTGTTGTTTGCCTGACATGCACGAGGATATATGTAATGTTGTGTTCCGTGCACATGCTGCCCAAATGACACGGTTTGTTTGATGAGTGAGCAAAAAGTCCAAGCAGTGGCATAGGCAACCAAGATGTTTGTCAAGGAGTTCGTACCAAACCCTTGAAACAAAGATTTTGCGGCTTCTGGGGCATTGTCCGAAACGTGTGTTTGTCGGAGGCGATGCGTGTGTGTGTGTGTGTGTGTGATAAGTAATATGTTACTGTCCAAGGTTTAGCACAAAGTGGAGCAAAGACCAACGATCTATTGTTCAGCACAGGTGCTCAGAGTCTGACATGGGGTTTGTGGGCATTGTAAATGATGCGAATGTTTTACAACACGTGCTCAGGCTTCGAATACTTGCGGGTTTGGTTTTTTGTTTGTGTGCCGTGGCAGGTTTGCTTTGACGCATGTGGACTGCTTGCTTCGGCCTCTCAGGCACATGTAGCGGTGCTTGCCAGGTGCGTTTGCGAGGAGGGAGCATCACTGGTTACCTCTCAGATCACCCGGCAAACCTCACCCAGCGCGGAACTCAGCACAAAGGAATCTCTGGGAACCTGGTGCTTGGACAGGGACTACGACGATAAAAGCGACAGCCTGGCATAGGCTTGACGTGTATGAGCCTTGTACGTATAATTATCATGGAATCGTTTGGTTTATTGGGACTTGATGCATGAAATTACTTGCGCGAAAAGGCTGGCGAGCGTCTAGCACTGTCGAAGTGTTCCTAGTTGTTGGAAGCGCGAAGGGTTTATCAAGGCTTGTGTAGCGACTGCCATTTTGCAGGTTTCTGAAACTGCTGGCTCAAAGAATGTACTTTGAACCTACTGATTGATCCGCGTGTTGTTTGTTTGGCGCAAGGAGATTCACTTCCTGTCAAGCTCGGCTGCAGTTTGTCACCCCCAAGACTACGTTTGTTGAAGATCTTTCGAGCCAGTCACGAAGTTACCATGATATCATTTTGAATAGGCACGCGCGGGGAGGGACTAAGCCATACGCCGCAATACGCCGCAAAACTACAGTATGCCCTTTCCAATTCATTCCCAATTTCCACCTGCCCATTCAAGGAACATGATGTTGTCATCATCCTGACCGCCAGTTGAGATCTTTGTCGCGCCCACCAAGACAGGTTGTTTCTGGCTTGGCAGCTCTTCTAGACTCACGTTGCTTCGTTTGCCTCCCACTCAGCTGGACTTTAAACCATCTACTTCACTGGATGGCCATACAGAGATGGGCAAGTTATCGCAAGCTTGGGGCCAAGGGGGAGTAAAGCAGCCGAGTCCACCCATGAGTGAGAACCATTTTCAAAGCTCACCCATGATAGGTTTATGTCCAGTCTTGGCTCTTTCTTGGATGCCTCATTTCCCGCTGATGAATCTTAGGCATTGGCAATCCTAGGTAGCGACCCCATTAAGAGAGGCCTGCAAGAAAAAATGTCCCAAATCCCCACTGAACCTCTGAGAATCACGCCCTTTAACCAAAGGGTTCTCAACCAGGCACTGCAACAGTTTCTTGTTTCCGAATCACCAGATAGACATGGGATAACGACAGCCCATGAACGAACGAACCCGATTGGTGAGTCACAGTAGTTTCTGCGGATGAAATTGAGGAGCTCCCAACGCGCCGGTTGTTGTCTATGCCATCTATGCGTTCTGCGGATTGGAAAGCTCATTCTGAGTGGCATTTGAAAGGAACCCTGTGGAAAAGGAATCCGTAGCCAATGTGTCATTGTCCTATACTACGAAATTTGCCCATTTATCCCTAACCAGAAGCACCATGTCACTTCCCTACTCCAAACTGAGTTCCTCTTGCTGTGGTGACCAGGTGGGGATGGAACTATGCGTTTGTCGGCAAATATAAGAGCCCCGCCCGCCGCAACCAAAAAAAAACCGCTGATTCAGTGGTTTTTGTCCCTTTGGTGTCAAAGCCCCCCAAGTGGTGCCCTCAAAGACACCAACTGAGCCAGACACCGAGGCTGGAGTTACTCAGCGAGTCAGAGGACTTCCTGGTGGCCATGGGCTTCGTTGCTCGGCGACTTGAGAGATGGAACCACCGGAACCACCTCTTAAACGTGATCACCAAATCGGTGCACGTTGTGCACCTGAATGAGTCTGAATGAGTCTCTTTTTGAGGTCCAAGGGCCCCGAAATTAAACTACTCCATACTCCCTTGTGAAGGCCATGTTGGGTGTCTTCAAGGGCCCCCTTTCTTTGTTGCCGGGTTTCGTGCGTTGCGCCTTGTGCCAAAGGTGCCGATTCTGGAGCTCGACTCCGTCACCGCAAGCGCAACGCTCCCAGAGGCCGGCTGTCGCTGCAACATCCGCCTTGTGGCGACTCTTTGGGGGATTAGCGTGCTGCCAGCGGATTTGCCAAATGCCAAGCAGCGATTGCGTGAGAGGGGATATGCCTGCGCTTAGTTTTGTTGTGTTCACAGCTTCCTTCCGCGTGGTTGCTGTCGCAGCAGCAAGAAGTCCAGTGACATAGTGGGTTTAAGCCCCAACGCCAATCGCAGTGAGCATGCTGGTGAAGCGAATATCATGTGTTGGATCCTTTGACATTGGAAGTGATCACGCCGTTTGCGCATGGCAACTGTGAATGGACGTGCTGTTGATGCTCGGTTTTGCATTGTACGAATTTATCTCTGCCAAAAGGGTTCTCCCATTAGTGATTTTGCCAAGTGAGTTTACAGTAATTATTCAATTTGATGTACCAAGAGCCAAGGGGCCCAGCCTGTTTGCCGGGTGCAGCCAAGTTCCGCAGGAGCCGAGATCCGAGAATGAGGCGAGCAACAGTCTGGGAAGGGTTTCTCAAATTGAGGCACATTGGTGGATAATTTCGAGCAAGATTGTTTACACGGGTGCAATGCAGAGGATGTGATCTGAATGTTGGACATTTTAGAATCCCTAGGGTAATGGTGACCTCCAATTCACAAAGGCCTCCGAAACAGTCACCCGCCAGCTCCCCAAGACGATTATTTTACTAGGCAGCCCCGAAACATACAATGACCCCTATCCCGCCGGAAAAGAAAAAAGAACAAAGAACTAACAAATAACCCCAAAGGCATGTAAAGCACCTTGAAGTAAAACAAATGGAGAGCTAAGACTATAACTGTTGGAAAGCAACAACAACCCCCAAACTCAAACTTTGTTTTTTACATAGTGTCAATCCCACAAAGATGGGCGTGTATTTAGCCCCCCCCGCCCCCGGGAAATAGTCTCAATTCCAGCAACAGTAAATCACTTGAAAATTCAAAGCCTAACAATCACATGGAAGAACGAATCCAGCAAAACTAAATCAAGTGGAAAGCAATCCGGCAATAGTAAATCAAATGGAAACTCCAATCCCTCAAGTCTAATCTCAAAGAGAAAAGGAGGCTTAAACCCCTCAAATCCAATCTCAAAAGGAAGTTCCAGCACTATTGAATCAATCGGAAACTCGAAATTTTCTCAGCGATACTACCCAATTTTGAACCAGTTGATTTTGGCCGATCATGTGTTTCGGGGGGATCCATTGTTGGGGGGGGGGGGGGGGGCGTGGGGCATTTTTACAGGCAAAAAACCAACCGTGAAGGGTGACCCCCAGGTGTTTTGGCTCGCGGCAGGGGCCAAGCTCAGAGCGCATGTGTTCAAACGAGCGAATCTTTTCACCATCCCTACGTTCAGGCGGGGTTAACTTTTTGGTTCAACACTGTTGGAGCTAACCCGCTTTTGTTTTCCCGGCGAACTCATACCCAGAGGTCCCCGTCCCTGAGTGAGTGTTTTGTGTTTCATGATGGGAAAGAAGTCCCCAGCAAGGAGTGTCCCATGGAAAGGTAGCAAGGGCTGTCAGCTTTGCCGTGGCTGGGCTGAATCTGGGAACGGCGTTGTGGTCGTGGCCTGTCGGATTCAGATGAAAGGATTCAAGAGGAGCTATATGTGGTTCTATTCTTGCCTTTGTTCCTCCCAAATCAGACCCGAACAAGACCTAAGGACTTATTTGGAGGAAGCCAGGGGATGGACGTCGTGGGCGTCTCGATATCCTGAGAAGGCCCCTCTCGGTTTGGTGATGCATTATTCAATCGCGGACTTGGGTGATTCTCTTACAACAAGGAGTCTCTGAAACCCAAGTAGTCAGAGGTTACATCAACTCCTTCTCAGGGATTCCCCTTTAAAGTTCTTCAACCGGCCGATTCTTGAGGAAGGCGAAAGGCAAGCTAGCTGCATTTCAAGCTGAGCGCTGAGATATGCTAGCATTGTTTTGAAGGTCCAAGATAAGTGTTCGCCACGAGTTGGCGTGCACACCAGCGACTTGCATATAAGCCACCCGTCACTCGAACAAGACACGCTGAGTCAATTTGAGCATCACAGCACACTTGTACCCTTCTTGAGTAGATCCAGCGGCGTGATGAAGATGCGTGTGGTATGCGAAGGCTTACCCTTGATACAGCTTCGGCGATAGGTGAACACAAGACTGATCCAAGGAATTTGTACTGCAGCCCGGAAAGACGTTGATGTGCACGCTGGAGAAGATGAATCTTCAGACCGTCAATGGTTGTGAAAGTTGATACACCAATGTAGAACTCAAGCCATCCAATTCCACTTAGTGGGATGCGTGTTTGCAAAGAGGGTAAATAATGTGGTACGGCGTATTGTCATAACCTGCCAACTGAGACCTGGGGCTGAATGCCCCGCGGCATTCTTTACCATCAAGCTTGATTGATTCATTGGTGAACTTGGATTTGCCTCGCCCGGCCGATAGGCTCAAGAACTATGGACACCGGAGTTAATCTCAATTGCAAACTGGTCATCAAGCACCTTCGGAGCATGCATCTCAGGCGCCAAGTCTTTGCTGTTGTGTTTCTTTAATGTGTTGTTATGGTCGTTTGACGCGTTAATTATGCTTGGCCATGCAGCTACACTCCTGCGAGTGCACCCGTGGTAAAAGCAATTGCCCTAGTCAGCTTCTACCCAGCCACCAGGCTACCAGGCCACCGGATAAACCAAAAAGAGCCATCCGAGGGTCGATTGCATCACCATGGGCGAGGCAGGGAAGCGACAGGTTTTGATCCAGCTTCTGCGTGAGCACCGAAGATGCGACATCATGCTGCGGGGGTGTCCTCTTTAGTGAGTCAAGTGATGTGTTAGAGGAGCTCATGGGATTGTGTGTGTGCGCGTGACTTGTACATGTGCTGATTGAAGTTACAGGGAAGCAACTGCGGGGTGCGACGACTATTGACAGTCTGGGTTTGGATGTCTCACAGGGGCATAGCAGAGCAAAAGGCAAACGTTGTATTATGTTGCTGTCCCTCCAACTCAACCAACAGCGAGGGCCTTGGGACGTGCGGATCCGAGGATCGTCGTGTGGCATTTACCATTTTTTCAGAACAACCTGTGAATCATCGGTTTTGAGTACAGGTTCCAAAACTGCAACTCGTCCCACCTCTTGTTTGCATTCTGTGCCACGGGAGGATCTGCGCGTGGCCCACACTGCCTGCACAAGGCTACCTTGATATATTGACATTGGCAATTGCCAAAGGTCCGCCTTTTGCCCATGTTGGACAGCAACAGATCCATGCCCTGCAGGTTCCGGGGAAGAACTATGTCCTCATGGAACCCAATAAGTTTGCCTTTTGTGCCGCTTTAAAGAGGAACCGGAACGAGGGGCACCGAAAGCTATTGGGGATACTCATGTGTTTGACGCCTGGCAGTAGTTTGGACATTCCATATCATGTGTGCTTTGCCCTCCTCAATCATGCATATTCAGTGTAGTTTGTTTGATTCAATCAGCTAAAAAGCCAGTCCCTTGCAGCATCAAGTTATCAATCACGGAAGTCGCACCATGTGTTTGCCTACTTTGCCGATTGGTGTGGTATGCTTGTTAGGAAGGCCTGGTTCCTGGCTGCGGGCCTGTCGAAGCGCGATGGCTAGGCTGTCGATGGTCGTCTCCTGGAGGGTCCGCTGGCAACTCAGAATCAGTGCCGCACGTTTTGCAGGGCTTGCGAACACGACGCGCGTTCCTCAACGAGGTTGACTGATATGTCTCATCCACGTTGGAAACCAGGCAAAGCCGCCAGACGTTGCTTTCTTATAAAAAAAAATGACCGACCCAAAAGACTGCAACATTTGCGTTTTGTCAATGTGACACAGGTGTTTCCTGCCGAAGGCGAAGACTTGTGGCAAGAGACACGAGCTTGCTATCAGCAAGAACAACCTGATGTGACGATTCATGACCCTGGCTTGTATGTTTTGAGACCGCACTCACGAAAAACCCTTTCCCAGGTGTTAAATTTGTGCGGCATCATGTGAATTGGCACGTGCTGCCTGTGCACTGATTAAACGTGCTACTGATGTCCTATACAAGACAAAGTTGTTGTTGTAGTTACAAGTATATTCGCCCGAACGATATTTACTGATATAGGTCCATTTCTGCGCCAGGGGCGTTCCGCTACAGTCCTAGTCCAAATGGGGTCCCCCTTTTCCGGGCCCAAATTTCGTTCAAAATTGCAATTTCCGAGCAATGAGTTCAATCATCAAAAACCTAAGTTAGTTTTTAGATTTGCTCTGGTTTCGAATTGAACAGTGATTGGCTTAGTGTCGGTCTTAGTGGCATGGTTTAGTAGTGGTTCTAAAATGTCCCCGAACAAGACTGGAGTTGGCAACGAAATTCGCTCGTTTGGATTTCTACTTTGGGGCTTGGGAAGAACAGGGTGAATTTATGAGTAGAGGGCACGGATTAATGCATGACTGACTATGTTCGTCAGTACTCGTTTGCCCGTTCTGCAACTGTCGCAATGCAGCAAAGTAAGCGTTTCAAGGTGTGGTTAAAGGCAAACATGCCAATTCGAGACACTGCAAAATTACCAGCACATACGTCATGGCGAATTTCTTGACGATTGCGTTGCACTTGCTTGATGCTGCTTAATCTATGACCATGGGAATTCAGCAGGTCCCGTTTAGGTCAACTTGCCTCAAGAATGCTTGGTGAAGTGTTAAACCTCATGTAAACAAGATCATACCCAAGCATCGGAACGGGGGTGAGACGTCCCCCCAGATCCAGCGAGGCCAGGACTCCCCGCCCCCTCCACGAGGGTCAACTATCACCAGCAGGCGGGCCGAGTGGCAAAGATCAGCTCGCAGAAAGGTCGTTGCTGAATCCCTGAAGAACATGTGTGTGTGCGCGTTTGTGCGTCGAAACTGGGGACTCCGCCAAATGGCTAGTTTCATGTTGGCTTCTCTTTGAAGCCCTTAACCAAAGGGTTCCAATTGAGTCTGACATATTTCTAAATGTGCCACTAAACCCTGAAGAGCATCGTGGAATCCCAGAAAGGGGTGACCCACAAGGCGGTTATTTTTTGTGAATAGAAGCCTGTCAGGTTCCATGTGTCGGGAGGGTGGAAGAGGCACCAAATCTGTTGACGGTTCACTTTTTGCGTCTCTGAACTCATATCGCCGCGTTGGAGGGCTGCTTACTTTTCGTCCAGCTCACCAAGTGATGGTGTAGCGTAACAAACATATCAGGAGCGCCCCAATTTGTCCAGTGACTGAAATGAAGACATTGAACTGACCGGTTCGTACGGTAGAGACTATGATGGTTCGGTGGCGCTTCTCACAACTCGTTGGCTCTTGCCGACTTTTGTTTGGTGTCTGAGCTTTTTCTTTCAGCCGTGTTCCAGCTTTCCTCTCTATTCGGCTTTCATTTGGTGTCCTTTGTTGACATCCGCAGGCAAAATGCAACCCACCCGGGTTTACTTGTCCTGCTTCCTCGTTTTCAGGCCATTGGGATAAGTGAGGTTGAATCCTCAACTGCCCTTCGTCCGTGACGGAGCTTTTCATGCTGAGGGGCATACGGCTCGTTAGGGTACTTGTTGCTTTGTTTTAGCTGTGCGCCTTTGGCGCCGTGCGTTACCGGCTCTGCTTTTGGCCGATCGCGGGAAGATCGCATGTTTGGCAAACCAAGGGTAGCAGTTCCATACTGATCTCTCTTCTAGCGCAGCCTGAGTATAAAACAGTTTCCAGTCACAGTCACCCAGGACCATCATGGATGTTCGCTCAAAGTTTGGGCCAGAATTGGCATTCTGTTTGAAGTCAAACCGAGACAACAAGTTTTAGGGCTCCTAATTTAGTATACCCATAATTGTGTTCAGACGTGCAAATCAAGGCCAGAGCGAGAAAGAGTTGAAGGAGCTGCACAGCAGGAAGTTGAAGCATGCAGCTGATAACCCATTGATACGTAGCGGACCCCTGCTTGACTATTTGCGTTTCGCGAATGGATGATAAGCATCATGACGCCTCGCAAAAAGTGGACCAGGCAGTTCAGATTGAAGGCAAGCCGTTCCTTCGAAATCCTGGCCCCTCTTGAGGCATTGGTTGAGTTTTGGTATTGGCTGAACATTGCAGCTTTTGCAGCACGCCCCAAAAAAGGGCGATCCAACAAACAAGATTGTTATGTGCCAGAACTAGCAACAACTATCAACTGTTTTCCCCCACCAAGGGACGGGTCCACGGCTCAGGGTCAGGACAGAGGTTGGTAGCCAGCCAGGGCAACACGGTGCACGCCAATAACGAGCCCTTCGAACTCTTGGAGCAGCTGCAAAGGCGGGCGAGTGGCGCGCGGATGGATTGGACCAAATTTGTACCTGCCGAGCATGGCAGTGCACAGCCCCGCCAAAAGGAAGGCAGTCTGAAAGGGGTCACCTTGAAGTCAATGTAGAATGTCGTTCTTCATGTTTGGTCGGGACTCACCATTTGTTACTGCTCTAATCGGGTCGCCATGCGTGATCATGCAGGCCCGCATTTTTCCTCTTTCAAGAGCTGTCCAATGGGTTTAATCCGGAGGGGGGGTCGAGCTAGCCCATCATTGGTATTCTCGTGACGCGCTTCTTCTGCCTACCCCCCCCCCCAAAAAAAAAACACACACACACACACATTTTGCTCACACCAGACAAGCATATATTCAAGCCCCATCAAGTTTGTAGCGTTTTGTTTTCAGGATGTCATTGACTTGCCAGCCTGGGTGAGGTGAAGATGGAGCTCGGTCACGTTGAAGATGCGCAAAACAATGGAGAGCATCGTTCGCGCGGCATCCAGGGAATGCTTAGTCCATGCCCGAGAAACTCCCGCATCATCGCCAATGAGAAAACCAGCTTTTTGCACTTCTCCATGAAGCAGTTCAACGAACTCGCAAGAGCTGGTGTTTGCTGCTGGTTTTCCTTAAGTGAAGTGGATCCAGCAACGCCAGAAGCCAATCAAACGAATTGCCAGTTGCAAAGTGCAATATGCATGAGTAACTAATGAGGATTAACTAGGATCTACCTTGTGGGAGGTGAAGCACATCTCTGCCTGCCGTTTCCCATGCCAATTCTTTGATTGTTTCCACTAAGTTCTGACAATGAAGTTGTCCTTCGGGTAGCTCTGACAATGAGAGAGTCCAGCACTTGTTGAAGCAGGGCATGGCCAGGTGTGGCGCCCCCTGCAAGACGTTCCAGCGCCTGAAGCCGCCCCACGACCGTGTGCGCACGTGCCTGAGATCCGGGTGTCTTGCAGATGTCCTGAAGTCGGCTGACTTGAGAATGGAGTCTGAGCCAACATAACTCAAACTTGGACAATCGGAGGTCCATTCCTGTCCGCGGACCTAGCGCTGCGTTTGCTTGTTTTTGTTTGCCAAGCGATTCAGCTACTAGTAGATGTTCAAGCAGGTTACCTGCTACAGGAAGTGTCCAGCAAGCGTGCAGGATACTTCCATACTTCGCAATCTGAAAGGTGCACATTTGAGCTGCCTTGCCACAGGTTTCAAGTAACCTGCTGTCCCCCGCCCACAATCAAAGAAGAGAGGGAGCCGGATAAGGGCAATGTCCTTCAGTGTAGTGGCTCCATGTTCAGTAGACATACCTCCTTGGCCGACATCCCTGCTCTGAGACAAACAAGATATCTTTCAGCATGCGTTGTTTTGCTCATGTGTGTTTCACGTCCGCTTGCATTCAATTTGAGGATGCAGACCTGTACTGCCGGATAGATACTAGTAATGTGCGTGGATTACAGAAATGTTCTACCAGTTATGTTCCCCGACTTGAAAAGCAACAAGGGCAGGCAATACGTCGCGACAAGGTCTTCTCCTGGCGGCAAAGTTGTCATGTCTAAGCCAATACTGAACCAATCCCAAGTAGTGTTGGCCCAGTACCGAGCCATAACTCAATATAAAACCGGTATGCTCGAAAACATCACGCGTATGCCCATCCATGTACAATATCAGTCAGCATCATTTATCAGTATTTGCGTTTGCATGTTTAGAGCACACAGCTGGGGACAGCGCGTTTGAGGCGACGAAGTGCGGGACGGGACCAAGAAGAAGGTGGCCCAGGAGCTTGGGAGCTTGCGGGTGGTTCGTCTTTTTTCTTCTTCTTTTTTCGGCCGGCGTTGGCTGTGTTCGGACAGATGGACAAAGCCACCAGAACACGTTGGTTGGTGGTTCATCCTATTCATAGGGTGTCATGCTCCCAGGCGCAGATGTTTGTCCGCAGTAGTGATAGGCTTGTTGCAGAGACTTGATCCCTTTGTGTGAGATGAGGGGCTGGCCGTGCCGTTTCCGAAACAGTGGGAAGGTGTTCAATTGTTTATCATAGATATTCTGAAACGAGACCACGGCGGCCTGGGAAGGGTGGAGACAAACCTCCGGGGATGGGTGCAAAACCTGCCTTCCTTCGAACAACTGAATTGCTAAACTTGAGAACTAAAGCGTACAAGTGCAAACATTGTGTTCAGAGACATGTGCGACGCAGAACCCAGGGATCTGGAGAAGCGTGATACCAAGAGGCTTTTACTGCACAATCGTTCTTCAGACCAGGATGGCTCAGATCACCATAGATGGTCACAGATATTGTTTGTTTCTTTCTTTCTTTCTTTCTTTCTTTCTTTCTTTCTTTCTTTCGTTTTTTTTTTTTTTTTTTCTTTTTTTTTCTTTTTCGTTCTTTGTTTGTTTGTTTGGTTGTTTGTTTGTTTGTTTGTGTGTTTGTGTCGTTGTGTGGCTGGGTGTTTGGGTACTTGGGGGTCCGGCCGGCAGTTTCTGCTGGTTTGTGTGTATGTCTCCCTCCATGTGTGTGGGTGTGGGTGTTGTCGTGCGTCCGTGCGTTTCTGTTTGCTTGTCATGTGGTAGTGTGTGTGTGTGTGGTTATGTGAGTGCGGGTGTTGACGATGGGCCTTGGCATCGACTTGTTGTTTTGACTTTGTGCCTTCGCTTTATGCATGGACCAATGCTTATATAAATCTATACACAAACACCTAGTTGTCCGTGCATGATTGTACGCAGATCCTTTTTGGAGTTGTGACATGCTGTGCTGCTTCCTAAAAGAGCCCTATGACCCTATGATTTTGACAGTAGCGATACGGGGTCATTGGTGCGCAGCCGAGTACCCTGCAGGAGCTCGGCATCCGACATTTCGGGCAGCCTATCTCGGAAATCAAGTTCGTGCCGCAGCACTGCAACTGCGCGGATTGGCCGCATGCGGCTGTTTGGGCGGATGAATGTGACTTTGTGGAAGTCCAGACTATTTTAGTAGTTCTATGCATTTGACCCCTTTATTCCTGGTTTTCGTGTCGGCTCTTAGTCGTTGGCGGCGCAGAGCAAAGGGCACCAAAACAAGTTTGTTTAGCGCCCCCGTTGCTACTTTCCTCCACGAGGCTTGCTCGGGCCCCAAAACAATTCGCTCAAAGTCTCAAGTCAAAGCTGTTGGCAGCTGCTGAACTCCCTGCTGCCAGGCATATGCCCCCCCAAGTTGTTCAGTGCATGGCACCCTTGCTGTTTAGTGGGTTCCCCTCTAATTTTGTTCAAAGCGGGTTCCCTTTTTCCACCAGGGTCAACGGTTCCTGTGATCAGGGCCATCGGGGTCTTCACATTGAGGTGAAGCTTTTAGGTTTTGGCAAGAAACCGCAACTGGGCAAAACCGGCCGTGTGGTGGGTTCCCCAACAAATCGTCAACTTGTCATCGCCGAACAGGGATCCCTTTTTTGCCACGGAAAAGTGGGAGTTCTGTTGGAACCCACCAGTAAGTTACAAGTGATCAACCGGAATTCCAGTGAAGCCATCGTGAGACCACTTGCACTGACTCAGGTCTGCCTCTTTACAGACGACGGCACCGGCACGGCCAGCGAGGGCAAGCCCGGCGCCGTGGCGGGCGGGAACTTCCTGCTGGGTCGCTTCGATGTGTGCCTCGGGCAAAAGGCTAAACACCTCCGGGGCAGTGGGAGGTGCTTAGATCAAAGGGACACCAAAAGGAAAACAACCATTTAGGGACCCCTAGTTTGAGAAACACCCATGTGTGGCATGGTGAAAACACGGCCTGTCGGGCATCAAAGGGGTTGTCGCGGAGCCCTTAGTGTAGAATCTATGCAACCATGAAGGATTCCTATGATCAAAACCCACGAAAGGCTAAATCCTCAGACCTCCGGTGGTGCCCTTGTTCCCATGGCCATGCCTGGGAAACCATGTAGCACCCCCGGGTGAATGCCCTGGTTAGGGCCATGTTCCTTGTGAATTGGGGGGAGGGTGTGCAGTGTGACATGGCCTGTTCTGCAGCCTGCTTGCTTCAAACAGAATCGTGGCTTCCCATGAAGCAGTGATGATCATTGCTGGGTAAACTTTGTTTAGGCGACCTGGATCCGTAGCCAGTTTCGCCCCGTCGGACTTTGGGACGCAAATTTTGAGGCTGGCTCTCAGCGCCGCAGCCGACTTCGATGCATCCTGGCATTTCGCCCGGGCGCTCTGAAGCTTTGGGATCCGCTGTGAGCAAACGGGATTATATAACTATCTTTGCCTCCTAATGAGTGTCCCCTGTTGCGGTGCCATGAACCATATCGTCAAGAGTCCCATGTATCAAGCAGTTGCACAACCAGAATTCCGACACAATTTGATCATTCATTCCCGCTCTGAAAGTCCACAAGACACAGCCAAGCAATTCCCCAATCCCCCGCCCCAATACAGAAAGGCCCCTCCGCGCCCCCTCCCCCTCCGCGCCCCCTCCCCCTCCGCGCCCCCTCCCCCCCCCCAGATAGACAAGAATACAACAAGGGTCCTGAAAAAAAGACAGATTATGGGCGGTCGCCCTAAGAAGCCGATACTAGTTTATATTTTATAAGAAGCCCTAAGAAGCCACTACAAAGCAGGATAAATCGCTAGTTTAGTATTAGTTTATAACGTTGGTTTAGGCAAGTATTGATTTTAGCATTCGGGGGACCTTTATTATGGGTGGCAAGAGATAACGAATTTATGTCTAACTTGCGTACATCCTTTGTCTTGTCTTGTACTCAGATGACGGTAAGATGAAAGTTCGCATCAGTTTGTTCATTTATGGTTGACTTTGAAGAGAATCCTTTTTTGTTGCGGGGTGCACCCTGCAAATAGTGCCCCCTGTTCCCCAGCAGGTTCCTTAAACCTGTAAACTTCATTGCCGGGTTTCAACCGTATTCTAGCGGATGAGGGACTGACACCCGAACTGAACAGGTCCAATCAATGGGTGCACTTTGAGGTCCGTGGCGGCAAACCCTTCTGGGCCTCGCCCTCAGTAGGATTTGCCGCCCTCGACGAGTTCGGACGTGTTAGACAGGCTTGGGGGTTGCGGTCTTTTAGAGTTTAGGTGCACCCCGCTGCGGCCAATGCCTTCTAGGGTTTAACGGTTACACGGTTCGGGCTTAGTCGTGGTGTTGCTCCTATTATTTGGCTGTGTAGCATTTGGGAGCCCCACCTGTCAGGAGAGCCAGCTAGCAGGGATGTGTGTGTGTGTGTGAGTTTTCTGTGTTTTTCTAGGACCATTTGCGACTGTCCTGCTTGGCATTTCCTCTCATCCCTCGTATCTTCAAACCCACTTTGATTTGTTGTTCCAATCTTGTGAATGGATGCAAAGGAAGCCTTGGTGTTAACCCACCATTTCGTCCAACCCATTTCAATACGACGGGACCTATTCCGAGGTCCACACCAAAGCGTCGTTGGTCTGATTTTACGTGTGTTGCGGGGTTCTGTCAGAAGTACGGGCAACCACCGGAGGTTCTGTCGTACAAGGGGCCATGACACTGACATGCTAAAGAGTAACTCAGGATTGTGCATTCGCAGTGTTTGCGCTTGTCGCACTGGAGAATCCATGGTCAGGGCATGGGGTTCCGGACTCCTGTTTCCAGAGAGCTCATTGAGTCTAGACCTCTATGCCGTTCAGCACGGCTTCTTAACCAACATAGCTGAAGTGGGCGGGGAATTCATTGATGAGGAATAGCGCATTGAACTGCCAGGCCTGTTCTTCATTGGGGCTTGCTGCACGGGTTGGATGGCATTGTAATTTGTCAGATCGCGGCGACATTCGATGAATTAAGTACGGGCAGGGAATGGATGAATTCGTACACCTCACCCGTCTGAGGCGACCCAGAAGAGGGATTGTTCTAGTTGATTTGGATGGGTTGATTCATTGATCAAGCCGGAGTAAAATTATGCTCCCCAAACGAAAAGTCCAAAAGAGCACCACCGAAGGAGTCTCCTTGGTCTGTAGATATGGATGTTTTGAGAGTTCTGGTTCCGTGGAAATCTTCGAATGCTCGCACCGTCACTAAGGTGCTTCACGCCGCCGCGCTGAACATCGGCGAGAACGAGCATGCCACGGCGCGGATTCGGGTTTGACAATCGGACGGATTCTGGCGTCTTGCGACCGGGTTTCCTAAGTTTCCCTGCACCTTTTGGGCCATTTCAAAGTTTTGTTAGTATATTGGGCGTGACTCCGCCCGGACTTTTCTGTTGCGTGCCTCATGCCGACCGGCCGGGGGCGTCTCAGCAGACGCATTGACCGCAGGCCATTTCAAAGTGAGTTTCATTTTGGTGAGTGAGGTTCTAAGGGTAATATAGAGAGCCTGTATGGACTCTCACAGAATTTATCTTAAGCGCTTTCCCGGACCCCGAAAGAATGGGTATGTAGCCACCATCTAGCCTTGTGCACATACGTCTTTGTGTGCGGGCACGCATGTCAACAAGTGCTCCTGTACCCTTTGCGAAAATGAGCACGCATGCTTGCGTTCCTCCTATCGTCAGCAGTTGGTTTAGTTTTGGCGATCTGCCCCCGAGTTACCAGCCCTTGTTTGGCATGGGTGTTGCAGGAGTTGGCTATATTGGTAGTTCGACTTGCTTGCAGCATGCGATCATCCATGATTTTCCAGAAGTCTAAAAGAGCGTCACAAGGTCTCGTGCCTTGGGGCACTTGCATGGGCCTCTGACGCACATTCGGAGGGAAGACATGTTGGAAGCTCTGGCAGTTCAATGGAACCACAAGCCCAATCAACAACCCAGCAGCGAAGTGCTACATAGCCCGTGACATGTGCAGTGTCCTCGTTTGAATGTTGCTGGCTTGCCTGGCTGCACAAGATGCAGGGAAAATGCAGCATGCTGAGTTTCAGGTTCAGCTTTCGTGCTTGGGACTGTACCAAATGTCTTCTTTGAGCACGTCTGCACAACACAGCATAGAGATGCCAAAATACATAGTCTGTTGTGTGCTGTTCGATTCTTCTTCGGTTCATATCTCCTATCAGGACTTCAAGGACTACAGTATGGAGTCTGGAAAACTGGATTTCTTGGCCTACATTGAGGACATGGGCCGCATCTACGCATCTCAGCGGCAGCCATGTGTGGTAGTTGTCAGAAAGCGCTTCGAACACATTCTAAACTCCCTGATCTATGTGGTTGGCTTTGTTTGACAAGTCCCACTGCACATGCAATGGATACGCTTGAATTTGGTGAGGGAAACTCATGCAGGAGGCTTTCAGAGCCTTCATGATTCAACCTGTTCTGCCTATGCTGCAAACTTCTAGAGGCAAACATATTTCTCGCGACAAGCTTCTCACGGGTATGTGAATCTGTCCAGCATTCTGCACTCATTCAAAATTCAATGTTCAAGAGGCAACTGTCTTCAGAAACCAGCCGAACATAACTCCCATCAGAAACGATTATAGTTTCCTTGAGCACATGTCAAAGCAAGGGAACCTTTTCAGAGAGGTCTTGAACGTGTGTCAACATGAACCTAGCCATTTTGAAGAGCCGCATTTTTTTCGTGGTTCAATCCTGTTCACTTGTTCACCTGCCTTTGGTGTCAAAAGACAAAGGCAACACACACACACACATCCGCACAGATATTGTAAAATCTACATATGGGACGACTGTATATGCATATTTATACATTGTTATTATTGCATTATTATTGTTATATATATATATATATTAGTATATGTATATATATATATGTATACATATTCACACAAGGTGATACATGTTTCATAGATGTAAAGTCCACATTTGAACAGGCCAGAGACCCATTAGCCTTTCCAAGCCAAGGACAACATTCTCCAGTCTGCTGCCGCGCTCGGGGCGCCTTGGCAGCGTGCCCTCCAAACCTCGTGGAAGACCATACTTGATGGCTTGATTTCTGCAGTGTACGGTACACCAGTATTTGTGAACGAGATGAATGCTAGGTTTGACCTGAGTTATGATTTATTTCGCTTGAGGACACCGCGACGCGTTTGGAATGCTTTATTTGGCAGTGTGCGAGTCTCAATTGCCGTAGAGCTCACGGCATGCTTCAGCAGGCAGTCGCATTCACGCTGCACGGACCTAGGGGACGCCTTGATTGCTTCTTAAGATGGACACTAGACTAAGTATAGGCCATCAGAAGCCCTCACAGGGCAGACACCAAAGTCTGTCCCAGAATAATCCCCGGCAAAGTGTGCGAATTGTGCTCTTTCTACATCTTTCTACCCGTATCACCTGTTGAATCAAGAGTACTGCGCTTCTGCCTGTTTCTGCTATCTCGTGGGGAAACCAGCCTTTCAGGGACCGGCTCAGACTGGGATTTGTGCAGCTTGTTGCTTAGGCAGGATCTCAAGAGGCACTGAGATTTGAGCACGCTGAGGATCAAAGCTTACGTATGTTT
>CAUJNA010002013.1:722500-730000 GCA_963377175.1 Effrenium voratum
GGCAACCATTGGCAGGGAGCCCCAGTTTTCCTGAACTGGCTGCTTTGCATCCCTGACCATCCAGAAATTGGCCGTTTCCTTAAGTTGGGGCACCCCCTTGGTTGTCTGAGCTGTGCTTCCCTTGAAATCAACAAATTACCGTCAACGGCAGAAGGTTCCCTTTCGACGAGGAAGATGACACCCTGCTTGCCCAACAGGGTGCTACAGATAAGTTCTTCGGAAAACGAAGCAATCGCCGAATTGACGAGGCACATCACCCACAACGGACAGAACTGCAGGCAAAAGGCACAATCAAAGGAAGGGCTGGTGATTGTCTCAAAATAACGGGAACCCCCACACCAAATATGGACGTTGTTCCCTTTCCGTTTGGTTTCCCATCAAAATGTTTGGAAACTCCTGAGAGCCGAGGATTGACGGTGAAGCGCTCAACCCGTTGAAACCAGCTATCACTATATAATTATATATATATATATTATTGAACGTAAGCAAGGGAAGCCGCTGTTGGACTCCTGCTTGCCTGCATGCAACGCTTACCAGAGTCCTTTGCGCAAGCGATCTGACTTCGGTAGTCTAAATGTTGCAGGGATTGGGGCAGCGCCTGAATATAAATGCGACTAGGAATCCGGGTTCGCATCAGTTTGTAGGCTGCAGGATGTTTTCTGTCTCCCACTCAGGTTCTCCCATGGCGCTCGCATGGCTATTGACGCTTGGCTCGGAAGGGAGTGGGTTGCCTCACAGCTTGGAATCGTAAGGTCAGCCTGCCTGACACCTACGAACAGCTAGCCTATGCATACTTGTAAATATTTGCCGAACTTCAATGGACGACAGGGGGGTATCCTGGAATTCCAGGAGCCAACCAGTTCAACTGAGGTCGAAACCAGTCGTGTGAGCCGATCCAAACAAATTATCAATAGATCAATCGGACAAAGCAGGCGTATGTTCAGGACCAAGGCAACACACAGACACACATTCACACGTCAAGAGAAGCCAGCATGCACAAAATGATAACAAAGGTGATATAGGGGTAGATGGGCATCACTCAACCAAGCAAACTACCGCAAACAGCAGCGCGCGGGCCATGACAGACAAAACAAAGGTCATTCCATATTGAGAGGTAGTCGTGGGAGGGGAGGCGACGGTTTCGCTGCTGGCCGCAAAACTGGGCTACCCACGGGTCTCCCTGTATGTTCCCTTTTGGCGGTTTTTAATTGGCCCAAGCATGGCCCATTTGAACCCTGACTAAGGACGAGAACCTTCATCGCCGCAGCTGGCGCATGGCCTGCACAGCCTATTTGCTGAACGACGGTGCAGAGGCGGTGTGAGGGTCCAAATAATCCAACAGTTTGTAGCTATGACCATGACTTGGTTTAGCTTTAAAAAGCAACTCACAATCCCACTCTGATTAATTATTCAGGCCCTTGTAGTTTAGCTCAGAATTGCCCAGGAAGACACCCCCAAATCCTAGGCGACCACACATTTCTGCACCTGTTTTTCGGGGGCAAACGGACACATGTGATTGGTTATTTTTCTTTTTGCCAGACACAGTTGCGCCTGTCCGACAGGAAGGCATGGTTTGTTAGGGTGACACCCGACTCTTTCCTTTGGTCGAAATCAGCCTAGGGTAACGGGTCCCAATGACTGGAATTGGGGTGACACTAGGGGGTTCACTTGAGAATCGTAAAGGTCTGGTAGTTTGTGGATCGTAGACCTTGATGCAACCAAGAATCATGCTTCCAGTTGCTATTCTAGCAGAAACTTGCACCTACGGGAAGCCACCAAAGGTACCCTTGAAAGCAAATGCTTGATTACCTACTATTGTGGTATTCCAGATCCACTGCGAACACAAGCACGGAACGTGGCACCCATTGTCATATTCAGCCTGTTTCTTCCGGGTATCGTTATAAAAGGAAGCCACAGATGCACTCACCATTGGCAAGCTATCAGCAAATATTCTCTCAACTTCCATACTAATCATAGTGACAACTGAGATCGACTGGAAAGTATTCTCGTACAAACCAGCCAGGGGAGCCTTTCTCCATTAGCAGGGAGCTGGCCACACGAACGTTGCAGCGGCTTTTGTTTGCTTCTAGGCAGTGCGATTGGCCAAACTGTCATGTTGATTGTCAAGCCCATTGCCGCCACAGAAGGTGACGGTTGACATGAACCAGCTGATGCTAGGTTGCAGTCCATCCAAATTACTGCAGCAGAGTGGCAAATCCTCTACATGAGGAGGACCACATGGTAATGACAGTTGCAAGCAACGCTGGATTATTGAGTAGATCGTAGGCAAACAGCTGCATTGTTTTGGTCGCCGTTCCGTGACCATTCAGCGCCATTCAAACACCAAAGAGGAAGACTCACAACCCATATTTTCCTCCAGTAGCAAACCAAACTGTCTTAACTCTGCCCGGAGTTGGCCGCAGGCAAAGCCTCGAGACCAACACGACTTGGCCAAGATGGTGCTGAAGCCTGCGGGCGGAGCGGTCGAACCCCGGGCATCGATGGACTCCCATATACGTGCCGTGCTTTTGTAAGAACCAACGGCTTGCTGCATGGGGCTTGCTGTTCCAAACGAAAAACAGGGGGCAACAGCTTGGAGTCCAACTCACTTCGAAGCACACCCACCTGCAAGTCTTACATCAGCAGAGTTGCGAGCCTTGGGTGCCAGCTGAAGTGTAGCCAGCGGATCTCGTTCACGCGATTCCCGTTTAGCACAGGGCATGCTGTAATGGGGCGCATCACCGTATTTTTAACATATGAGTGCATATGGTCAGTTTGAACCATTAGTGCTATGTAACATAATTGCACTTCAGGGAGGCTCATGTCTTGAGGGAAAGGAATGCCGCCCCAAGCCCGCGACGTGCAGGCTTGGCGGCAAAGGAGCCGTTCAGACCTTGGCGACGGCCAGTGATAGCCGGGGTCCTAGCCGAGGGAAGAAAGTGGGAGGCACGAAATGTGTGACGCTGCAAACAGATCACGCCGCCAAGTCTTTCAAAGGCTTGAGGAACGGGTGATTCTTTCGCATAAATGATACCTCATCCCATTTCACCTTGGTTGCTGCGCTGCTTTTGCTGCTTTTGCTGCTTTTTCTGCTTTTCTTGCTGCTGCTGCTGCTGCTTCTTTGGACTTGGGTGGGGTGGTGGAGTTAGTGTCGGTGTTGGTGTTGGTATCGATGGTGAGGGTGGTCAGTGTGTTTGCCAGTATATAGGTGTTGTGTGTCGGACTTGAATGAGATGGTAGGTGCATTGGGGGTCAGTATGGTGCTTTGACAAGGGGGGACTTGCAGCTTACTCTTAGTGCTCAGTTGTATCAGTTGGCCACTGTAAATTAAGCACCTTTTGCAGATCAATCAGGGATGCCCCCCCCCGCCCCCCCCCCCCCTCCCCCCGCGGATTTGTTTCGCAAAGGTAAATGACCAACTGCAATGTGTCAATCCGAATGATGTTGGACGTGAACAGGAATCGCTTGCAGCGCCGCAAGTGCCCCTCAGTGCCATTTCAAGCCTGAATCGGTGGGATACCATGCATCTCCTTTGGCAGGCTCTTGAGTTCTTAGTTTCCAGGAAGCCTTGCCGAACCAGCATCGGGGATGCCGGAAGTCCCATCTGAACAGGCTTGGCTCATTGACCATGGGTTTGCGTTGTTCCCTTGTTCCTGGCCCACGATGTTTCTCGAGGCAACGACACCAAGAGTCGTGTGATCAAGCTCTTTCGACAGTGGGATGCTTCGGGCGACGGACGCATCTCACAGGACAAGACGGGGGGAGGGGATAGCGGTTTGACTTCCGGTGTGTGGAGGTTTCCTCAAGCTGGCAAGCCCTGAATGTGACTCAGTTCCTCCTTGGAATGAAGTCGTTTTGGATGATTTGTTGACTTGTGGTTGATGATTTGGGTTGTTCCCCCAACGGCCAGCTGTCACCCCTTTTGGAAGACCATTTGAATGCAGCTGCAACTAGACAGCATTCCCTGCAAGGCCACGCGGGTTGAGATTAGATGTTTGTGTTCATTCTTGCTTGCCTGGTACGTACATCGCCTGGTATCGCTGCTGGTGTTGATGTTGATGCAAGGCCACTGAATGAGTGGTCCGAATAAGCAGTTGAATTCAATCGGATGAGATTCGGAGCATGTATCGCAAAGAGCTTCTCCGCCCAAGCACACGTGCTGGTCAAACTTAGGGGGTCCTCCTGCTTTGTAACATCTTCAAACAGAACCGCAAGGAGCAGCATGCAGGCCTCGATGGTTTTGACATGCAGACCCGCTGTGTTTTGCAAGCTTACCTACCTAGATATTACTGCACTCCAGGAGGAAATGTGCAGAGTCCTCGTGAAGCTGGGCATGAGCGACGAAGACAGCAGCTGGCCAGAGATTGGGTGCTGCTTTGCCAATTCCTTACTCATCCTTGTTGCACAATGTACACATCGTGAATACGTGATGCAATGTAAGCCTGTCTCGAGACGCTGCATCCTGACATGCAGCAGTACTTTGAACTGACTGAAGAAAGCACTGCGGTCTGCTGCTGCGCGGATGTATGATTCATTCGATGGTGGAGTTGACTGAGCAATCACTGTCATTGACCGCAAGTTACAATGCAAGTTTAGACGTGTAAAACTGTAGCTAGCGTCGAAATGCACATGATACTTGTAGCCCTTGAATTCCCGTAGTTGAGCAGCAATGCCGCCTGCGCCCAGGCAAGAAAGTCTTCCAGGAAGCGGACACCAACAGTGACAACTTTGTGTCCTACCACGAGTTTGTGCCTGGCCCAGTTGATCCTAGCTGGGAATGCGTGGGCATGTGGATGTGGGGCCTTCCTCCAAGAAATGGAGATATACATGAGCAACGGTCAATATGCACGGCACATGTCCATTAGCAAGTGGCGGGGGCTATCAAATTATGCAATATTCCTGATGCCACGGCTCGCGTAGTCTTCGAGGATTGAGCATGGAATTTGGGGGAGGCGTCACTTTTGTCATATCGTCTTGAGGTCCCCCCGCAACTATCAACCACATCGGGTGACGAAATTGAAGGCCCTGTTTGGTGAATGTGTGCCTTTGACGAGTGCCGTGAAGGGAATTGTGAGTTTGTCATGCCTTTTGTTGAGGAGCTGAAGGGAAATCCTGGATGGTTCATCTCCTGTGTTGGGGCGATTCTTCCGGAAAATCGCTGGAGAGGGCTAAGGCAAACGAGGCAGGAAGCTCAGGAGTTTAAGCTTGACAAATGTGAGGGATGTAAATTGAAGAGGTTTCAAAATGGAGTACCAAGATTGGACCTGAATCCGGAGGTAAACGTGGGGACAGCTATCCATTTCGAAGCAGAGTCATCGTCGCAGAGGGCATATGACTGACTGCATGATCAAACATTTCAAGCAAGCTTGGCATCCTGTTTTGTCGGAAGCAAAGGGTTCCGCTGAAGGCTGGGCATGCGCAAATTGCACACACGTTACTTTGGTTCCGTTAGCTTTCCCATTCGACCCTTCCGCTCTTTGTAGATATGGAACAGACCAAGCTATTCACTTGTAGATGCTATTTGTTTGTCGTGGGCTAAAACAGAGTCTTTCAACTGTTTCGGCCATTGCTTCCTTTTGAGTGTTGATTGCGTCCTAGCCGTTGTATACATCAAACGCATTGTTGGGCTGCCCGGGAAGGTGATGCTTGTGATTGAGCTACCCTTCAATAAGCGCATAATTGGTTTGGCTGTGACTTGCAAGATGTCATGATGTACTGTCAGTGCACTAGCTGATGCGAGACGTGTTTGGTGCGCTTGTGTGATTTGTGGGGCTTAGCTTTTTGCTGCATAACTACCCATCCTAGAAACTTCCCGTTGACATTTCAAGCAAAAGCAAAGCGACAAGAACCAGTGGGGCCATCCAAATTTGTTTCCTGTTGGTACGTACCCCTTTATCTCGGACCGACAGTCGAGCGCACACAGCGTGAGCGGTGTGGCGCTCTGCAGGTACGTACCCCTTTAAAAACCAACCCAGGGAAGGTCCCATTTGTGATTTGTAGCTCAGGTGTACTGGCTCTACGGTGCCAAGGGGCGGCCCAGCCTGAAGACTATGAGCTGAGCGCGGCGTTTGTGGCTCTTTTCTGGGGGCTGGTTTCTAGGCATTTGCTTCCTGGAGCCAAACACGCCTCTTAGAATTGAATTCAAACCCGAAGGCTTTGGCAAGAGGACAAATTCAAAAAGACGGGGTGAATCCAGAAAAGAGAGAGTGAACCAAGTTGCAGGTGCGAATTTGAGCTTGGCTGTTGGGACTTTGCATCTGGGCGGTGCTTGACAAAAGCAGAAAAGTTAGCCCCTGTCCGGAGTCAGAGACTGCTTCACAGGATGGGTTGGACACCATGCACCATCAAAGGTAGTTTGAAGAATGGCTGACGGGTCAGGGACTGTCGATGTTGCTTTGCGAGTAACAAATCCGATATGAGAAGATGCAACTTCGAAACACTCATGTTTGGGCTGCTGTGCCAGTGATTGTGTTAGGGTGGAATGAAGAGCTTCCTTTCAAACATGACCCCAAGATATGGGAAGCTGTTCGTGTTGATGGTACCCTTTCAGGTTGGTTTGAAGAACATCCAAGTGGAGACTCGCCCCTCTGGCGGTCCCCGTATCTTGAATCACAGACACTGATATTCGGGGTTTCCTCCAATGGAAGCCATTCAACGCAGGGAGGTGTGTTTGGCGATGGGCTATCGGTTGAGACCTCCGGCGCTTGAGCCACGAGTTTCACTCGCAAGCTTGGGAGCGGGGTTGTGTGTCCAATTGGTATCTTGTCAAGACAGCAAGGGGTGAAGGAAACTTACCATAAATGCCAATCATGAAATCCGCGGGATATTGGATTTGACTTGAGTTGGGCTAGGGCCACAATTTCCCAGACGGATCCCAAGGAAATCTACCTTCCCCGTTGCAAAAGCGCCCCTTGACAGATAAGAGCACCTGCTCTCACAACTGCATGCACGCCAGCCAAATCACCCTTGGTGTTTGTCTTTGTGCAATAAGATTAGGAGAACATGCCTCAAAACAAGGCACCTTTGTTTGGCTTATTCCAGAAGAAGATCAAACAATCAAAGGGATCCCCGGCTTTTCACGTTGGTGCCATGAAGGGGTGAATTTTCTTGAGGGACGGCACTAAGCAGCAAGGGCATAGAATGCCAAAGGAATTGGAAGGCAGTGATGGTAGTGCTGGGCACCTTCTACTCATCTCAACTGGGGCCAAAGCAGGCTCACCTTGTTTCCAGTGAGGAATTGTAGAACATTTGCCCAGACGGTTCCATCAAACTGCTTCCAAACAATGCCAGATGGTGTGGCCAGTCTTGGCATCGCTTGCATGACCTTGGCCGTGCTTAGTACTTTTTGCAAAGCCGTGCCAGTAGAACAATTTTGCTTGAGGAATGTTTCATGTTAGGGAAGTCCATTTGATATGTTGTAGTCATTTGAAATCATCCAAAGTCGACCTTAGGTTTCTGGAAGCTGTCCCGCTAGACATGTCAACGATGGAAGACACGTTT
>CAUJNA010002013.1:731876-741876 GCA_963377175.1 Effrenium voratum
CGACCGCCCAGATGCCCCCGCCCCTGTGCGCCGCCGGCCCTGTTTTCTCAGGATCATTGCTCCGGATCAACATGTTTATACAGCCATGTCAGGGCCGAGGGCTTCAAGACGTCAGCAGGACGCAGACCCACAAGGCCACTGGCACAAGCCTCCCTATAGTCAGCCATAGCGCGGAGGACGCGCTGTGTTCCGCACTGCCGTAGCAAGGCAGCAGCACTCATTGCCTGGACGGATTTGAGCGCAGAGGAGCCTGTGCCACCCCCGCCGACGCTGCCAAGGCGACGCATCTGTCGCTTGATCGAGCTGATGAGAGACTCCGCGCAGTTGTCTCCAGCAGGCACCAGAAACTCCCGCGACTTCTCTGCAGCAGCAGGCCGCTTGCGCGCGGCGTGCCTGGAGAGCATGGTCTTGGTCTTGTCGATGAGGTCCTTTTTCTTGAGGCGGGCTGTTGGGGTAAAGAGCTTTGTCTGATGGTTCACGCCGGAGAGCACGGGCAGATCCAGCTCCTTGGCCACGCCGCGCCATGCTCTAGCACCGTCAGGCGCCAGGACTCAGCCAGGCTGCACCCGCTGCAGCGCAGTGCGCACCTCATTTTTTTTCTCTGGCCCCATGCCTCTGCCGCCCTTTTTGCTGGTGACAGCAGGCAGCGGCCAGGCTGCCCACTGCTTTGTGCCTCTAGCTTTCAAGACTAGAGTGCGGCCCCGATGCTCCTTTGCTCGCGGGTCAGCAGGTGCCACCTTGCGGCTTCCTGTGCGCCCGCTGTCAGGTTCAATGACATCACCTTTGAACTTGTGGCGCAGAGCGTGCCGCAGCTCAGCCCAACAGAGGGAAATCTTCATGGCCAAGTAGTATCTGTCGACTCTTTTTCTGGCGCCGCCCAGAGTCTCGTCGACTTGGCGAACCACCTGCACAGCGGAGTCCTGGGGGATTTTCGCACCGAGGCAAAACGCACACTTCAGCAGAGCGCAGTAGTCGTGGTCATACCCAGCGGACCCCTCTGAAGCCAAAGCTGTAAAGGCAACTGCTGGCTGGTACAACCGCGGGCGCTTGGAGCTGCGGCGAACGGGTCCTGGTCCAGGTAACGCGACTGAACGCCTTCAGTGCTGCTTGAAGCCTTGGTGTTCTTTGTGATCTGCTTCTTTGGCTTGGAGGGAGCATAGGACAGGCCATGCTTTGTGCGAAAGGCGTTGTTCTCTGCCACCTTCTTGGCAAACTTGCCTCTACCCGCTGTCGTGAGAGTAGATTTGCCCAGCTTAGCTTTGCAGGCTATCTTGCCCATCTACTCACTCGTGCGGAATGCGAAAGCGGACCCGGGACACACGGGGCACTGCAGCGGTCGCGGCAGGCCTGCGAGCAGCCAATGCGGCTCTAGCCGTGACCTCTGCCTCGTGCTCAAACCAGTTCCACTCCGCCAGGTCGAACAGCCTGTGACAGTCTCCAAACTCAAACTCGTGATTCCAAAACCAGGAAACCCTAAACTGTGTCTAGGGGTCCAAACCTAAATCTAGAAACCCTAAACCCAAAAACCCTAAACTGTGCCTGGGGGGTCCAAGGTTAAACCCTAAACCAAGAAACCCTAAAAGAAACCCTAAACCTAAAAACCCTAAACTGTGCCTGGGGGGTCCAAGGTTAAACCCTAAACCAAGAAACCCTGAAAGAAACCCTAAACCTAAAAACCTAGAAACCCTAAACCCAAAAACCCTAAACTGTGCCTGGGGGGTCCAAGGTTAAACCCTAAACCAAGAAACCCTAAAAGACACCCTAAACCTAAAAACCCTAAACTGTGCCTGGGGGGTCCAAGGTTAAACCCTAAACCAAGAAACCCTGAAAGAAACCTTAAACCTAAAAACCCTAAACTGTGCCTGGGGGGCCCAAGGTTAAACCCTAAACCAAGAAACCCTGAAAGAAACCCTAAGTTGGCGGGTGTCCTCGCAGCTGTAGCTGGATGCGTCCACACGCAAGCGGCTTGCAAGCGCGCGACCTCACCTGGAGACAGCCATGGCTCCACCAGCTGCAGCTGGGTGAAGGACACCATCTCGAGCCGACACCCCTGCACAGCCAAGCCTGGCTGTTGCTCTTGGGCTAACAATGGGCGTTGAAGGTAATGTATGTATGTATGTAATTAATGTATGTATGTATGTATGTATGTAATGTAATGTAATGTAATGTAATGTAATGTAATGTAATGTAATGTAATGTGTATGTATGTATGTATGTATGTATGTATGTATGTATGTATGTATGTATGTATGTATGTATGTATGTATGTGTGTGTATGTATGTATGTATGTATGTATGTATGTATGTATGTATGTATGTATGTATATGTATGTAATGTATGTATGTATGTATGTATGTATGTATGTATGTATGTATGTATGTATGTATGTGTATGTATGTATGTATGTATGTATGTATGTAATGTATGTATGCTTGTATGTATGTATGTATGTATGTATGTATGTATGTATGTATGTATGTCTGTAAATGTATGTATGTATGTATGTAAATGTATGCATGCATGTAATGGTAGGTATGTATGTATGTATGCTATGCTATGCTATGCTATGCTATGTTTTGTTATGTTATGTTATGTTGTGTTATGTTATGTATGCATGTATGTATGTATGTATGTATGTATGTATGTATGTAATTATGTATGTATGTCCTTGCACTTTCCCTTTGCTCCCCAGACATGGTTTTCCAGCGTTTTCGCAAACAGGACGTCCAAAAACACCGAGTTTTTCCAGATTTTCGGCAAAAGGATGCAGGAAGCCCAAGCCAGCAAAAAGGCCGGCAGGAGGAATCGAGCCTGGGACCCCTGTTTTGCGACACCGGCTCCCCGAAGACTACGTTTAGTGGAACGTCATCAAATTGCCGCGCTGTACGTGGGCCCCCCCCCGTGTTCTGTTTTACAGACCATTGATCTCCCGCAACATTTGGCTCAAGGGCCCCTTTTGCATAATCACGACCATCAGGGACAATCCATCCTCCAATCATCCATTACTGGCATATTGGACTCTCTCCGGAATAGATCCAGGGACCAACAACGACCTCAACTACCACAGGGTTCCAGTTCCCTTCGGGGATAGGCACCTGGGGCAGTGGGCCTCAATTTGTGGTAGCGGAGCGGGTTTTCCGCAGAGATCCTGGGAAGATGTCATCAGATGGAGAAGGCTTCATGGAAGCCTATACAAGTTCGGCAAAGCCGAGCTATACGGAGGAAACACTAAATTTATCGATGACCGCCAAGCAGCCGCCATCGTACGACGGAAAAGTCAGCTGGTTCAGGTATGAAGAACTCGTGGACGACTGGGTGACCATCACAACGGTGGAAGCACCAAAGAGAGGACCTCTCCTGAAGAGTAGACTTACTGGAGATGCATATATGTACAAGGCAGTCCTCCAAAATGACCTTTTGCAAGATCCTGATGAAGGAGTCAACTATTTCAAGAACACGCTGAAGAAGTACTTTTTGAAAGGTGCGACCAACGTGTATCTGTACAGACTCCTCAGTTTCTTCAACCATAGAAGGCAGAACCAAGAGTTCCTCATTTTTACCTCAAAATTCGAAATCCTTCTCATGAGATTGAAGGCAGCATGGATGGACTTGATGCCCGTTTTCACGGCACAGTCGACAATCCGTACAGGACGCACATGCAAGAACAATTGCTCGACATCAGCAAACAGCCGGTGCTCGAGCACCGCCTCCAGCCCTGCTCAATGAGGACGATCCTACGCAGGACAGACAGCGGGACGCATTTCCCTTCGGGGATAATCTCATTGCACAGTTTTTCATCATTCAAAGTGAGTTGTCAGATCAACAAAGAGAACGACTCACAAGTGCAATGTCATTGAGAAACATCTCACTCGAGAATTATTCCTATGAGATGCTGAAGACGCACTACCATGAACTCTTCATCACAACGAGGACATCGATCCAAGACCCATCCATCCGACCTCAGGGAGGCAACCGAAGCAACACATTCTTCATCATCGAACAAGGTGAATATGAAGGAGAAGAAGGCTTCTGGGTTGAGGATGAAGAAGGACTTGAAGGATTCATGTCAAACAACAGAGGTTCTGGGTCCTCGAGGAGAACGATGCGTTCATAGCAAGAAAAGTGTCGGGGCGGAACTTCAAGTTCAAGAAGAGAAAAGGAAAAGGAAAATCAGGAAACAAGAAGGGCAGTCCCCAACGAGGTGGCTTCAAACCCTTCAGAAAAAGCGGTTATGGCGGAAAGGCCAATATGGCCAACGAAAACTATGATCCCTACGACCAGGCATATTGGGGAAAAGGCAAAGGAAAGAAGGGAAAGAAAGGAAAATCAAAATTCCAATATCCCTATGATGGAAACAAAGGTTATCCATCCTATGAGAGTGGCAAAGGAAAGAGCGGACAAGAAAAAGGAAAATCCAAGACGTTCGCAGCCACCGCAGAGAAGACGGAGGAGCAGCCCGCCATCCAGCAGACTGCACCATCCATAGAGCCTACCTATGCCGGTTGGACAGACCAAGATTGGGATCAATCATGGACATGGAACGAACATGGCTGGTACTCATCCCATGAGACATCCAGCACAGGACAAGCGTTAATGGCATTCCATGATGCATATGAGTATCCTGGGAAAAAGGCCATCCACGAGAAGCTGATCCAATCAGATACAGTTTCAGAACACAATCTGTCCGTCACAACAAATCACAGCCTTTTGGCAACAAAGCTGATGGCGCCTGTCATCAACCCTCAGCACAACCCGACCTATGCGATTCTGGACAATGGATGTACCAGATCTATGGGCAGCTGGCATGCAATCCAGCGTTTTACCCATGCAATCGAACCAATGAAGGACATCATCTCCTATGAGTACATCCCGACCGAGACCAAGTTCACTTTTGCAAACGGAGAGACCGCCAGGGTAAATTGGACCCTGCATCTTCGATATCACACAACTCCTCCGTGCAGTACCAATATCGACGTCCTTGAACAAGGAACTGTACCGATCCTTCTCAGCATCAGCCAGATGCGGAACCTCTACATGACCATCGAGCACACACCTCAATGTGATAAGATCACATGCAAGGCCTTTGGCATGAACCGTCAAGCAGTTCCAGTATCCGGTACAGGACATGCGCTTGTCGATCTTGCTGGAGTTGCAAGAGTGAAGGCACATGGAGAAATTGCTCATAAAGGCCTCACCAACTATGTCTATGACGATGATAACAGCATCAAATTTCCCTCCGGGGATCTCACCAGGAGCGAAACTGTTTGTGCAGCAAAAGCAAACTTCGGCATGTCTACAATCCGACCAACGGTCTCGTGAACATCCTCATGAGAGCATATCAGAGACTGTGGAATGCGACGAAGAATTTGCCACTCGTGGACAGAATGGAGTATGCAATGGAGACTTCGTGCACCCTGAAATCCATTGTCCGTCATCACCTGCGCATGAAATGCGGATCAGGTTTTGATCGAACATTCCCAGATGTGATGATGACTATCGTATTTGGATGGGGCAAAACGAACATCCAGCAGGATTTCCGGAAGGTCGAGATGAACGGTATGGATGATGAACAACTGGAATTCATGCGGAACCATCCAACCAAGGCCATATTCGATTACCAGGTCTCATCCGCAGAGCGCTACAAGCACGTGAACAATGAAATGTTCATGAACGGCTCGCAGGACTCCGACTCCCACAGTCTTCTCATGGTTTACATCCGCAGCAAGTCTGCAACCAGTAAACGCAGCTCTGAGAGATACCAGGATTACGTCAAGAAGAAGCAATCATCCTGGAACGCAGGAGTACAAGGACTACAACAAGCAGTGGGGATATCAGAAGCAGTGGAAGGACTATAGCACTTCGACCTGGAATGATTATGGAGACCATGGCAGTCAATCCGACAGCAGCCGCCGATGGTATCGTCGATCCGACTGACCATGAAGATACGTTCAGCACCACGAACAATCCAGATGATTGATCCTCCTCGTCTACAAGACTATACCATGAGTGAGAGATCAATAGTTTCACAATTGTTCCGCGTGTACATAGCGTTGCACATCCCCCTTTGATACAATTAGGTATCCAAAAAGAAGCAGTACATAGTGTTTCCAATTTCGAAGGCCAAGACATTTCATCCAAGCAGAAAAAGGATGAATCCGGCACTTTTAATCACATGGCTACGACACACATCAAGGCTACGGTCAAAGGCCATGAAGCCAATAGTATTTCATACTTTGTGCTGGAGGTCAAAAGAAATTTGTGTCTGTTTTGTGTGCTGTTTTACAGACCATTGATCTCCCGCAACATTTGGCTCAAGGGCCCCTTTTGCATAATCACGACCATCCGAGCGTGAGGACAAAAGAGCCATTGCAGGCCGCTTACAGGATTATCCACAAGACAATCAATCCACCAGGGACAATCCATCCTCCAATCATCCAGGGACCAACAACGACCTCAACTACCACAGGGTTCCAGTTCCCTTCGCGGATAGGCACCTGGGACAGTGGGCCCCCCCCCCCAAACCCCTACGTATTTGACGTCGGGCGGGGGGGGGGGGCTAGGGGGGGGGGTATCCTCTATCCTCTAGTAAGTATCCGACACGCTGAACAACGTCGGCGGATATGCATCTCCCAATATCGCATGAGGATGAATAGAAATTGAGCATGATTAAAGCCCACTTACGAAACCGTTTTGAACTTTTTGGCACCGCAGTTGGGAGTTTGCCACTGCAAAATAGGAACCCATAAAATATGTTGCCCCATACTTCCACTTAGCATTGTAAGTTGTCATAATGATGATTTCCAATGGCTACCATTGACACATTCAAACATTGAAACCCTGACCATCTTACATGCGAAGTTGGACACTCCACCTTGCAAGTCATCACACCAGCTAGCAACTGGGATCCACTAAGCCGTTGCTCCGTTGCACGCATGCTCTTCCGCTGAGCCCACTGCCGGGCTTGACCAAAGACCACTTGATGTGATGAAATAGTTGAGATGCAAATCTAATTGAACGAACACCTCCCATCAGCGTCCAGTTCCTTTGTGCAGTCACGAGGTCACCTGAAGGTCACCGAAATTGAGGAAACGTTACAAAGTAGGAAGTTCCTTTCAAACAAGGACACTCCACGAGGTTTCTAGAACCGGAAGCAGACGCAACTTTGTTTGATGTGTGTGTGCGCGCGTCAGTGTGTGCCCTGTGTTGTTGCAGTTGATCGCGTGTGAACAAGTGGGGCACGAAGACCCTTTGAGCAAAAGGCACAGTACATGACGCGGTATATCAGCCAAGGTATGAAAGTAGTTTAGAGATAAGTTGTTCTGTCTCTGGATCAAATTTGTTCCCTCGTCAAAGCACTCAACTACCATATGATTGGTGTGGTTGTGTATTAATGTTCGAGGCAACTATTGCGCATTCCCGCGTTGAGACTTACAATTGGGTGCGCGCGGAAAGCGCACATGTTGACCATACTTTCAGACCTGGCATCAACAGGGGCTTCCCATTTGACGCTAAGAAACATTTGGGACGCGGTTGTCCCTTCGCTGTGGTCAGGGGCCAACCAACACGGCTTCCAGCCATCTCAGCTAGTCAATCGAGCCGAGGTGAGTGGGTTGGGTCGGTGAAGTGCACAAAAGCCCGCATGTAACGTAGCAGAGGCTACAGTTGCGGCAATTGCTACCACAGTTGCGTCATGTTTTGCGACATCCAGCGTGTTCGCGTTTCAACGTGTCGCACTGAGGTGCGATGCCTTCGAAGCTTGCAGTCCGAGCTCAGCGCTTTGCTGCCGGTCCGGCGGCCTGGGGAAAGGGGGGTGGGTTTATTGGAGGGTTCTCGTTTTGGGGGTGAACAAGGGGGACCAAGAGGAAAACTGCAATTTTGGGGGTCCCCATGTTGTGACACATACCAATGAACCGCTGGGCCCTTGAAAATGCCGCTAGAGTCTTTTATGAGTAGCCTAAGCCGTGAGCAATGCTGCCCGAGGCCTGATGCAACACAACAGAATCTGCATGGATGCGCAAACAAGCGGTTGGCCTAGAAACACAGATTGAGATCTGCCTGAAAGTGAAGCAACCAGATCGGCATCAATAAGCCCCAGGCACAGAGACTGGGGAAGGGTGCCCTCAATCTGTATGAAGGCTTGGACAAGCGATCTTGTTCGAAATGGCAACTGAGCCGTGATAATGAGACACCTTGAAGCCCTTGCTTGCCGCAAAGACGTACCTCCTTGTTTGCAATGTGCACCAGACTTTGCCTGGCAGATGCTGGCAAATGTTGGGAGACGAATGAGTGAAAGACCAGTGCCGCTCCCACATATCGCTCCAGAGACTTGTAAAGTCCTGTCTTTTGGTCTTGGATTGCCAAGTCAATGTAAGTGCTGACCTTGGCAAGGCTGTTATGGTACTGAAGTCAAGTGTTGCTTATGTGGTCACTGTTTGATCGGAATCCATGGACGGATGGTTGCGTGGGCTGGCATGGGGAATGAGCCTGTGCTTGGCGTACAGGCCTAGACCGTTATTCAAAATTAGCTCTCTTTGGCTCTAGCAAGTAAAGCTTATGTCAAGGGCGACTGCGAAATGGCAACCACGGATAAGTCGGGACAAGTTGTTGGGACTCACTTGAGCTCACTCCCCCCAAGATTGGCAAGAGTTGCGCATGTAATAGCACTTTGCAGGCTTGGAGTATCATCAGCTCTTGCAACGTGTCTTGCACTTTATGGCAGGGTCTGCAGCCAGCATTTCATAGCCTGAACCAGACCCCTCCAAAGCTCACGCACAACCACAGACATTTGCTCTATATAATCGTGCGCTGCCTAGCAAGTGACACCTCCTGTAAATGTTCCTTTTGTGAGTCTGTTGATGGACGATGTTCTTCGAACCGTGGGTGTCTCACATGGATTCAGATGCAAGCCTTCGGCCATGTCGAGGAAGCAACACGCTCTCGTGTTTAAATCTGCCGTTCTTATTATTGCTACCTCCGGGGGGGGGGGGGGGCTCTGGAAGCTGCCTGAGAGAAGACTTCTAGCCGCATTTACCGGAGCTTGTGGAATGCTTGCTGTTTTGTGCTTTGGACATTTGTAGCGCGCGCCAAACGCTGAGCAAGGTTGTCAAACAGATAATTCCCTCCCCCATCTTGAAACCCTGGTTTCTCTGGTTTCATGTTTGCATTCCCTCTCTGCTCAGGTTGCGATTCCCGTGAGCATGCCTGAGGTTGTCCGAGACCCAGGATGTTCAGCGCCTATTGCATTGTCCAACATGTCCAGGTCCAATCCTACTTAAGTCCATCAAAGCAGCACTGTCCCCATGTCCATGTTGGATCGGGTCAAATATGAGCTGCCCCTTGACAAGAGCACTGCTAGAGAGGGAAGAGCAGGCAAGTGCCCAAGTGCCACAATGCCTTATTTGGCCAATTCACATCAAGTCGTGTTCTATCCTGTCCGAGTGAGAGGCGTCCTGGAAGCCCAAAGGGCCAAGTGAGTAGTCTGTGATCGACGCGTTGGTCAAGTCTGCGGCCTTTGGGATCATTGCCTTGCTGCGGGATGGCTGATCGATTTTGGGTTAGGACGGAAGAAATGGCCTTTACACCCTTTCGGATTCAGAAATGTTTGGTTCGAACATCCAATATATATGTATATATATATATCCATTTGTGTCCAGCCCTTTTTGGTTGCAGACAAGGCACAAGGCACCATACCCTCCTTCCCCCGATATTCCCCAAAACGCTAGAGCTTGGCTCGAGCTCTGCACAAAGCTGGGCTCTGCAAGCAGCTCTGCCGCAGCCTCAGCCTGAAGCCAAGCCAGGTCACACAGCAGCCCATGCCCGAGGGCTTTGACCTCGGCCGCTGGCTTAGGTGCAAACGGGTATGGGCCACAACCCGGCTCATGAGGTTCCTTTCAAAACAGTGCCCCCCAAAAAATCACCAGACGCACGCAGACATTTGGATACGTCCATGCATTGCCCTATTTTGCTTGGTGAGCGAGCAGTCTTGAATTGGGAGCCCAG
>CAUJNA010002013.1:746876-749376 GCA_963377175.1 Effrenium voratum
TGTATGTATGTATGTATGTATGTATGTATGTATGTATGTAATGTAATGTATGTATGTATGTATGTATGTATGTATGTATGTATGTATGTATGTATGTATGTATGTATGTATGTATGTATGTATGTAATGTATGTATGTATGTATGTATGTATGTATGTATGTATGTATGTATGTATGTATGTATGTAATGTATGTATGTATGTATGTATGTATGTATGTATGTATGTATGTATGTATGTATGTATGTATGTATGTTGTATGTATGTATGTATGTATGTATGTATGTATGTATGTATGTATGTATGTATGTATGTATGTATGTATGTATGTATGTATGTATGTATGTATGTATGTATGTAATGTATGTATGTATGTATGTATGTATGTATGTATGTATGTATGTATGTATGTATGTATGTATGTATGTATGTATGTATGTAATGTATGTATGTATGTATGTATGTATGTATGTATGTATGTATGTATGTATGTATGTATGTATGTATGTATGTATGTATGTATGTATGTATGTATGTATGTATGTATGTATGTATGTATGTATGTATGTATGTATGTATGTATGTATGTATGTATGTATGTATGTATGTATGTATGTATGTATGTATGTATGTATGTATGTATGTATGTATGTATGTATGTATGTATGTATGTATGTATGTATGTATGTATGTATGTATGTATGTATGTATGTATGTATGTATGTATGTATGTATGTATGTATGTATGTATGTATGTATGTATGTATGTATGTATGTATGTATGTATGTATGTATGTATGTATGTATGTATGTATGTATGTATGTATGTATGTATGTATGTATGTATGTATGTATGTATGTATGTATGTATGTATGTATGTATGTATGTATGTATGTATGTATGTATGTATGTATGTATGTATGTATGTATGTATGTATGTATGTATGTATGTATGTATGTATGTATGTATGTATGTATGTATGTATGTATGTATGTATGTATGTATGTATGTATGTATGTATGTATGTATGTATGTATGTATGTATGTATGTATGTATGTATGTATGTATGTATGTATGTATGTATGTATGTATGTATGTATGTATGTATGTATGTATGTATGTATGTAATGTAATGTAATGTAATGTAATGTAATGTAATGTAATGTAATGTAATGTAATGTAATGTAATGTAATGTAATGTAATGTAATGTAATGTAATGTAATGTAATGTAATGTAATGTAATGTAATGTAATGTAATGTAATGTAATGTATGTATGTATGTATGTATGTATGTATGTATGCACGTCATCGAATTCATAGGGGAAGCCACCCCTGCCAACCCTCCCGCTGCTTTGTATATTCTATCGCGCCCTTTCTTGACTCATTGCACCCCTATTTGAATCAACACTTCTTCGAACATCCCCCCCCCCCCAACAACCCCGCTACTTTTCAGATTTTCTGCAGAGATTTAGTTGCACCCCTAGTTGAGTCATCACTTCCTCAAACATCATGGGGGGGGCTGCCGCCCCCCCCAACCCCCCCGCTGCTTTTTAGATTTTTTTGCAGAGATTTAATTGCACCCCTATTCGAATCATCACTTCTGCGAACATCATGGGGGGGCTGCCTGCTACTTTGCAGATTTGCTTTGCAGCGAGTGAAATGCCCTCCTAATTGAATCATCATTTTTTCGACCCGTCAACCCGCCAGCTACTTTTTAGATTTTGTGACCCACGATTTGTTGGTGATGCTAGGGATGTTGGTCGGCGGGGGATGTTGAAAACGATGCTGGGGATGTTGACGGGCTAGTGTAACATACGTCAATTTTGCGAGAAAATGCTATAAAATGCGGCATTTTGCTGGCCCGGACGAAAAAAAGGGGGGAGGGGGAAAAACAACGAAAAACACATCCGCACCTTTTTATTTATAGCATTCATTTTCATATTGAGTTTTGATGATGATTCCCATCCAAGGATGTGCTGCAAATAAGAGCCTTCTCAACGCTCCCCGTAAGAATCAGCGAGCCAACATGTGCCGGGCTCGCAAAACAAGCTTCACAAAGATGGACAGCGCTTCATTGATGCGCCCCTCCGAGTGTTGCAATTCAGCAAATCTGGTTGGGCACCAAGTCTTATTGTTGGAGTCCTGGTTTCATGTAGTCCTGCCTGCAAAAGGGACCCAAAAAGGGCACGTTCAAAGTCGTGTGCACTATCATACGGGTTGGCAGACTGCAGCTTCTAAGCGCTTGAAAGCGCATAAGCTCCGCACATTGCTTTTTTGCGCGTCATTTTAAATCAAACAAGCTAGCTCCGCTGCCAGGGCCATGGCCGCAAAGATGAGGTGTCAACAAAAATGACACGCGGACTTCTTGACAGTGAAGCGTGTCCATCAATTGTAGCCGTGCATTGGGCATCGACCGCGAGCCATGGCGGACGAACTGGAATGGTCCATGCAACCTGAGGACAGGGAAGCGGTGCTGTGTAGAGCACAAACACAAACA
>CAUJNA010002013.1:754376-914376 GCA_963377175.1 Effrenium voratum
AGGTTGCACCGGTGAAGGTGCAGGCGCGCCAATGGCGACGCATGAATTCATTCCCGCAGACCAGGCACGTTGTGTGCGGCTGTGAGCCAATTGGTACCTTCCCAACAGCTCGATTCGTTGGCTTCCTGTGATCAGCCAACAAAAGAGGGGATCCTATTCTTCACATTCAAGTGTATCCTCCAAACCACTTCGGCCACGATGTGATGTGCTGCACTTATTTGGGCATGCATTGAAACCAGGGTTCCTTGATCCCCTTGGTCCATGTTGGTCCATAGGAAGACCCTTAACCAATTGGCGCATGGCCAACGAACCGGGAATTATTGCGAGGCTCCGTTTGGCCAATCGCCAGGTCACGCAGTTGAACGCCGTGGACTTGGCGAGCATTGCCTCCGATTCGCAGGATGCAGCTGCGCTATGAATAATTTATGAGTTTGTTGGAAACACCGTGAGGAAGTTTGGAGTTGGAGGGACTGAGAGGAGTGCTGATGCCAGCTGAAGATCTACCAACCCCATGCCTCAACAGCACGGACCCTTGTTGTCTCTTCCAGAAGAAAGCTGTTCTGAGCCCTCAGCCAATTTGTGCTTGTTTGGACGCAGAAGCTAAGTGCACCAAGATCTACCCAACCATGAGAGGATTTTTTTTGCAATGTGCAAATCGAGGCTTAGCTCTACCATCTGTCGGACTCAGAGTTCAGCTTGTGGCCCGAGGTGTACCTGGCCAACCTTTGCTTGCACCACACCTCCGACATGGGCTGTGCCCTGGCGGAGGCTCTCCGCGTGCTGCGGCCCGGCGGCCGCCTAGGGGTGGCAGAGGTGGACACAGAGGAGCCGGGGCCGCTCTTCGACATGATGGAGCAAGCGAGGACCCGGGACCGGCTGCGCCTTTCAGTTTCTAGATAGGGCTCAGTTAGAATACTTGGAAACTAAAGAAACAATGGAATGGTTGATCATCAGAATCGTTCGGAAACCAAATTTAGTGATCATGAGAGGATCCTCGATCTTTTCCCCACCAGAAGTTACCCTTGTTTGGGGTGGTTGTAAGCAACCCACCCTTTGGGGGCTCAAAGGGAAACCAAAAAGAAACCAAGCATTTTGGGGCTCCCGAATTTTAAAGTCAAACGCAGATAGACCTTTGCTGGGCATCGCCCAGTTCGGCTTGTCTCCAAATGGAAGTACGAACTTTCGTCAATGAGCCGTGGTATTTTACAGTATATATACACATTGCAGAAAGAGCCTCCTATTTAAGTTTCCTTTTGTCCTTTGAATCTGATGAGAACGCTGGTGTTGTTTGCACCCTGGCCGCAGGACGGAAGCAGGAATCGACCTCGGAGGCCATGGCCACAGCCACGGCCACGGCCACGGCCACGGCCACGGCCACGCCTGTGCCCATGACGGCCATGATGGGGGCCATGCAGCGCATGCTGGACATGCTTGTGCCCATGAATCTGCACACGATTCGGGTGCGCATGGTGCGCATGGCGGTGCGCATGGCCACCAGGACGGGATGTGCAGTGCTTCCGAGCATGGGCCGTGGAAATCTAGCCGTTTTGGTATGATCTGCGCTGGTCTTGTGCCATTGCGAGCCATTTTTGCACTGGCAGCGAGCTTTGCACCACGTTGGACCCTGCAGTGAGTTCTCTTGTTGCGGCTGCCACAGGCAGGCCTGGTGAGAGAGGTCAGAAAATGTAACACGGTGTCAAGCACATATTGCAGAGACGTGTTTGAATGTACACCGCTAATCACATTGATCATCGTATGATTTTTTCGCCATCGGGCTTTTGTGAGCATATGCTGTTTCATAGCACTGACGTGTCCATTATGCTCACCCCTTGGGTGAAGATCCAACAACCTCACGAGTCGTTTCGACCTCACCCATGAGGCTTTCCTCATAGAAAACCCTTGTGTTAGTCATGTAGTAAAATTTATCCAGACCCGTGTCTCCCTTGGCCTGCTCTCTTTGGTCGCCCGTCTTTCAGGACCGGAACCCTTTCAAGCTGGGATCCCGGGAGGCTGGGCCAGGGGTTGACTCCAGGAAAGCAATCGCACTGGAGGAGGCTCAAACGTCTGACCACTGACTGTGGATGCTTGTGTAATTGTTTTGTGTGTATTTCCTGCAGATGTTATGTCTGTATTGTGTATGCGATTCCTGTAAGAAAAAAATATGTATAGTTGAACTAATATACTGGTAGCAACTGTGTCAGCACAGTTCATTGAAGGCTTGGAAGGGTACGCTAGTCATCGCCAATCCATGGGCGAGATGCCCTTTGGTACTGGAAATTGGCAAAGACCGAGACTGTTAGCACCAAAGGGAACCTGAGGATTCTGCTCTTCAAATCAGGCTCGAGCGAAGGGTGTTGACTCGTAGCTTACCCTTTCGGCAACCCTGTTTAGTCATGCTCCTAAAAGGTCACAGGCTGTTACAAAAACCTGGAGGCGAAAGCTGCGTCACCCGTGTTTTCCCTGGCTTTTCTGCAATTTGTCATCTCTGGCTCATGCTTGGCAGCGAACGGGAGAATTCGGAGAGCACTGTTTTCATGCAGAAATGGTCAAACACCCAATGTGTTTTGCATGATTGCAGTTCAATTGCTCGAAAATCTGAACCAACAAGCTGCAGCCAACGATCTCGGCTGAAATCCTTCTCAGTCGGAAGCCGATGCCTCCACCAAACACATTAGAGAGAAGCTGGGTTATTAGATAGGCTTGCAATGATTGCCACCCTCTGTCCATACATTGAGCCCCCACTATACTGCAAGCGGGTCGTTTGCGTGCTCTCGTCACAGAGACTCTTCTAGCAAGCTCAGCATTGCTGGGATGCACATTGGTGGCTCTCCAGACGCTTGCCAGCATCTGCAACCAACATTGGCCATGCATCAGCCTGTGTGCACTGGCATGAGTGTTCCTGTGCGTGCGAGCCTTTCGTAACGACGGTAACATCCCCCCCCACCCCCCTCCCCCACCCACCCCCCCTCCCCCGCTCACAACTGCAACTCGACACATCATAGCCCAAAAACAGCAATCAGCAAGAAAAGCACCAAAAGTACCAGGTTTTTTACCAGCTTGTTTCCTCCTAAAAGGTTGATGTTTCTGTTCCAGGCCATTTGGTTGTAAATGAGCACAAGCACTGGGGTATATCTTCACGTGTTTTCAAAGTCATCAAAGGAGATCCTTTCCTGATAAGGAATCCATCCGGGAGTCAAAATGTTGGACCCCCTTTTGGTTGGTTCAAATCAAGGAAGACAAGGGATTTTTTAGGGACCAACTATTGCCTGGGAGGCGCTGGTGCAGCGGGTGGCCAACGCGGGCTTCAAGTCGGTGGTGGCCTGGAAGATGCGGAACGTGGCGGAGCTGCGGGACCCCAGGCGGAACGGGCGGAACGAAACGAGGGAGAGTTGCGGTGACTGCTCCCCAACCGGAGATCACGAGGAGGCAGTTCAGTCGAAGCCACTGGCCTTGGGAGTTGTTTTACACCTATGCTTGAGGTCTTGGTTGATAGACTTTTCTATGAGCAAATGGTATGTGTCTACCCCAACAGAGACACCCATGCCGTGCCATGCTGTGCGTTGAGGCAAAATTGTGCTGTAGGCAGTTTCTCAAACGATCGTGACTGACATGAAGAGCAGATATGCATGAAGGAGCGGGTGGACGGGCCTTCTTTTTGGTATAGGCCGCAATTGCTCAATGTCTCCCAGACCCCTAGCCACTTGTTGTTTAGGTCAAGAAACGCTTCCACCATGTATGGAATGTGCACGCAAGCCTGTGGAATCTTCATGAATCACCGTTTGGCACTTAAATATTGTGTCAATACTTGAGTCAACAACAGAAGTATCTCATTTCATGCCCAGCAAACAGTATTGAGACCCTTTGCCTCTGGGTATGCTACAGCGGCAGCTCAGAATTCTCGAGCAGCAATCCGCTTTGGGTTTTCGAAGCGCCGTAGGCGCTTCGCCCAGATGCTGAAGACCCTGGATGCCAAGAAGACCAGCCCGGAGCAGCTCGCGCGCCTGGAGGAGGCAGCCTGAGTCTGGGAGGTCGCGCTCATCGCCGATCGATTGCCTTGAAACGGGGAAACATGAGCATACTACAAGGGCAACTATGACTAGAAAGGGGTTGGGGGGTAACTACATTAAAACCACGTTTGGTCATGATAGGGATAAATTGTTAGTGCCTTTTGAGCCCCTTGTGTCTAGTGTCTGGGTTTTGTATTGTTAACACCCAAAGGTTTCGGAGTGGCTTGAAGGGAAGTCAAAAGGAAAGCCCCCAGTGTTTGGTGATTTGTTTTGACACATGACATACCCAGGTAGATGTGAGTACAAACCAGGTCTTGTCCTAGGGTTGCCAGATGTCAGGCCGCTTTAGCCGTTTCTCTGGCAGCGCAGGAATACTTTGCACGCTCACAACCCGTGCAGTGCGGATGCTTGAGATGTTCAATTGTTTAGGGAGTCTTAGTTGTTGAAAGACACTCTTATATATTTGGTGTACGTCGCGCTCAGGCAGCCGACCCTTCGGAGTAGATATAGGCATGTCGTGTCAAAGCAGGGACTCTTTTGGGGACACGCTTGACAGGGATCAGCATGACGTCAACCATGTTGGAAGCTCTCCTGGTTCCGACGCTTCCCGTATGATAATGACACCCACCATGTCTGGGAATCATGCTTTGGTTGTTGTGATAGTAATGTGTGAGTCCAACACATGTTTGTTCAAAGCTGACTGATTTTGCTCAAATTACAACATGAAGGATAAACTTGCCGCACTTCCATCATGGTTGGGTCACCAATCGAGAGACAAGAGAAGCCTAAAGACTAGCCTGCCAGACGAGCACATTAAAATCACCAATTGGTGTGAGGGTATGGCCCCTGTTGGCTTTGGTCAACAATCACTAAAACGGCTGCCGGGAATGTGACACGCCCTTGCACTTCAGTGCAGCCACAAGTCTGGCATGCGCTGCAAATAGGGAGCTCCAACAAATAAGTCCAGCCGGAACCAGCTGCGCTTGCCGCCAGGCCGGTGCAAGACTTGCAGAGGAGTGCCTGGCCAGTGGCAAGCCAATTGACTTCGGGGTGGTCCTCCTGTTCGCTGAAAAGCCTTGACGTGGAAAGGGCCTGAAGCGGGCCAATGAAGCGGGTCTCAAGTCTGACTCCCGTATTGGGCAGTTGCGATTTTTCGAAGTCCAGCGGTGAACTCTCAGCGCAGGCGACGATGCAGTTGCCAGTTCGCAGCATTTGCCTACTTGTTGTGAAGTTGTTTGAAGAAAACCGTTGTGCTAGGTGGTGGAACTGGGCTGTATTTGAATTCCAGCCCTGCTGCCGCAGCGCATCGATTGGAGTTGTATGGATTCAAAGTGGCTGCCAATGTCTGCAGCACTCATGTTTCAAACTTGCAGGAGGATCCATGAGAAGCTAGCAAGCTTAGCCAGAAAGATATGTTTCCATCAGCTAAAACAGAATACACCAGTCCGTTTGAATTGAAATCCATGTGTCAGAAAGCTGCCCTTGTGCTCTGCTGGGACGTGGCTGGGATCAAGAACGCGGAGTCATGTTTGGGCCGCTGAGGTGAAGACAGCCTGCTGACCCCGGAGTGCGAAAGGCGCAACCTGCTTGCGATTCGAGTTACAGCCTGAGGCGATGAATCTAAAGAACTACAGGACTCCCTATAATGACCCAAACTCCCCATGGCCTTCAACTTCAATGACCGCCAGCTTTGCTTTCGCCTTCCCGGCTTTCCAGCTGCCCCTCCTCATGCACTTGTTTGAATGGCCTAGCTTGGGCCTAGCTTCACTGGAAGATGGCCACTATGTGCAGCCCAACAGGGCCATCAACCTGAGCCTGGTCTTTGGAAAAAGACGCATATTGGACAATGTTCAAGGCGTAGGGCGCGATACTGGACCATATTGCAAGCCAATTGCTGGGCGAGGCAGGGGAAAATTTGTATGCACCAGCAAGAAGAGGGCATTTAGTTCCTCTGACTCTGAAAGCGAGATTTCAACTCCGTTTTGTTTCTCTAAGGCCATATTGCCATGTTGCAGGCTGCGCAGTGCAGCTGCGTCCCAAAAGGCCCTACTTGTGAGTAATTAGGAGTGGAAAAGTGCAGAGACTGTGTGGCAGGGCTGCAATTCAGCCCGTCCACTTTTTCCACGGTCCATGGGTTGCTGCAAATTGGACTGCCGGGTTTGCTTTTTAGACGGTGGCACGAAGCAAGCCGTTGTTTTTTTTTTTTTCTCCGACAAGAACCGCGGAAAGCAGAAAGCAAATCCAATGTGAATGACACGAGGTTCGCTTCTTGTCAATAAGCAGAGCAAAGCGGCTCCAATTGTCATGCTCCCAGACTTGCGTTTGCTGCCATTCGCTGCCAGGCTGGACGACACTGCCGGAAGCCAAGTTTGTTTTGTGCACCCCGCCCCTCTATCGAGTGTTGGACCTGCTTTGCGACAGCTGAAGACACGTTGGTTTGCTTACAGAGCTGCCTTGGCGTGATTGACTGGCAAGCAGAACAAAGTTTCAAGCAGTCGTGAATCGGATAGCTTTGGCGAGACACATCAAATGTTTGTCCTACCAGCTTTTGCCAGTGCTGAGGATGACCACAACATCTTGCGCACCTGGCAAAGTTTGTCTCTGAAAGGGGCAATGAGCGAGCAGTATGATTTATTGGGCTCATCTAGTGATCTTGGGAGAACCTGACAAAGATGACTTTTGTTGAGAACTCTCCATGCCCATGTTCAAATAAGTTTAAGAGTTTGTGTTTCGTACAAATTCCAGCACCCACTTGCCCTTGGTCCATATCTCAAAGTTTTTGGGTGGCAGGAGCCAAAGGCGCCTTCAAGAGCCGTCCACGCGGAGGCGTTTGGCCCCAGCACCAACCTGCGCCAGGGCCGGCGTGGACATGTTTGCCTTCGCGCCTCTCGACCGAGTTGCTCCGGAGACCGAGGTACGCAGATGCAGATTTGAAGCCAGTCGAACGTGCCGGGTGGGTCAAAGTAGGTAGCACAACTACCCCATTTTGGTTTAACTCATCTTCACCCTTTACTTAAGCACCCTGGTGCAGGTGGGAGGGGGGTTATATAATTACTGCCACTGGAGACAAGGTCTCTTTCAGTCAGCTTGTGACTGGGGTAGCGTGCTATGTTCGGCGAGGCAGACTTGGGCAACTATGTGCCGCCTTGAAACTGGAGGGTTGCTCTGTTTCTGGTATCACTAAGTGAGCAGCTTGAGCAGCTCGCACCGACGGGTTTTGGAAGGCACTCATCAGACGCTCATCAGTTTTCACATGCCCCCAAGATAGGTCAACAAAGGGAATCAATATCTTTGTGACAAGTAGCAGTGTAGTTTGTTCATGGAATTAGGCTTCAATGAAGTTTGGGGTTGTGAGAGACATACAGATGAAAGCCCGTTTCATGAGGATGCAGTGTGAAATTCACAGACTGAAAACCGAGGTCAAAAAACATGTCATGACTGGTTGCATCCCCCTTGCCCCCCCCCCAATAGGCCCGTGCAGCCCAAGAGCCCATTCAAGAACATGAGATTCGGTCAACATGTTTGGCAGTCTATGGTCCCTCTGGGAGAGACATGGGGAATAGCAACAGCATGGAACAAGAAGCCCAGAACCCTCCTTAGTCCCACATTGGCCTCGCCACAGGAGGGAGGCTTCATGTTTGCTGCACCCAAAGAGAGTGCTCAACAAGGAGCATCCATGATATGTAGTAAACATATTCACTGATATACCAGGGCTTTGTGAAGCAGCAGGGGACTCCCCTCCATGTTGGAGTTCTGACAGAACCTGCCAACGAGAGGCGAGGCTCTTGTAGGGGTTCCGAGCAGGTGGCGTCAGTAGTTTAAATGTTGAGGCTAGCCAATCAGGAGTTGGCTCAGTTGTTGGATCGGGATTTGGTACTTGAAGGCTCGAGAGTGTGCTGTGACCACCAAACTAAGAAGGAGCAGATTTGAGGCTAAACACCAGACAACCATCCTCCTCAAAGAAATGTACATTGCATGACCCCTCAAGCAACAATTGGCCTTTCTCAAAACCAAGCTGATACACTGAACAAGTATAGGGTGCATGAAGTCATACCAACATCTCACGCAGATGGGTGGCAAACAATTACGAGACATATGTGCAGTTGGGCAAGTTAGGTATGCTTCCAACTGGCTTCGTCCATTTTCCTCAAAAGCTATCGACAAGATCCCCAGTTCAGATCTGGCCCGCTCTTCCTGGGGCAGCCGTGAGCCCTGGTCGCCATGGGGCTGAAAAGCCAGCGACAGAAGCAGGCGAGAAAGGACCTCACGGCTCAAGTCCATTAGCGGTTCGCCACGTCTGGAAAATCCACCCCTTCACATGGTTGGTGTCATTCTGGAGCCTCTAAGAAAAACAATATATCTGTATAATACACGTACTAAACCGGGATGATAAATTTTGGCTCAAGACGATTCGGTCTTGTTTGTTGGCGCATATGTTTGTTTGTTTGTTCTTTGCTTGTTTGTTTGATTGGTGTTTTCTTGCATCATTGTTAGCTTGTTTGTTTGTTTGTTTGTTTGATTGCTTGCTTGCTTGCTTGCTTGCTTGCTTGCTTGCTTGCTTGCTTGCTTGCTTGCTTGCTTGTGTTTGTGTGGGTGTTTATGCGTTCGTGTCAGTTGTCGTTGCGTGTTGTTCTGCGTGTTTTGTGTGTGTGCGTTTGTGTTAAAATCAGTGCCTTTTGGATGGCAAGCGCCCTTTTCGCCTTCCTAGAACTCCCACCACGAAGAGCGACCGAAGGTTTGGCACACTCCCATATGAGATAGGACCCATCAACCCAAGGACTGTCACATGATCGTGGCTCATATGAGTGGATGTTCCATTCTGGGCGGTGATTGTGCCATTTTATGTGGTGCGGATCAACACTAGATACAACAGCCGTGCGGGTGGCTTAGAACTAATGCTTACCTTGTGTCTCCTCCTAATGCAAGATGCGACCTTGCGTGCGAGATTTGTGCCTGGCGTCCAGCGGTACATGTCTCGTGTTGCGTTGTCGGGCGCATCCTGGAAAACTGAGATGTGAATCTGACCAAACGACACTTGGTCCACTGTTGATCAGGCCCTTCCATGACGAGTGTCGGAATTAAGGGCCCTTTTTGGTATCCACATATCCCCTTTCAAAGGCGGCACAATCATCCAACACGCGGGGCCATATGTTTGAAAAACCCGTCGACATTTGTTTGCTTCCATAAACCAAGTTGCACCTCAGGCCCTTGGATAGGTGTCGGAATTGATTCCTGTGGCTCAGAGGAGGGTCCCAACATGGGACCACATTTTGGTTGGGGCAAGCGAAAAATCAATCTGGAAGCAACCATTTGTGGCGGGTCCACCATTTCCCCTGCTCCGCTGGAAAGTGTGTTTTGTGGCGGGTTCTGGCATTATTCCAAGTTCAACCACTTAGGGTGCTTTTTGGACGGTACTTGAGGGTTGGAACGGGGCAAACAACAGTCATTGTGGGAGTGTTCATGGCAGTTGGATACTGACTTGAGCCCTGACTGCTAGGCAAACCTCAGATATTTGACAAACGCCCACACAAAGGTTGGCTGAACTTCTTTTGACCTGAGTGCCACACAGCCAAACAACGGCACTTTCTGCTCCCACTCATTTTTTTTTGTTGAATAGATGCCCTGCCAATTTCTACGAGACCGGTGTCTGCCTTTCCAAGTCAGCACTTCCCAGTGAGCACCTCCCTCTTGTTTTCAGACCCTCCCACGTAGGAGCTGAAGCGAACTCTACGCTCCTCGGAGCTATGCCCCCATTGCTCCTCGAATAGATAGAGGAGAGAGCCCGACATTGCTCATGTTCTGTCTGCAGCGCATGAATTGTTGCGGGGAGCCTTCTGTCAAAGAATGCCGAGGGAGGAGCCAATACTTTTTTCCGCAGATACGAACACTCGTGGAGGGGGATACCCCTTGTCAGTTGGGAGGGAGGTTTACTCCTAAACACCGCACAGAGCGATACACAGAACATTGTGAAGAAATATTGAATGTGTCGTAGCCGTAAATTAGTATTGGGGCCCTTCTTCCAGCGTTTCGCAGCTGTGGGCCTGTCTCCACCTGCCTTGTTGTATCTCTTATGTTGTTTGCTAGGACATGCTAGGACGCTTGGCACTGGCAGGGGTCCCCGTTTCGAAACGACCCAACGCCTTGTGTCATATCTATAATATAAACTATCTCGGAGGACTGCGCGGCTTATGGCTGCCTCATTCTGCTGCAGTTGGCCTCAGAATGGTAAAGGCCTGCCCCCTCCGTTAATTGGCAACTGTCCCTTCTTGTTGAGATCACCAGGTCTGCACATGAGTTCCAGGGCATGCCTGTATATATTGGCATATAGGCAATTGTTAGATGCTTAGATTAATAGCTCCAAACCCTGGCAGTATGTCTATATCGAGAGGCATTGTCAGGGGCTTGTGCAGGTGCATTCAATCACTTGCGAAGCTGCTGTTGGTGCTGACAGTTGTTGAGCAGTTTGGTTAAAACTTGTTATGGCCTGATTCTCAATGAGACACCAGCATGTGCGCGCGTTAACAGCCTCCCAATGGTTGGCTTCTCCGTATAGTGTTGTTGGTAGGTGCTGAGCAATTTCATATGTTGGTAACAAGGGTGTCCTTTGGCCTAGGTCATAACTTGCCTTTTGTTTTTCATGAAGCATGATTGTATCCAGGACAAAGTGTCCAGGGCCAAGAGAACCCTCGTCCCTCGTAATTGATCAGCTGTGCCGTGCGTGAGGCCGGAAGAAGGTTGCAGACCTAGACGAGCACGTCAAGAGCCAACACTCCTTCAGCTGCTCCAAGTGTGGACAGCGCTTCAGGCGTGCTGAGCTTGCCAGAATTGGGAGACGTTGGGAGCGTCAAGTCTTGGTCGGCCATCTCGATCATTCTCATTGGATGGGTTCAGAAACAATCAATCCAAAGTGGAGGCGACTTGTATCAACACGGAAGCTTGGGGTGGGCTTGGAAAGGATAAAGTCATGAAACGAAGGTAGTTTCAACGGAATCCCCAGGGATCAGTTTTGCCAACCCCTGACCTGTTTGATTTGGCATCACGCGAAGAACATCCAATCGCTTTTAGTGGCATGGGACTTCCAAAGCCAGCATAAAGTTATATCTGCATCTTCCCTTCAAACATTGCCAAGAGAACGCAACTTCCCTGGGACAGACTAGGCTCCTTGCCAACCACTGATGGCCAACCCTAGTGTTTGACTCGCCATTCGCAGGGACCAGCAGGGCTGGAAACACCACATGCGAGACCTGCACGGGCTGGCGGCAGCAGTGGCCGCACTAACCCGCGGTTCTGTGGGGTTGCGGTGTGTGCCCCTCATTTGTTGAGTCGGCAACCTTCAGACTGCACGGCTCCTCGGAATGTTTGAAATAGGGGAAGCCAACAAGGTGCCCCCGGCTCAAGTCTGGCTTTGTGTTTGTGACTTCTCCAGGATCCTGCCAACGAACGAACTAGCAAACAAGCACACAGACGGACGAAAACATGTGTGGTTGTGCGCAAGTGGGTGTGTGTGTGTGCGTTTGCGTGTGCGTGTGTGCTTGTGTGCGTGTGTGCGTGTGTGCGTGTGTGCGTGTGTGCGTGTGTGCGTGTGTGCGTGTGTGCGTGTGTGCGTGTGTGCGTGTGTGCGTGTGTGCGTGTGTGCGTGTGTGTGTGTGTGTGTGTGTGTGTGTGTGTGTGTGTGTGTGTGTGTGTGTGTGTGTGTGTGTGTGTGTGTGTGTGTGTGTGGTGTGTGTGTGTGTGTTTGTGTTTGTGTTTGTGTTTGTGTTTGTGTTTGTGTTTGTGTTTGTGTTTGTGTTTGTGTTTGTGTTTGTGTTTGTGTTTGTGTTTGTGTTTGTGTTTGTGTTTGTGTTTGTGTTTGTGTTTGTGTTTGTGTTTGTGTTTGTGTTTGTGTTTGTGTTTGTGTTTGTGTTTGTGTTTGTGTTTGTGTTTGTGTTTGTGTTTGTGTTTGTGTTTGTGTTTGTGTTTGTGTTTGTGTTTGTGTTTGTGTTTGTGTTTGTGTTTGTGTTTGTGTTTGTGTTTGTGTTTGTGTTTGTGTTTGTGTTTGTGTTTGTGTGTGTTTCTGTGTGTGTGTGTGGGTGCGTGGGTGGGTGGGTGGGTGGGTGGTTGGGTGCGTGCGTGCGTGCGTGCGTGTTTGCTTGTTTGTTTGCTTGTTTGCTTTCTTGCTGCCTGCCTGCCTGTTTGTCTGGCTGGCTGGCAGGCGGCTGTTTGTTCGTTTGTTTGTTTGTTTGTTTTGTTTGTTTGTTTGTTTGTTTGTTTGGTTGTTTGGTTGTTTGCTCGCTCGTTTGTTTGTTCGTTTGTGTTGGTTGCTTTTCTTTTCCGTTTGTGTTCCTCTTTTTGGCCTGCCTTATTTTGCCTTATCTTGCGTTGCCTTGTTTTGTCTTGCCCGTTTGTTGGTTCAGCTTTGCTTTGCTTTGCGTTGTTCGGCTTTGTATGCTGAAGGTTCCAAGTCGAATTTAGAGACACCGTGCTTCCGTGCTTGGGCCAGCTGGCAGTCCCAGGAAGCAGAGGCTGCCAAGCAGGACCGCCACGACAAGCTGAAGAAGTGGCCCCCTGTCGCAGTCAGCTGATCCGCTGATCCGCCCATTGTTTGAAAGGTAACCTCCCCAAATTGCCAAAAGAACTGGTTGCCGTATGGTCCTATGGTTTCCTTACGTGGTTTCCTTATAATATGGTTTCCTCATATGGTTTCCTTTTATGGCATTTCTTATATGGTCCTAATATGGTTTTCTTGTGGTTTCGCTGTGGTTTCCCTTGAACGGCACCCAAAAAAGGACGCCATCAACAAAAGACAGCCCCACATGGTCGGAAAACTAGGAGGCGTTCTTGGGACCCAAAAGATGTTTTCCGCGACCAGAATGCAAAGACCACTGATGTTGCTCGTGCGATACGATAGGCAGGACGTCAGGAAATCAGCCAGATAAGCTATCCCGTTTTAATTTCCTTTCAGGAAACCATAGGTTCATTCCACATCCCCAGTTGTTCTCCTCGAATTCATGCGCGCTCGGGTAAACGTGAGCCCATGATGAAGACCCTTACCAGGCAATTCTTCATTGCGAGTTGGTAAAGTGTTGCGTACAAAAAGACACATCTCCAATCTATCCTATGGCAGTTATCAGCAACTGAGCAACAGTTGACCCGCTTCAAGAGACCGGAGATTGGGAGTCCTTCAGTCACGCCTCGAGCCCAACAAAGCAAGAGGATCCAGCATGCATCTCGCGTTTCTTGACACGAGGTCGGGCAAAGCGCCTGGTCTGCAAGTGGCCTCCGGGAGCAAAGGCTTGGTTGAAGCGGCAGGCTGTCCTGCACACATCCAAATAGGAATGTGTCAGAAGGTTGCGAGTCAGAGTGTCTACACTTAACAGCCACTCAAGGCAAGAGTAGTCCTAAGTTTGACCCGTGTTCTTCCGAAGCATGGAGCCTCAAATGCATTTGAACGCATGGAGCTGCGGAGAGAAGCTTCCGCTTGCAAATAGTATGGCAGGTCCTGCCTGAGTCGTGTCTACTTGGTCTTACTGTGGCAACCAGTGGCCTCATTGGGCAGGAGCCTGCTTCTATAGCCATGTTTGCGCAACTTGTGGCAAGCTCACCGTGGGGCAACCCGAGCTCACCCGTAATGAAGGTGTGAAATTATGACAAAATGGATTCCTTAATTTAGGCTGATGAGGTATGGTAGTGGTTGCGCATGTTTGCCTATCCAGAACGGACAGCTCTAAATAGCAAGCACGGGTCTGCCAAAAACTGTTTTGTGCGCTATATGGGCAACAGGGAGGGCGCTACTTCAAAAGCCGACACTTCAAAAGCCGACCTTTTTTATAGAAATCGAGCAGTCTCGAGGCTTTGGGTATGAACATGCTTCCAGCGGAGGCCATGTTTTGTTGGCGCGCTTTAGCGGCCCAAAGGAGTCGAGTAGTGGGCAATGTACAACACGCCATGCCACTCTATTTCAGCCTGTTTTGATGGTCCCTTCTAGCCCAACCAACTGACGACGTAGCCCTTGTCGCCTTCTAGGTGGAGTAAGCAGTTGTATAGTGTGAAGCATTAACTTTCAAAAGGCCTTTGCCATGCTGATTACTAGCCAAGGCAACCCGTCCCCCTTCTCATCCAACTGTCTCCACGGGGGAGAATGGTACATTCGAAGTGGAACGATCGTTGTTGCGACATGTGTCCGCCCTTGTCAAAAGCTCCATTCTCCGTGGGTAGGTTGAACAATGCCAGGCCTGAACGCCTTTCTGGTATCAAGCGCTGTGCTTCTGGTCGCTGAGGCCAAAGCCAAAACGGAGCTGAAGGGCTTCCCGGAGCCTTCGCGGCTCGATGGTGTCAGTTCCACGGGAGACAACATGTGTTTCTTGCAAAATGCGTGAGGACAGCAGAAGGAAATTGTCACGCGCGGCTACGTGCAATGAGGGGAGATGCTGTCGATGCAAACAAGCGCCCTGCTTGCCGTGCTTACCTGTTTTGTAAATGTTGAAAGCTAGAGGGGTTCTTGCTCTGAGTCAGGGTGCCGCTAAGGATGTTGCCGCGTGCTGGTTGGTAGGGTGTGGGCTCAGGGTGGAAGAGCCCGGCTGGTAGGGTGCTGGTTGGTGGGCGCTGGTCAACAGGGCTGATTGGCAGGGTGCTGGTCGCATGTCGCTGCTTGGCCCGGATGTTGGTTGGGGTGCTGCAGCTGCACGCAGGGGCGATTCTCCTTGTGAATAAAGGGGCTGGCGTGGTTATTTGGAGTCAGGTGTATTGGTGAGACCACACCCGCCCTGGGGTTGACAGAAGCCGCCGCGTGTACTAGCAGAAATGATTCAGACACTTCGTTTCATTGCCGATGCCCCGCGGCCCCGCTTTGGTTTCTTACTAGAATGCGTCCTGCTGACACATCCGAGCTTTTAGCTGGTTATGCTTTCTGTTTTTGCATTTTGTTTGCAATCGCTTTGAAAGGCCAAAGCTGATGATTCTCTTCCGAAGAACAGCAATGGCCCAACTGGGAAAAGTGGTGTGTTGCGGGCTTGGTGTGCGGAAGCTTCGAAGCGTGGTTTACACGTGCAGCGCGTGCAGCAAGGAGAAGCTGTTTGTCATGGGCAGGGGTGCTCCTGATGCAATCTTTGTTACTCCTGATTGTCTCTTTTGTTTGCACTCTTCGTTCCGGAAGGCAATACTAACGACTGTTCAGGTTATCTTCCCTGTGAGTAGTTTGTTTCGTTTTGCAATGTCCTCGTTTTTCGGACAGGGTCCCAGCCCTGATGTGCGAGGGTGCTACTGATGCAAGCAAGCTCTTTCCTGCCGACGCGTGGTTTTTTGTTGTTTAATGTTTGCGCTTTGAAAGGCCGCAGTAGCTGGGTCCCCAACTATGGAAGAGAACATGAACAAACGGAGGCAAATCAAAGGTCCCTACTCAAGTCTTGCAGGGACCTTTGAAAAGGAAAGACCGCAAACAAAACAAGCAGGAACGAGCCTGCTTGCGTCAGTAGCACCCAAATATGTCATCACTTTTGGGGGACTGTTTCAAAAAGGAGGCAGTTGCACACAACAACTCCACCCGTATTTGTTTGCTTGCAATTTTCCTGTTTTTTGGAAAGGATCCCACAAGGATAGATCGGGGTGCTACTTGTGCCATCAGGTTTCTTTTTGCTGATGCTTTTTGGTTCTCTTTAATTTGTTGTGAAAGGTCCCCGCAGTACTTGAGCTTGGATCTTTGGTTTGCCTCAGTTTTTCTGACTGTCTTTCCTTCCTGAAAGGTCCCCATGACCATGTCTGTCAATGTTTTTGGAGCCGTGCACATGTTGCGATGCTCGCAGCTGATTACGATGAATGCTAGTGGTGCAGATCTGCCAATGCTGGTGATTCGACTGGTGATGCAGCTGGTGATGTTGGTCGTGGTGCCTGGACCATGGAACAACCCAAATTCTATAAACAAATGTGTGTGCGGACGTTGCCCTCGAATGAATAGACGTAGTCTATGGTGGGACTGTTTGGGAATTACCCAGTGGTGGAGGGTGGTAGGGACGCGAATCTCAAACCAAAGGCTCAGTTTTGCAGGCCAGGAGCTCCATAATGAGGTGGTGTGCTTGGGCTCCCTTTCAAAAACCACCCCAACGAGGGAAGACATTGGTGTGTGTTTTTTTCTTGAGGGTACCCTTGTTGCCAGGCGGTTTTGAAGGAAACCAAAGAGCGACCGGCCAAAGCCACCTATTTTGTTCAGGATCCTCCAAAAGTTTGGAGGATCCCAAACCATCCATTTCTAGGGTTTCAAACCGCCCAAATTTCGAGAATCCCATTTGGAGCAACAAACCCCACACAACAAACCGCTGCTAGGGGCCTGTTCCGCCACGAGTGCGAGCTCTGTGGCGCGTTCGTTGACTTGGCAGTGGACCTCGCCTCCCAAGGCGCGTTGGTTTATTCTCGGCGGCTTAGGCCCTCTGAAAATCAGGGATCGGTGACATGACTCCATTACCCCATGAAGCAGGCGTCCCATCAAAGCCAACGGGTGCCCATAATTGTGGCATGTTCCACCATGGAAATCCACAGGATTGGGGATTAGGAGGATCTCTGGGATCTCGTCTGAAATCATTTGGCATTGTCAGGTTCAGCAGAAGGATCAGAGTGGACACATGGTTTCCGCTCAGGGGGCAAAAGCTGTGTTTTGTGTACACCGCCTTTTTGTGGCGCGTTGCGGTTTTATGTTTGCCCGACTTTCAAGTCGCATGACTTTGATACATATTATATATAAAACAAGTATATAATACATATACATGCCCAAGAAATGTAGATACATATTGCCTACATGGAGTGTGTACGAGCCAAAGACAGCGAAGTCGTGTTTCCCACACGGATCGTTGGGCTTCCTTTGGGCTGACATGCAAGCTTACGCTCGTCCACAAGGTTTCCACTGCATCCACGTTCACGCCCCCCAAGCAGCCACGCCAACATGTGAATAGTTGCGCTGTAAGTGTTAACTAAGACTTTGATCGTTCACTCCAGAGTAAGATGGCCTGCACTGTGTGACAACAGTTTAGTCTATATTGCTTTGCACAACTATCGGTTGTGTTGGGTAGCGCCGCCAAATAAGGCATGGTCTTGAAGGCAGCCGGCGGGTTGAATACTTGGCGGGGCCAGGTCCCTCCAAGCTTTGCCAACAACAATGGGATATTCTTCCCCACTGCCACTGTGCAAGCAAGACCAAACTGGCATCTCCGTGCACGAAAATGCATCAGATTCGAAGTGGTCCCATTACAAAAAAAAAAAATGAAGAGAGGGATGATTTCCCAAAGAGGCCAGTATGGGACACCGCACGGACACCGCACTGTAGGAACTGAGCGACCCAGAGATTTCAAGCTGCCCAGGTTTTCGAGGTGACGAAAAACCAATAAGGATTGAAGCAGTGGGTATCGAAAGGGACGCCTCCAAAGCGGCCCCCCAGGTCCAACTCTCTCGCATTGGAGGCCTTAGCTTCAAGTGCGCCATCATGGGCCGCATTTGTCAAGGCGGGTAAAGGTCTGGAGAGGTGTCAGGCAGGTTCAAACCTGATTCGAAAGCCAAGCCCGGAGGAACGATACAAGGGCTCTACTCACTGGTTTAGGGATTAGAGTGCGGGCACGTCGGAATATGATACTAGATACTTGTACTGCAAATCAAGCAGAAGCAGGCGTCAATGAGCGAGTGTGTAGATCACTTTTTTTGAGAAGATTGCCGAGGGCTGTGTCCTCATGTGTTTGGAAAGATCGGCGAGGCAGCAGCTAGGACCATGATGCTTGCGTTGCTAAACAATAACAGGCAGATTTGACGCAGGAGTGCTTTCGTGGATGGCGCACATTCACTTTGCAGACAGATCGAGTTTTGCGGGTGGAGCAGATTGGAGCCCCCAGCACAGCAGGGGCAATGAAATCATCGAGTCGAAATGATTGAGTTGCACCAATATGATGAAAAGGTCTCTACAGCTTGCTGAAGGCAAGCAGAGCATTTCCGCCCTATGAGAGATGAGATGAGTCAGACTGGCCTCATGAGTGGATTCAGAAGTCGTGCTCAAGGGTGTACGCCTTTCACATGGGCATGACGTGTCCTTCCACAGCCCGCTCAGCTTCTGATACGTAAGCTATTTACGAGCTGACTGGTCGATTTGTTAGATGTACTGGTAGACAACACAACTTGGATTCTGAGACATCACACAGCAAAGAACATCAAGATAGGCACATAATGCAAGGCAATCACAACAACTAAACATACCAATGCAACCCGTAGAAACAATCAACAACACTATCTACAAGACTCATCCAAAGCAACCAATATAGCGATCAGAGCAATCAGAATCAACTAGGGGAGCTCCAAATGGGTGTGCCAAAATTAGGGAGCCCCCTTTTGGCCAAGACCCACCATTTTCAGGGCTCACTCGTAGGACACACCCGGTTTGCCCGCAAGGCAACGGAGGAAAGTCCACAGCGGCACCTATGCCAGTGGCAGTCGGGGCTCACAAGTGAGGGCGGCAGAACCAACAAATGTGGGGGGGGGGGGGGGTCCTGAGACGGCAGTTTCATGTTTTTGTGTCAATTGGGGTGCTACCTGGCTGTGCACAAGAACTCTCCCGGCGGCGGTATATGCCGCGTTACGCCCTGTTCAAAACTGATGGCAGCTGAGAACTGAGTTTTGGCGGTCAGCTTGCCTACAGATTCAAAGGAGTATCCCATGACATGGCAGCACCCTCGCCTGATGGTGGTTGATGTTGAGATGTTTTTATGACAAGCTCTTATTCAAGGTAGGCAGACGCCAGAAAGAATGCTACCCGAAACATCTGAGACGTTGCCCTAATGTTCCCTCCATTTGTCCCAGGCATTCCACGAAAAGCTCAGTCAACACACCTCAGTTGTAAGGCATGCGCATTGCTTGCTGAAAAAAGGGGCCTGGTCATTTAGTCTGCGCATCTCCTGACTTCACCCAACACTCGTGCAGTCAGGAAATGCGCAGTTGCCTTGCCTTGCTGGGCCCCACGTCTTGGCTGAGCAATGCCTTGACTGAGACATCCGGCAAGTTCATGACGAAAGGAAGTGTTGCTCCAGCGTATTGGTGCCCCAAAGCTCAGTCAATTAGTTGCACCCCTTTATCCTGTTGCTTTCAGTAGAATCCGAACAGCGCATTACACACCGAAAGGCGCATTGTTTTCCAATTGTCCAACTAGGGCACTTCTTCGCCTCTGAGAATCCTAAGGTGCCAGTGGCAAGCTTTGCGACAGGCAGGAGATACCACTCCGGGCGTGACTGGCGGGAACACATCAAAGCAGAAGTTATGTCAGATACTTGAGCAGGAGAAGGTTTGGGGAAGGATTGCTCCACTTCTAGTGAGACGTTTTCAAGAACCCTAGGCCTCGCGTTAGGCGAATGCGACGCAGCATGTCTTAAGCAAGGCTGCTGCGACGGAATCAGCATACCACCGACAGCTTGATGCACGATGATTGCGTGTTTATCATGACTCTTGAGTGCATCACAAGCTCATAGGTGTCATAGCATATCTCATATTCCTGCCATCACCTCATGATGCGGTGTCCTCATGTGTGTTGTCTTGATCACCTTATTGAGCCAGCTCATGGAAAGTAGACCTTGACTCCGTGAGGTGTGTTCCGTCAATTCAACCATGGCCGCAGTTTTTATACTGGGCCAGGCAGCTCGGCGGCGGATGTGCCCATCCCGGACGATGATGATGATGATGACCTGTGACGCGAGCAGCGCGAGCGGCGCGAGCCATGATCAAAGCTTCCTGCAGGTTTACACGCATTGGCCAGCCTGGGCAAGCCTTATGTGGGCTCTCATGAATGCTTACGCATGATTGGCGTTCATATTTGGGCATAGACTGGTATGATGTGTTTGATAGCCAGCTAGATAACGGAAACATGATACGCTAGAATCAGCCGCTCAGAACCACATGTCAATGTGCTGCCTTCTTATTTTGTTGCTGTAGATTCGTTTTGTCAGTGATGTCCCCACTGAATTTGGATGAGCGTGCACGTGCTTGGTAGCCTGCCCACGGCCCACGCAACAAACTAGCAGAGGCTTTGGTGGACGCTTGATTTGTTTCACCCCTGTGTCACAATCCAGGACAGTCCCAATCGGCAATGCATGCTGTCTCGGCATCTTGAACATGGGTGATGCGAGGGGTTAGTTAAAATTAAAGAGCCCCTTTCGGTCCATTTTATTCGATCCTGTGGGTGGCACTGAACTTGACCATGAGGGAAAATTGACCCATGAGGCAAAATCTTTGGAGATCTTGGTCACTCAATGGTTTTGGCAAAGCACGATTGCTAGAATGCGGGACAGGGGCAACGCACACTTGCGATATGTGTTTGACATGTCACAGGCTTGCAGGTGTCAGAGTAGTAAGAGGCTAGGTCAGATGGCCCAGTATCCCTGAAGACCGAAGGCATTGTGTTTTTTTTTAGCTGGAAGTGTAGGAATACCCCCAAACCTGATGTACCACCAGGTCCCCAATTATAGAAACTGCCCGCGTGGCAAGGCAGATGCGGGCATGCATGGTCCTGGGCACGTCCTTGGCGAGTGCGCTGCCCACCATAAGCCGGCGCAAAGGAGAAATGGCAGAAGAGACAACCGAGAGGAAAATGACAAGTCGGTTGGGATCTTTAGGCTGTTGGTGGAGAATGGTGGAGAGCGTGTTGGCAGTTCGAGGGGCAGGGAGGGGGGGGGGTTACTGGCGGGCGGCTTCCCAAAGTCATATTTGCACGATCCACTTATTTGATGAACTGGTTGGAACAAGCGCATACGAACCGTTTGTGGAAACCGGAAACCATCATAGCCTTGCTTCTTTGAGACCCACCAACATGGAAGGGTTCCAACTAGTAGATCATATTTTAATCCGCAGCGATTAGTTTGTCGTCCAGCTACAATGAAATAGTGGGGGTCCCTTGTATGTGAAGAATGAGGAATTCCTTCCTGATATGTGGTCAATTTGTTGATGACCCCATCTCAAGCTGGAACCTAGTGTACTTGGTTGAATTGTTAGTCCATCCTATTTCATGGGATTTCCATCTTTGAAATGCAGCGTCTCAGGTTATTGATTGAATACGCGCTCTGGGAGCTTGAGCCATTGAGAAAGGCCAGGTGAGCCTCAGGTGTCATGATACCATGTCGACATGGGCCTGTTGTCAGTGACATTGTCCTGACCTGTGATGTATTGCTGCGCCCCATGTGCGAATCAGAGGAATTCCCCAACAAAGAGTTATCCTTTGGGAAATCGCTCCTAATGACAGCCTGCCAACCCTTGGAAAAACGGCCACCACCTTCTTCCAACAGGTCGAAAAGCACAGAACGCTGCGGGTAGCGCACTTCAACCCCTAGACTCAGAGGCCTCGTCCAAGTATTGGGGAGGGGTTATGTGACGCAGGTGTTTGTTCAAAATGTTAGACGATAATTTCACAACACATGTGTATTCATGCCTGTATGCATACACATGTGCGCAGACTTAGACCATATACAGTTCTATAAATTACATATATATATATATAATATGCCATAGAGTTCTCACTGAACATCCCTTTCTGCACCTTGACTCCCTGTGCATGCGTCACACAGCTTCTCTTGGACTCCATCTCACCCACATTTTCGCCAGGCCTCGGGCAGCTTGGCGGAGGCCCTCAGCAGCGCCATGGGCGAGCCAGGCCGGGAGCCTCGCGAGCCCCAACACAAGTACAAGGACATGACTTCATGAGGGTTGGATTCCACAGAGGGAGCAAGCCTGAATCTGAGTGTCTCCTTTTTTGAAGCCGCTTGTTCGGGGGGAGGGGGGTTCAAGAAAGCCAGCAGGAAACCAGCGCCCTCCGACTACTGCCCAGAAGGTAGTATATAGATAGAAATTTCCCAAAACGGCCGTAGTTAGAAAAACTACTATCAATTATTTTATTTGCGAGATGCCCATAGTCTAACTACTACTAGCTACTGCTTGCAACGGGGAGATGCCATAGCAGGGGTGGTAGCAATCAAGGGGTGGCAGCAAGTGCAGCAAGCGCCTCACAACGTGTCACCCCGTGTCACCCCGTGTCACCTGTGTGTCACCCCGTGTCACCTGTGTGTCACCCCGTGTCGCCCCCGTGTCAGTATGCTAGAACAACAGTAGATCGCTGCGAACAACAATAGTTTTAGCGTGTCACCCCGTGTCACCTGCGTGTCACCCTGTGTCGCCCCTGTGTCGCCCCCGTGTCGCCCCTGTCACCCCGTGTCGCCTGCGTGTCACCCCGTGTCGCCTGCGTGTCACCCCGTGGCGCCTGCGTGTTTCACCCCTTGTCACTGTGTCACCCCTTGTCACCGTGTCACCCGGTGGGCTTGTCTTTTGCTGTTTGGGACCACGTGAAACGACCGTAGATAGGGTTATTTTATTTTTGGAAGTACTGCCAAATACCCGGTAGTTCCGAAAATAATATTTAGACGGTACTAGCAATCATTTTGGTCGTACTTCCTTGCAGGTCAAGATGGAACAAAGGGCATCATGTCTAGAGGAGTCTTTCGGGGGACCCTAACTTGGGGACTACGCCAGAGTGTTTGCTAAATGAGGCTGCATTCAAGTGGAATCCAGAAAGACACCACAGTAAAAGGTATTGGACTCGTCTAAAAGGGTGCACAGAATGTCACCATCATCCTAAAGTTATTTTGCAAGGTCATAGCACCGTGTTCTTCTCTTAGGATGTGAGAGTGTTGCTTTTGGTGTTGTTGTAAAAGAGTCTTGAATGACGATGTTGGTAAGCTGGTTGCTGGTTGGTGAATAGTTTGAATTCCAACACATACCTCGACTCGACTGTGTCTTATGTTTTCAACCTCACAGCGTAATCTTTTGTTCCAAGGCAGAACGGCAGCCTCGGGTTTGTTGTAGGACGCCCTCCTCGGAACGCGCACGAGAGCAACATGATAGGTCATGCCCATGTGTCGCACAGGACCAGGACCGCAGCTGCTTTCTCCGCCTGTGCTCGGGGCCACAGCTGGCGGGACAGAGACTTGCAACAGCAGTTCAAATACAAATGATGTGGGTGCTTGTCACCCCAAACGGATTTGCGGGAAATCCAGCAAGAAAAGGTCATCAAAGTCTTTTGGGTCAGAACCGGGCCTGCCCAAGTAGTGTTCCGTGTTTGTTGGTCCGTCCAAATGGGCTGTTTTCATTTGGAGCCCACAAATCGTGATAATCATTTCGAGTATACAAGGGAGCCAAATACCAGAAATTAGCATTTGTTTGCTGAAGTTCTATTGGTTTAGTATTGATTGTGATTGGCCCAGTCCTGTTTTGACTTGCTGAGACTCTAGACGCAAGTTGTTGTTTTGTCACCCGCAAAAAGCTTTCTGTTTTTCTCACTATTGTTCAGGTTGGGGAAGGACCGGCTTTGTTTGCTTCCCTGTATTTGTTTTGCATCTATTAGCCGCAACCCAGCATTATGAGTGGATGCACTCGCTTTTGCCTGCGCATGTGCCCAGCTACCCTCACCCTCTCCCCGCCCAACGCCTCCACATGCCATCAGTGGCTGCACTTTGCAGCATGATGCAGGGTGGGATGATCCAATTTATTATGACCATTTTATTGTGATATATACAATATGTACATATGTGCATATCTTGTTGTTATCCGTGTTCTTTGAAAGGGTGCAATCGCGGCAGCTTTTGCCCATCTAGTGTGGCCGCAAACAAGGTCTTAGCGCAAGCGATTCTCGGGGGAACTTCCACCCCTAAGACTTGCTGTGCGGCATGTTGGCCTTCAGGAGGGTAGCTGCTTGTTTCACCCCCCCCCCCCAAAAAAAAAAAAAACAAATCAGTTTCTCGGGGGGAGGTAGGGGGAGAGGCGGGGGGGAGGGTCGGGGGTTTACGATCTATGATGAATGTTCCTTCCTTGGACGTCCACGATCTGGCCGTATGAAATGGCCCATCAAAAAAAGCTTAAAGAGAAGCCACAAGGGAATGGGGTTTGCTGCAAATGTTTCCAGATCCCCGTTTGAGCACCCGGTTCTTTCAGGTCGGTGAGTCGAAATTTCACCCAGATCCACTGAGGCCAGCTCAAGAGCTGGTGCGAAACAGCTCGGACGTGTGGGCCCCGTTGGCCAGGCTTCAGGCTCGCTGCAACCATGTTTTTGGGGGTGTCCTTTTTGAGGAAATCCTTTTTTGCAGATGTGTCAAAGAAAGCGCAAAAGGAAATGACCCACGTTCAAGTTGTCGTCATAGTGGCTAAATCGATATCATGTGACTGTCAAATGTTTGTATTGAGCCACTGTCAGCATTGCAGCTAAGTCATTGTGTCCCTTCAACTTTAATTGGAAGGGATGCTGCTCGCTCAGCGGCTCTTCGAGAGACGCGGTGCATTGTGGTAGGTGGAACCTATGAGTGGATTGGACACCCGAGTCAGAACGGGGACAAGGGCGAAACCTGACGTGTCAAGATGCATCTGGGGTGGGGCTAGCAGACCAGGGCATGGTCTATGTGAATTGCCCTGCTCAGTAGCAGACACCAGCTCTTTTCTTTCAGCATGGCGCAGACCCCCATGAGGTGTGGTTGCATTTGGCACAGACCCGTCGGATTTCAAACTTTGCTCGCAGGGCTTCATAAGGGGACGTTGTCAAACGCAGTGGTACCCTTTAAGCTTTATGGAGCCCTGGTGTCCATTTCCTTGTGTCCCTGGGGGTTCAAGGGACGGCTATTCGCGACTGGCGACCAAGGCCTCCTCCAGCTGTGCGGCAACCAAGCTCGAGTTGGGCATTTGTCAAAGCAAGTTGGCAAAGCGTAGACACCCTCTAGGGGGGTGTCAAGAATTGGCAGTGGATTTCCCATAACAAACAGAACGTCAGATCAGTGGGGTCGAGAAGGCCCCAAATGTTTGGGTTGTCACCAGAAAACATTCACCAGAGATGGCAATCCTGTTCGTTATTCAGATTCACAAGCCAATCTCTCACATCAATTGCAAGACTTCAAGAGGAGTTCACACTTCCAAGTCTTCTTGTGGCAGGTGTTTCTTACTTCAGGATTCACGAGTTGCTGTTCCAGTGTCTTTTAGCGACGCATTTTTTGGACAGCGAGGTGCTTCGGAGAATGATCCAGCTGCGGCTTCTTTATCGTGTTTGCGGGACAAGCTGTTCAAGAAGCGAATGTGGTAAGAGCCGGAATCATGAAAAGTAAATGGCTGAATTGAGCGGGTCAAATAGGGTCGCAGCGTAGATTGAACCAAATGGGTTTGTGATTTCCGCACAAAGCGACAGCTTATGGATCAGGGACCTGAAATGGTGGGAGCCTTGAACATGTTGTCAAAACGTATAAGGTGGGGAAGATGCACAGCATCAATGTAGCCCTTCAATCCTGGAGTTTGTAGGTGGAAGGCAGTGTTCTCGTGCATGTGTTTCTCAAAGGCAGGTTGATGTCTTCAAAGCCAGTGTCCAAGTTGACTCCAGGCAGCTTTTTGTCCATGGAGCCTTGATTGCGCACGAATGACCGCGGCCTTTTTCGCGGAAGGGTTAAAGAAGGAAAGCCAACCTGACGCCAACATCACGCCACCATGGAGGGGTCCCTGATGACGTGTGGCGCGCGCATAGGGCGCGAGTGTGGCGAGGCCTGGTGGATGAGTACATCCGAGCCCAGGAGCTGCAGCAAAGCCCGGAGCCCCGGAGGGTGGGCATGTTTGTCAGTGTGTTTGTGTGTTTTTGCTTTCATTCGTATGTACCTGGCTTCGTACGCTAACCGTGCGGCTTGACAATGAGAGAATCGGACTCCTTTTCACGATCGCATCTATCACTTTGTTTGTTGAACTCACGTAGTCCTTGGTAATTCTTTAGTTTCACGGATACAGGGTCTTCCAAAAGCCGTCAGGAAGGAGAGGGTAGCTGATCGTAATGCACTTGGACTTGGGAATGCGTATGTAGCTGTAAGGAGCCCGAACGAGTCCTTGGATGGACTCCTTCAGGATTGCATGTACAGCTCTTTGCATGAGGCTTGTTTGATCGCAGGCCCTAGATCGCCGGTCACGGCCTGCCCATGGTCACCAGAGGAGGCAGGGCAAGCCAAGTCGAAAAGCCTTGTGCCAGTTTTAGTTGCGCGCGATCCTTGAACACATGGTAGGCTAGTTGTTGGTTCCAGATTGTCAAAATTCCAAGAGATTAGGTGCCTTTGGATATTGCTTAGATGGTACTAGTAGGCAACTTTTGCTTACCCGTTGAGGCTTTAAAAGGATAGGATGAGTGGGTCCCGAATCTTTGTCGTGCCCTGCACGCCGATCCTCCTTCCGAGCGGGTGCTTGTCGGCCAAGTGCTTTGTGGGAGACGGCACAAAATTGCACAGCAGATTTGCACGCCCGTTTTTGCACAAGTCATGGACAATCGAGCAAGCAACAGGATGCAGAGATCACACCAGCCAATCATGGCTGAGCATGACAGGGGCCCTTCGAGATGGAGCTGCTTGAGCTACCAGAGGCTGGGGCATACAACGTACGGCAACATGTCTGGCATGTTTCGACCACCGAGATGTTGCTCTTCACTACTTCCAAAGCAAATGCGCATGCTTTTGATGTTTGGCCGTTTGCTTCCGAACTTTCTTTGTTGGATGACATGTGGAGCTGCCACAACGCAGACCTTTTTGAGTGTCATTTGTCCAGATTCCAATTTGAGGGCTCAGTATTTGGGGTTGTTGTTTTTGTATTGGAGATCCCCGGAACTGCGATATGTCATTAGTTTCAATGCCAAAATGGTACTTTTAACAAGAGTGTCACACCCATGTATGTGGCGTTCAATGCTTATCAATTTAGTGTTGCGGCCTTTTCCTGATTTAACAGCAACCAGGGATTCAGTGAGATAGAGCAATGGTGAAATAAGGGACTCCGACCTTCCGCAGTCGACTACCCTTTCCCTCACAAGCATGGACGAGCATGGAGGCAGAAAAGCTTCTGGTTTGGCCACTGTTTCTTGTGGAAGAACCTTACGTCAGGTTCTATGTGCACTATAGTATCTCCTGAACCCTCTCGGACTCCAATTTGCACGGCGACCTGTTTAGAGCCTTGGATAGGGCTCTTGTTTGAAGGCTGATCGGACGGGGTCATTACCTCTGTTTAGCTGAAGCTTCCCTTAAGCAAGGTCAACGCAAACGTTCTTGGCGAAATGTCAGCTTTACAGGCGGACGAGACGGAAGAGATGGAGGAGAGAGAGGCGCTGAGCATGTGAGCTGAGCTGTTGATGAATAGCTTGTTGCTGAGAGGAGCCGATTGCTTGCAGTCGAGCAAGCCGTGACCACGGCTAGCTGCCAGGAGCTTCTGAACATGATTTGAGACGTGGCTAAAGAAGTGCGGCAAGACCTTTCCACATCAACTCGCAAGAGGTTCCGGGAGTTCCAGTCTCACGAAACGGGCAATCCATGAGGAGGTCTGGTTGTACGCTAGTTTGGACCGTTGAACCACTGTCAGTGACATGCTGGGCTGAACCTCGTTTACTCCAACTCGTGTTTAGCACTCCAAGGAATATGCCGTGGATGTGCAAGGGCCTAAGGGCATCGGATTCTGCTCCTTTCTCAGAATTTCCGTTAAGGCGGTGAGGGGAACCAATAGGCCCCAGGGAGCAGAAGGAGGGGGCTTTGTTCAACTGATCACTGTCTGAGCCTGGGGGCCCAGGATGGCTACCTTCTTGCTACATCTTGGTACTTGAAACGGTTGACTTTTCGTTTAAGACCAGGGGCTCATTGTTTTTAAATTGTGATTTGCTTGCTCCAAGCTGCACAGGTGGAGCCGCACGAGGAGCTGGGGCCTCAAGCGCGGGAGTTTTTCCCTGCCCAAGCATCGCATTTGGCACCAACAAACCCGATCAAATGCTGCTGGCTCCTCCCAAGAGAAGATGGAGCTGGGAGAGGGGAACATTCCCTTGCGTTGGTTTTCCATTGAGCAGGCAGAATATTCAGAGAACCCACCTGCCCTTTGCGGATGGCTGTTGACCGAGAGAGCCCTTGCACAGTTGTTAAGTTTTGTTTGCAATCGTGGGGAGTTGCTGTGTGCTGTGATTTCCGAGCCCACTTCCACTTGGCCACTTCCGGGCGCAGTGAGCATGTTTGCCCTTAACTGCTTCGAATTTGCAGCCTTCCCTATTCATGTGACTCAACAAGAAAATAGTTCCCTTGCGATAGGCCTAAGTTTGGTCAAGTGACCAGAGTTGAACAGAGAGTTTTGGTTTCGAGCAGAGCCATTAAGGTGCATCAAAGCAGGTTGGATTCTTGGAGAAGTGACGACTTACAAAGGAACCAACTTGAAGCCATCAACTCGAAGCGGGTCCCAAGCTTGTTTTGACTCATTCGCATGTTGGGCCGCTTTGCGCGGCGTGTCAAGTCACAAATCCCTGAGGTCAAGCTCGCAAGAAGCGCACGAGGCGAGACAAACTGATGCGGGCAAACAGAGAGAGAGAGAGAGAAAGAGAACGATAAAGAGAAGAGATAAAGAGAGAGAGAGAGAGAGGGAGAGAGAAAGAGAACGATAAAGAGAAGAGATAAAGAGAGAGAGAGAGAGGGAGAGAGAGAGATAGAGGTGGCAGGTGGGGGGGTGGGGAGTTTTGTTGCTGCCATTTGACATGGTATGACGGATCGCCAATGTTGCCCATCACGTGCCTCTCATCCCGGCTTGGGGTCCTTGACAGCCTGAAGGTTATTTGCATGATGGCGCACGTCCGACCAAATGAGGGGTATCCGATTGATGCAAGAAGGGCTTGGAGCACACATCTTGCTTCCAGCAGTGCCACTCCTTCATACGGTGCTATTCATTTTAGCGCCAAAGCCTCCAATTTGCAGATATGGTTTCCTTATAGCTTTGACAGTTTATTGAAATGGGCTGTGCTTAGATGACGTGTTGGTTCATGCAATGCCATGTCAGGCTCATCACAGCTTCTTACCTGCCATGGATGTTACCTCTCAGTGTGGCCATTCTGTTAGCAGCCGTAGCGCAGGCTGTCGCCGTGTGCCTCTTTGACCCAGAGGCCAGCCTAGCGCCCGGGGCATACTAGAATGTGAGCATCGCCCGATGGTTCGGGTTTAGATGTCGAAGATGCTCATTTAACATATGTAAGTCAGCGATCATACAAACAGGTGCGACATGAGTATGTAAGGCAATGTGTATATACATGTGCACAAATGCTTATGTTTGCAGGGGCTTGAACAGGACAATTGATTCAAGTTGGAAGGTGCCATGTTGCAATCATGTTAGCTTGAGCCAGAACTTGTCTTGTTGTTTTGTTTCCTGATGGGTAGGCAACCCTTCAGGCAGTTTGGTTTCCCATGCAAAACTACTGGCCTCCACCAAGGAAGATGTCAGAAGCATATGTACTCTCAATTAGTACAGCCCCCGATTCAACAGACGGTTCCTTTTCCTGACCCTCTTTCAGCCAATACTAGATTGAGGGCACCGGCAAAGCTTGGCCAAATGACCCCTGCCTATTTCTTTTAGCACCCACAGCAGGCTGTAGCCAATACTTCTGCTAACTTTTAACAGTGGCTTTATTGTCCATTTGTGCCGCCGACTTTACCAACGCTGTGTGGTGACGCTTGCTCAAGTGCGTGTGGTGCATCTCTTTATCAAAACGTAGTCGACATATCCATGCAGCTCATTTGGATCAGGCGTTCTGCCCGAGAGGATCAAGGATCACCCAGCACAACCATATCTCAGATACGCTGAGCTGGTGAACTCTATAATATATACTCTTGTAGATCTTCTGGGAGCAGCTTTCCCCCTTCAAATGTGCGAACTCGCTTGGCCCGTCAACTCAGCAGGATGCGCCCCAATGCTCCACGCAGGCCTTGCCGGAGCAGCGAATCCTGGAACTGTGTGACGAGGAGCCTTCGAGTCACTCGGGCATGGGGGTTGGCTCAAAAGAACGACTGATGCAAAATAGCGCCCCCAATCCCAATAAGGCCATCGCACCCAGGACGGCTATGTTATAGGATACCAAGGACACATTCCAATGGTTGCCAAGGGCGTGGGTCTACGGGATATGCATTAGGGGGAATACACGTAGAAAATGTGGGACCACCAAACAATGCCGCATTCTGCAGTATGCAAGACAAGCAAACGCTGCCCCTAGCGAATGCAACCACCCCGCAATGGCACCGGTAAGGATGTTGCCACTTCTGATGTGGAGTGGTTAGGTTGTTTAGAGTTTGTTTAGTTGTTGTTTCGCTTGGGGGGCTAGGGCGGTTTCAGGGTTCGCTTGAGGTTTGTCTTGGGTTGTCTAGGGTTGGCTTGGGATGGGTTTAGGGTTTGCTTCGGGTTGGGGAATTCCATTCGCACTGTAGTACATACATAGATACAACATGCCACTATATGTGTATTTTGCTGACAGGGTTTGCTGCTTGGCAAATCCGCTGTCTAGGAAGCGTCACCTAGTATTGCCAAGGATTGGCAAGTCTCAAATGGTACTAGTATCACCAATCACTGAACGAGTGGCCTTGCACGTCTCCTTTAATGTGTGGTCAGAATTAAGAAGATTAAACAAAGGCTGAGGTGCATAGATCCCTGATGTCAAATGCAGAAAGCTTCCAGCCCTGCTGTTTCTGGGAAGGGCTAGATACCTTTTCAATTTCACTCAGGGGTTGATGGGTTGTTTGCTTGCTTGGTTGGCCTATTGGCTGTCTGAGATTCCTGGTTGGCTGCTTGGTCGGTTAGCGAGTTGGTCGGTATGTTTCCTGTAAGATTGCTGGAGGCTGCGTGCACATTGGTTGGGCGTAGTGACGGAGAAGTTCCGCGTCCAGCAAGACCGGTTTGACAGTTCCCTGTTGTCTCAAACAACGCAGTGTTGGGCTGCAGGAAGCCCAAGAATGGCATTTCCCGAAATTATTGTTTGGAATATAGCAATCTGACTCGTGCTTTCCTTGTTTGGGATCCTGTATTTCAGGTCGACGATTTCTTGCGTTTGACCTTCCTATTTGGGGCCAAAAGGTCCAGTTTGTCACTATGAGCACCTGATGGTTGGTTCCAACTTGCGTTTTGTTCTGCATAGCTGAGGCCTGATCTCCCAATCGATGCACGGCCGAAAGCATGTCGGCCCTTTTTGCCTTATGGCCTCGCTCTCCAGGAGGCATCTGCCAGTCCGCAGCCTAGAGCGGGGATTGATTGCAGGTGGTCTTGGAATGCTCTTGTTGGGGCTTTGTTGATCACTCCCTTCCGTCACAGCTATGTCTCAAAGTGGGAGAACCGTGTTGGATTCTTGTTCAGGCAAACGCAAATGGCACCCACTTTAGGGAAGAGCTCCTTAGTTTGGGAGAGAGCCGTATTCAGGCCACATTGAAGGACTGATTGACTTGATTTGTGCACTCGGCATATGGCTTGCTTGACCCCTTTTCTTCAGTAATTAGAACTAGCGTCAGAATAAGTGCCCAGCCTGTTTGCTCGGGCAAGTGCCTTCTCCTGCGTCACGCAGACACACAATTGCTTTGCTCCAGACTGTTCTTGCCCAACAGCTGAAAGCTTTGGGGTCTCAGCCCAGATAGGCTGTGGGGCGGTCCGGGGCGGCCCTGAGGTAAGGTTCCACGAGGGTTCCACGAGGGTTCCACCAGGGTTCCACCGCATGCTGTTGGGGATATCACCTGAGCTTATTTGTGTTTTTGTTGTTGACACTGCATGCAACAATGCAACATCACCATTTTTGCATTGAGAAGTTGTCGCTGATATGTATACCACATACATATATATATATAGCATATATATATATATATAGTATATATATAGCTTTGTTGCTTGTGCAGGGTTTGGGTTGTAGCACGCATTTGCGCGCATCGCATGAGAAGCTGAGGACAAGAAGTCGAGAAGCAGCTGCCCTGCCTCGTTTGTTTGCCGAGACTCCAATTCAGGGAGCGGCTTCTTGAATACAAACTCCGCAAAACTACTAAACTAGCATGACCCTTCAACACGTCACACATCGAGGAATGTCCTTCTGGTGGGCAGTCATGGATTTCCATGTTGGTGTTCAGCAGGCTTCCGCGAAGACTAAGGCAAGTGTTGGACGTTTTCTGAGGGCAATGAAGTTGGTTCCAACTGAAATAGCAGTTCCAGGAATCAGTAGGTTTTTCGTTTGAATGACAAGGCAGAGGCGTTGCTGCTTTGAGCCGAACTGTATTGACTGCCACTGTATTGACCTAGCGGGAGTGTGCCGGTTCGTCCTAATTCAAGTGGCTGTCCTTTGGCTGCAGTGATCCCCAGGCAAAACGCGTGGAACTCTGTGTAGATGTTCCCTGTTTTCCCTGAAGATGCAGTTGACGCTCTGCTCAGAAAGCAACATGCAAGCAAGGTCGACAGAGCAGCCACTCAGACATCAGACAAGGATCTCAGACATCACAAGCCGTGTAAACGGAAACCAGACAATCCGCGTGTCTCCGCTTAGATGTGGCTTGTTCTCAGCTTGATGGCAGACGCACGTGGGGTTTTCGACACTGGCTGGAAGTTTCCAATGACGCCTTCTCAGCTTAAACCTTTTGGTGACTTATGTGACACGCAGTGCAACCCACAGCATACTTCAGAATACCTTGCAAATTGGAAACATTGCCCTTATTCGGTGTTTATGCCACTTTTTTCTAGAAGGTTATGTATACCTGGAGAGTTGGAAATAACTACCAAAAGGCCTGTGGAGGCAATGTCCAACAGTTGTCCTAAATGGGGATTGTGTATTTGTATTTCCTCATATTTCATTATTTTGAGATTTCCCAACTCCATGCTCCCGGGCATTTGGGGTTGTGGACAGCCAGGTTCCACGTGGAAGAGCCGCCGCCGAAAAGCACCACGGCGGGCCAGGTCGGGGGCAAAAACAGAGCTGCATGCGAGGCATTTTTTCCGGAGAGTCATAGGTTTTGGCGAGGGTGCCGCGAACAAACCTTGGTTGAAGTGAAACCAAAAGACAACCGCCAGTTTTGGCGGGCCCCTACGCAAGCTGACACATCCCCATACACGGAGCTAAAAATCACACTCAGCTCAACAGCACGCCACGACTCCAATTTTGAATTGTTTAGGCCCGTTTAGGCCCAGACAGCATCTGGAGGTGTTGGGGCCTGAAGGACCAGTCGCTTGGTGGCACCTGATAGATCCCTGTTGCTTGGTGGGTTCCCCAAGCGGGTTCCCTTGTTCTAGCAGGGTCACTGGTCTGACTTGGTCCACTTGGCTCAACATATTGCGATAGTTGGTGCAGATAGGCTGGAGTCCTCATGTCACTTTGTGGTTTGAAACGCCGGCTGTAGATGGGAATGTGTCACACTGCAAAGGAGCCAAGTACTTTTGCAGCACCGAAAGGGGGCATAGGGTCTACAAGATTTGATTTTGCGTTGGTTATCGCAAGTTTTGTTAGTGTGTTCCAAATTGCCAAAGCTCTCGAGAAAACCAGCAAAAGCAAACAGCACAAGGTCGCAGGACTTAAACAGTGGCATGGGGTGAGCAATTGTGGTTTCTTGCATTTGTTTTGCTATCTCAGGGTGCTGCTTGTTTGTTGTCCCAAGCAGCCAAGCACCTCAAGACGTGGCGTACATGTGCCCGTATGTTTGCAGCCATGAGCCAGGTGCGGTATCAGGAGGGCAGCTCCGTGATCTTCTTCCAAGATCCCGCCGGGGTGCAGATCGTGGAGGAGGGGCTCGGCGGTGGGGGCAGTGTTTCCTGAAGGCGTTCTTTCCACATTTGTTGTTTAGCGGATAAGCTGCTTGCTCGTTTCCAGCTGGCCATATTGCATTGCAGGGTAGCCTGCCTGCAGTTCTTCTTTGGTAGCTCTCCGTAAACATGAACTGACCGCTTGAGCAAGAGATATGAGCAGCTTAGTTTCATCATCAACGGTTTGTCAATCACTTGCAAGAGGAGATTACACAGCGCTACCCAATTTCCCGGGTCCCGTTGGTGTATGTGGCTTATGCCGTAAAGTGCGGGTCACTAGAAGGAAGGACACCGACTGCCAGAAGCCTGCAGCTTGCTTTGGACCAGTTCGACTCTTTGAGCCAGACAGTCCAACTCGTTTCAACACATTGCCACGTCTCCCACCTGAAGCTTTGAGCTGCCTGGCTCATCATCGTGTGGCTGGGTCCCACCCGCATTTGCCTCCCATCATGGGCTCATTTGAACAGACGGATGAGAACAATTCCTCAGACTGGATCCAACAATCGATTCCACCCGTGAGGAAGGTTAGATGAGATAAATAGCTTGAAAAGGTCCAATTCTGTTTTGTTTGCAGCTTCTTGTCGGTCCACAAATCGAGCCATGCCATGTCACTACAGCGACCTCACAAAGATGGCTTTTCAACCATGCCTTTGATGAAGGCTCTTTGGACATGTGTGGAGATACTGAAGAGCAGCGTCATCGTGGCCTCTAACCATTTGTCGAGTGGGTAGCAGACCACTAAAAAGCTCTTCCTTGCCTGAGCTACGGTGTTTGGCGAAAAACGGAGCTGGGATATCTCCATTCGGGTTTGTGGATTCTTGTCATGTGCTGCAGATCCATTGTTACTTGGGCAACCAACAGTTGATGTCGAAAGGAATCGCAGAGACATTCTTTGGCTTAGGTGTGGTTTACGTGAGAAAGGGTTCCCATGTTGGGACGAAGTTGCAGTCAGAATTCAGATGACTGAGAAGCCAATCGTGCTAGGGTTGACTTGTTTGTCTCGCGCAGCCGGCAAAAGTTAGCTGTGCCTCGGATATCTTACGCTGTCCAACTGTGGCCATGGGAAGCGGGGAGCCGTGTCTTGCAGAGCCCTGTTGTAGTGTTCATGGTCGCATGCTTCAGGCACTTCAAATTGATACATAGAGCAACATTTGCACATGAACATGCAGTGGGACATTCCGAAGCCATGGCAAGAATCAAACAAGAAACTCATGACTGCTGGGCCCCACGAAAACGTGCGCAGCTGTGCTTCACACTGGAGCCAAGCTTCCCAAGTAAGAGATATGTTTATGCAGACACGCCCCAAACCCATACCTCATAAGGCTGCCCATTTTAACCTATCCCCAGCCCTACAAGCCTACCCTGAAGCATCTCCGTCTACCTTCACTTGGTTGCCAAGGGGCACATTGCCACAGTTGGGGGTGAAACAAGACTCTCCCAAATACTTGTCTTTTTCTTTGGTTGTTCTCTGCCACACTCTTCTCTAGGGCAACAGTGTTTGATTGGTGCAACTTCTCACTCGAAACGCATCCCACTGTGAATGCCCTGAACCAAGTCGGCGAACCACAATACAAAAAGGACAGTCAAGGATTCCAGAAAATCCCTGCTTGTCAAACCTCGTCTTGAAATTTTGTATTTTTGTTCGCCTTCGCCCCGGGCTCATGGCGCTCTCTCCGAGCCCCTTGCTGGTGGCGGTGCCCTGGGCCGTCGGGCCGCAGAGAAGCCGCGCCGAGAAGCCGCGCCTCGCGCACGGCGCGCACGGCGTGCACGGCGCGCTGGGCTGTTTGGCGGCGGTGGCTGCGGTAGGACCGGAGGGCTGCAGAGGCGTCAAATTAAATGCCAAGAAGCGTCAATGCCGTCAACGACTCGCGTTTTCTTATGAGCTGTGTGGCTGGGGAGAGCCGATGGGAGGACGCTACCCAGGGCACCCTGCCAAGATGCCCCAAAAGGGCGCCACCCGGCTTGGAGGTTCCCCTGTTTAAGCCATAGCAAATCAAACATAGGCTTTCGTCCTTTTGACACCGTCAAAGATAACACGTGTGACCCCTAAACTCAAACAGCAGATGGCTCAGAAAAGTCCAAGGCAGCGTCTGTCTATGCCCTTTTGGTAGCGAGTTGTTTTTCAGGATATGCTACTTGGTTTGAAGCAATTCGTGACGCAGACGCTTGAATCACATTTGATTCACCTGCACCCCCGCCACTTGTTTTGTGTTGAGCATACGCTGGTGCTGGAATTGAAGCCTGTGTTCGTCATAGGCTGTCATAGCTCAAGATGTGCCAAGCATGAATCCCGGCCTTGCGGAGTTGCTCGACTCTTGAGCTTCTCTCGGCAAGTGTCAAAGGGTGTTTTAGGGCTTTGCCTCAGCAATGCTGGCAAACCATGGTGAACCCTGGCAAAGGTTTGTTCTCCTTGACTTGGAAGGACGCGGACTTCGAATTCCGCAGCGAAGCTTCGGGCTGCAGCGAGCAGTTGAGCTGCTTCAAAATGATTTGAAGGTGGGAGTGTGTGGCTTGCATGACCTGCGACGTGTGCAAACCTTGGGCATGGTTTCTTCCCTGTTAGCAAATTGTGTGCCACACAGTCAGTCAAGAGACAAGGCGTAGTTTGCGTGTGGCTTTTTGGGAGTGTCGTAAGTTTGCCCACAGGAACTTTGAACACCCATACTCCCAGTTGAATCATGACCATCAAGCAAGGGCTGTGGTTTTACACTGGGCGGTGGGATGCGCACAGGTGGAGGACGCTGAAGCACAGCAGATGGTCAAGGAGCTCATCAGCCGCGTCCTTTGCTTTGTTTGACCATTATCCCAAAGTGGTGCAAACAGGGCAGGGAGGTTTGCGTGGTGAATAACACTGGAGGGTCCAAACTAGCTTGAGAGATGGAAGATGCTTCATCCAGTATCAAGCCATGAGAGTTGGATGAAGGGATCAGATGGGCCTTGATGGGCCTGTGAGAAAAGTCAGAGCTGTGTGTCGATTTTTGCGTCCATCCGACGACTTTCGCGGATTGTTGGCAAACTAAAGGAATCAGCTACTGCAATCAACTAGGTCCATTGCGCCACTTGTGGAAGAAAGGAATCATTGCCAGGACATTCAGAAGTTCGCAGTGGCCCGAAATGGCGAAGATGCCACTTGGGCACATCTTGCCTGTGGTAGTGCTCGCGGCAAGGACTACAGCATGAACACAGCTCCAATATATTCAAGCCAGAATAAGACTGCTTTGAGACTGGGGCATAGCTAGAGCACAAAGGTGACACGACCAGAAGTTGTTTTTCGATTCAGCCATTCGAAACTAAGCGGTTGCTAGTCCTTGCTTTCCTGCGTTGAAGCAGTACATGCTTTGCTGTGACCATGGAATTGGACATGCTAGCAAAGAAACAGCGTATCGCAGAAATCCGTCAGTGGCAGCCACAACAGTCTCTATTTATTCTTTGAATTGTTGGTAGTTGATCCTTTCAGCTAGAGACTGCAGCCCTGCGTTTTTGCATTGATATGGTGCTGTTTTTGGAAGTTACCCCTTTCTGATGCATTCTACAGGGAGACCAAGATTCAACCACTCATTTTGGTGGGCTCCTCTATTTCGAGACAGTGTGTGGAAGTCTGAGATCAACGGTGGCCGCAGCGAGCACTTCACCCGGAAGCTGCTGCGGGGCTTGAAGGTCCATCAGACACTGGAGCCGATGCTCAAGCAGCCAGGAGGCGATTCGGCGAAAACCCAACAATGTGGGGGTTGATCAAAATGCTATCAAAGGCCACAACCATTGGTCTTCCGCCTGGTTTCACTTTGAAGCAACACCCAAAAAAGTACCATCGCAAAAGGCATACCACTTTTTCAAGGTTTGTTTGAAGGGAAACCAACAGGAAAAAACCATGAAAGCACCACTTACAGGGTTAGAAATCCAGATTCTAACACATACCCAATGTTGCGAAAAGTCTGCAATTGTGCGGGTTGCAGTTTGATACGACCTCTGATATGTTTAAACCTGACTTTCGGTTTAGCAAGGACTGGCCCTCATATTGGCTCGATACGGCTGGCTCTTAGGGATGAACGAGCAGGAGTGGCCAAAAGGAGATATTCCAGTCACTCAAAAGGTGTTCAGTGAAATGGTGCAATGTTTGGGTGGGATATGTATGTAGATACCGTGTATGTGTAAAAACATATGGAAAATAGAGTTGAATTTATTGTCCTGGAAGAACTTCTGGCAAGGGAGACAAGTCGAGTTGAGGGGGGGCAGCAGGGGGAGGATACGCTGCACACATCCCTGCAGGTAAACGAGCTCGGTCCATGATGAAGGTCCTTTACTAGGGGTTCCCTCATGTCATGATCAACCTTTGGAGGCTCAGTTGCGTGTACAGATGGACGGGTGGACGATGGATTGAGATCAATTCGTGTATTGTTCGTATTGTAAGGATCCTTGTGGATCGGTTTGAAGACGGCATCAAACCAGTTGTTTGTTTATTTGCTTGTTGGTTGGTTTGTTGATTTGTTGGTTTGTTTGTTTGTTTGTTTGCATGATTGTGTGTTTATGCTTGTGCTTGTGTGTGTGTGTTGCATGCTTGCTTGCTTGCTTGCTTGCTTGCTTGCTTGCTTGCTTGCTTGCTTGCTTGCTTGCTTGCTTGCTTGCTTGCTTGCTTGCTTGCTTGCTTGCTTGCTTGCTTGCTTGCTTGCTTGCTTGCTTGCTTGCTTGCTTGCTTGCTTGCTTGCTTGTGTGCTTGTGTGCTTGTGTGCTTGTGTGCTTGTGTGCTTGTGTGCTTGTGTGCTTGTGTGCTTGTGTGCTTGTGTGCTTGTGTGCTTGTTTATGTGTTCGTTTGTTTGCTTGCGTGCTTGTTTGTTTGTTTGTTTGTTTGTTTGTTCGTTCGTTCGCTTGTGTGTGTGTGTGTGCTTGCTTGATTGTTCATTTCCTTATTTTTGTTTTTGAATGGTCTTGGTTGTTTGCTTTGTTGCTTGCTTCCCTGTTTGTTCGCATGTTTATGTGATTGTGTGTTTGTCTGTTTCTTTGCTTTGTTTGTTTGTTGTTTGTTTGTTTATTTGTTTGCTTGTTGCTTAGTTTGTTTGTTTGCCTGTTTAATTGCTTACTTGTTTGTTTGTGTTTGTGCTGCTTGTTTGTTATTTTTGTGGTTATGTTTATTTGTTCGTTGGTTCTTTGTTTGTGTGTTTGCGGGATTGTGTGTTTGTGTTTTTTTGGTTGGTTGTTAGGCTGGCTGGATTGTTTTTTTTGTTTAGTTGTTTGCTTGTGTGTGTGTGGTTGTGTATGTGTTTGTTTGGTTGCCTGCTTGCTTGCTTGCTTGCTTGCTTGCTTGCTTGCTTGCTTGTTGTTTTTTATTGTTTTTGTTTTATTGTGTTCTTTCTTTCTTCCTTTTTGTGTTTTTCTTTCTTTGTTTCTTTCTTTCTTTCTTTCTTTGTTTCTTTGTTTCTTTCTTTCTTTCTTTCTTTCTGTCTTTCTTTCTTTCTTTCTTTATTTCTTTCTTTCTTTCTGTGTTTGTGCTGTGTGTGCTTATTTGTGTGTGTGTGTCTGTTTGCTTGTTTGTTGGTTGGTTGGTTGGTTTCTTTGTATGTCTGTTGGTTTGTTTGCGTTATTGTGTGTTTGTATGTGTGTCGGTTTGTTTGTTTGTTTGTGTGTTTATGTTTGTGTGCGCTTGTGCTGGTGCTGGTGCTGCTTCTTGTGCTTGTTTGTTTGCTTGCTTGTTTGGTTGGTTGTTTGTTGATGTGTTTATGGGTTTGTTTGTTTGTTTGTTGGTTGGTTTCTTTGTTCCTTTGTTGCTTTGTTTCTTTGTTTGTTTTTTTTGTTTTGTTTTTTGGTTTGTTTGTTTGTTTGTTTGTTTGTTTGTTTGTTTCGTTTGTTTTGTTTTGTTTTGCTTGTGTGTGTTTTTTTGTTTGCTTGCTTGTTTGCTTGCTTGTTTGTGTGTTTGTTTGTGTGTTTGTTTGTGTGTTTGTTCGTGCATTTGTTTTGTTTGCTTGTTTGTTTGTTTGTTTGCTGTCTTTCTTGCTTGGTTGGTCGGTTCCAGTTGAGCCAATAAGAACCTGAATCAAGTGCCTTGCCTGGCGCTTTCCACGACTCCACGTGTGAGCTCCGGCGCGCAAGGCGTGGAGATGGTGCTTGCTGAGCTGGAGAGTCGCAGCGAGGAGCACTCGAAGGCCGGGCGGTTTGACGATGTCTCCCGTTTGGTGGCAGTTCTGTTCGGCTCCAAAAACATGCATGCAAAAACCCGGCAAACCGGTCTTTTGGAAGTTTCTGGGATCTCTTGTCATTTGAAAATTCATCAACCAAATATACCAAATCACGTGGATGATGTGTCATAAGGTTCAGTAAATGTGCAACATAGTCTAGACTTCTTGTTGTCGTTGGGGGGCAAAAGCTGAGATGGACTTCCCCATGTTGCATGACCGGTCTCTGGTACGACCTCAACCGATACCCTTGAGACCTTTGAAAGAGCTAGGACCAGCGTGTCGCGGCTTGTGAAACTGGCGAATCACTTGTCTCACTCAGAAGCTGACGTTGACACTTGCACCCTGTGCCCTGCGCTCGCAGAAACGACAACAACTCCAATTTGTTGAGTCCTGTGAATGCAGTTCATTTGCAGTCTGCCTTCTTTTCAAATGCGACGGAGCTGTCCCTTGACAGCGCTGGCCCTTCGCTGTTTCCCACTACCGATCACACGCGCACACACACACAGACGCGCAAACACACTAAAACTTTGACACAAGTCTTTGTTCGAAAGCATTTCGAGCACGAGCCAGAAGTCGGCATGTGTTTAAATAGCAAGCGGCTAAATCGAAATGAACATGATTTTCCCAAAATCATGACCTAGTTTTGTTCAATGGTACCCCAAATCCCCAATTTTGACTTCTTTAGGCCTTGGCACCCGCTTGGCTTCTCGCATGTTCCCATCCGGCTGACTGCTCCTGTTTGCAGGTCTTCAAGGGCATTGCGCGAGAACATGCGGCCAACCGCAGCCGTGGGGCGGTGGACATGGAGGATCCACGGGCCTGGAAGCTTTTCTGAGCTCCAGGGCGGAGGGCTTTAAATGTTGATTGCTTGTGTGTGTGTTTGTTTGTTTGTTTTTGAAGGTCCTTTTTGACCTTGGATTTGGGGCTCCCCCTTGTTTGATACCTGTTTGTTCCCATCCTCAGGCTATTGAAGTTGTCCAACTCCCATGTATATAATATGTTCTTGGCTTGTTTGAGAATGCAGGTGGAAGTTTGATTTTCCCCGAACTGCTGAAATCCCCCACATGTTGTTTTTTCTGTGCGTCACGGTTTCAGGCTCCAACCTGTGCTTCTGGATTGATCCAGCACAGAGGGGTCTAGGAAGCGGAGGCTATCAATGCTTGGCTTGGACCCTTTTGTCACACCCATCTCTGTGCCGAAGTTTCTGGCTTTGGTTTTGGTTGGGACCTCTGACGCCCTGTCAGGCTGAGGGCTCAAGGGAGCCCGCAAACCCATGGATTCTGCTGGGAGCCTGCTATGTCATGCTTCACGTGCTTGTGTTCTTAGACACTGCAAAAAGCCAGCACATTGTTTCTCAGTGTTCGGCAGGAGTATTCAGCGGCAGCGGAGTACATGAGCAACGAGTGGTGGGTGCGAAGAGCACATGAACGCATGATCAAGCGAATTGATCAGTACTTCCTCCTCAGCAGTGAGCAGGCCATTGATGGCCATGATGTGTTTGGTGGGACTCACACAAGCTAACCAATCCTCTCACCTTCTCTCACTCCCAACAAGATCTCGGGCGCGCCTCCACGGGTCCCTTAATTAACTTTCATGTGTGTAGTCTCCAGGCAAGTGGTTCTGCAAACGTTCAACAGCTTTGCGCACCGTCACACAACAGTTGCCAGAGGGCGTGTTCCAGACACGCAGTGTGAGTTTCAAGCTTTGGCCGTAGTGCTAAGTCTTTACTGGTAGAGAATGGTGTTGTCAAAGTCATCATGGTACGACACATCTGTCGCTTTTAACTTTTAGCAGTATCCTGAGAGGTGCCGCCTGTCGCTTCGATTTATTCTGTTTAGAACTCTGGGAGGCTGGAATAACATACATTGAAGTGGTTGCACTTGAATGTGCAGCGCCAGCCAGGTCCTTCGAAGTGGTGAGAATCTTGCAAGCCCTGCCCTGTCTGGCTTTCGTGTGAAGGTCGACAGCCATGGTGTTCCATGTTTTTCCACTATATCCCCAATGACTCATGTCAGCTCCCCCAACAGCAGAAAATACCGCCCAAGTTGGCAGAGTCGTTGCTGGTGGTTCCTGGGGTACGGTATTTGAGTTTGGTAACGTTTTTGTTTGCCTAGTTGCTTTTGTTTTTGGCAGCATCAGCAAGGTGGTTCTTATAATTTTTGCAGAACTCCCCCAAGAAAATAAATGAACACATATTCATTTAGCTGGGTGTGGTGTGGGGTGGCTGTGGACCCAGTCACCTCGGGCGTCCAGGCGAAGCGCGGGTACACGCGCTGGGCCTTTCCACTGAAGCCTCAGTTGCCGGAGGGATGCTTGGCGGATATTTTGATACGCACGTGTTCCACGTGTGAGTTCTTACCTGGTTTCTGTGTGCCAGAACTAGGGATCCTCCCAAATGGCTTCCTTTCCGTCCTTTGAGCCTGTGTCCGATACAAGGCGCTGGGCCTGAGCTTCAGTTGCGGGATTCTTGCCGGATGTTCGGATGTGAGTCAAGGGTCATCGGAGAGTGTCTTTTCTGTGGAGCAACCAGACTCTGGGTTTCATCATGCGGTGTTTCCCCTGGGTGCGAGGTGGTCCGATATTTGCTCCCAAAGTGCCACGACTAGGGACCTTCTTTTTGGACGGTGTTCAAAGGGATTCCACCAGCAAACCAACCATGTGGAGGGATCCCTACTTTTCACACATTGCCAAACCGCGGATGATGCAACCATCCCTGCGCTGGTTTGACTGGTTGAACTGTGGCCGGTGAATGCCGTCAGTTCAAGCTTAGCCGAGGTTGGAAGCAGTACAAGTTCCAGGGCAAGACCATGTATTGGAACCCAGAGACCAATCGCATGCAGACGCAGGCGGTGCGCTTTGACCGCTTCGAACCAGCTGAGTGATGGTGCTCTTGAATTGTTCAAAGCAAGTTCTGTTGCAGTTGTTCTGTGGATTTGCAAATGTGTCCTGTTTGGCTTCAGTTGGTTTCCACTTCACATGACCGCCAAGACTGGTTTTCCAGACCCACTTGACAACTAAGGCAATGATTCCCATATAGGGTGCGGGTTCTGGCCTAGCTTTCCCAAGCAGAGCGCCAGTGAAGGGCAGATCCGAAACCATTGCCGAGGACTTGGTGGGGGTCGCACAAAATGTACCTCAGTTGCCAATGCCAACCTTTTTGCCTTGTGGTTTGCTTGTATGTCTTGGCTATGGCCCCTTTTGAGGTCACTGGGGCTCCAGCCCCCACTCAGCCAGGTCCCGCCGGGTGTGGAGCTGCGCGAAGCGCCGCCGGCGCGGGAAGGGCAAAAGGTGCGGCTGCTGGACATCGGGGGCTCGGTGAACCGCTTCGGGGACTGGCCCGAGCTGGTGCAGGCGCTCGAATCGAACCCTGCGTTGTTGTTTTGTTTTTTTGTTTAAGGGAAAGCAAAGGTGGGGGAAGCGAAGATGGGAACCAAAGGGGGTGGAACAGGAAGCCAGATAGATAGTGGCCAACTCTGCAGATGGATAGTGCCCTGTTTTGCCCATGGGTTGATGTCGGAGGATTAGTCCCACATCAGATCCGCCCACATGTCACAAAGGATGCATTCTACTTCCAATCAGCGCCCTGCAGACTGGGGCCAGCCCCTGCTTCACAGTTTCGATAGTGGACAACCCCTTGAAAAGGGCGTGGTTTAAGACCAAGTTGGCTCAACTCACTTATTGCCCTGGATTTGTGGTGGTGTGCGGGTCAAAATCAGCTGGTAACTCGCAATTGTAAGCTGGGACCTGGGCTCTTGGGGTTCCCCCTTTTGCCACAGACCTCAACTTCCTGTTGGCATTCCCCCCAACCTTTGGAGGATCAAGACCCAGCCCAAGCTGTTATCAATGCGCTTTATTTCCCCCCCCTTAAGAAACACACACACACACACCTAGAGTGCAGACGCATTTCGAGTGACTTCCGATAGACCTGGTCCCAGCCAAACCTGCAACGCGGCGCCCCGGCGCGCAGTCCTACAGCCTGGACCTACAGCCCGCCAAGCCGGAGGTGCTGCAAGGGGACTTCTTCGAGGTGCCCATCGTGGCTTCTCGGCCGACCCGCACCCGGCGGCTGCGCGGCTGCGTACGCTGTGTGTGGATTGTTTTTGGGAGAGTCCAAGCACGCACACACCACATGGGGCTGCTGACAGGCGATGTTTGATTCATCAGCCTTGGGTGAACAGAAGGGAAGATCAACCGCAGCCCCTGGAGGGCTTGCCGACCAACCGAAGTCTAGCTTTCCTCCGGTACGGTTCCTTCCCAATGCAGTTCTCAGCAAACAAGAGGCCAGGAGGCGTGTGGGTTGCCACTTGTTCAGGATCCCCCACTTTGAGTTTGAGAAAACAATAAATTGCAACTGCGAGCTGAAAGCCACAAGCGCGCTCATAGTTTTGCCAGATCTTTGTTGAGCATTCACATGCAGAGGATGGCGATGCTGCGGACGAGCCAGTGATTCTGGGTGAGGATGGATCCCTTCAGGCGCTCGGTACATTGGTGCCTGCTTGCGTTTTGGTGATTGAAGCTGTTGACAACTCGCAGTCGCCTCAGCCGTGGCCCTGGGCACATGCCCAGCACGGCAAATTCAACCTTGTGATACTGGTAAATGTCACCAACATGTGTTTCGGGTCCAAGGTGTTTGCCAGTTGTTTAGCGGCACCCGTTTTTCCTTTGTGTTTGGCGGGCTCCCCACTAAATTGTTCGATGCCAAAACGAGTTCCCAATTTATACTGGTGACACTGGTTGCATCTGGGTTCTGCTTCAGTTGAGTAAAGGACAACAAGGCCACAAGGTTCATACTTTTCTGGCCAGTCAACTCCGGAGATACCTTCCCTGCAGATGCGAAGGGTCACTATGGACTGTCAATCAGATAGGCACGTTGCCAGTTCAGCTCTCAAGACCAAAAGGGAAGGAAATGCGGTCAGAAGAGGGTCACAAACATCACCGCTTGTAGGCACGTACGAATCAGTTCAAAACAATCAAACACGTCAATCCGAAGCACGGCAAGCAAAACCAGTCATTTGACCGAAAGCGCGCAATTCTAGACCTTCAAGCATGGGATTTCGATTCAATCCAGCATCCATATCGCAAAGCGCCAATCAAATCCGATCCACGCCGCGTGGATTATGCCTTCCTTGCTGCAGGCCATTGTCGAGGGTTCCTTCGACGTGGTCGTGCTGTCGCTGGCGCCTTGGGCGCAATTGGTGAGGTGACCGTGAGCTTTGGATATGTCAGGCTTCCCTTGCGGAATCAGTGGGCAGGTGGTAAAGCAGCATGCAACGCCTCATGTATATATGCTATCAAAGTTTGATGCCCGTCCCTGGCCGAGCACAAAGCAAAGCGCAAGTCCGGGCTGATCCTGGCATGTGATTTCACACACCAGTGATTGAGGGATATGATGTTATGGCTCGTTGGAACATGTCATCAAACCCAAACTAGTCAGACAGCACTATATACAATGGACGAGGCGCAGAATGGGCAAGCATGGGCAAGCGTTATTTGTTGTGTTTATGATCTGGAAGATAAGCAATCGTACGGTGTTTGAGGACAACAAGTTTGCAGCATGTCATGCAAAGTTCATGAGCGTTTCTGTGCTTCTATAGGCAGTTGTGTTGGACACGGAGAATGATAGTGTTGTAGGCACGCACACCCACACACACACACACACAAACACACGCCTACACATAATATGCGCCCAGGGTCAAGCAGCAACGGTTTCGAGTGGGTCACAATGCCAGAAAGGCCAGACAAAATAAGTGAGACTGGTGAGCGGTCCAACAGTTGGAGCAAGGCAGTCTTATATTACGTGCATATATATTGTATATATGCGTATGATATATATATATATTATACAAATGTATATGTTATATATATATATGTTACATATATATATATATTATATTATATATATGTTATATATATGTTATATATATGTTATATATATCTATATGTTATATATATACATATGTTATACACCGCTTGCGTTAGAGGTCAATCAGTTGCGTAGCATTTTGTTCACCATGACTCGCTGTTCAGAGAACCGTTACAAATCATACAAGACCCGGAAAGCGGTGAGAAGCTCTTGGCCAAGCCTCATGGCGTGAACGTGAAAGTCTTCGATAATGACATTCCAAGTCTGCAGATCCCATGAATTAGAACAGTCGACCTGTTGTCGCTTATTGGAAAACATCAATACCGCAAAACCCATGCCAATGTGTGAGGGACACTCTTTTTGCAGGGCCCTTTGTAGAGCTGCCTGTTAATGTTCAAGGGAGGAGTTGATCTTGGATTTTCCCACAAAAGCCAACCAGCTCTCGATTCTCCGTGGTTCCCGGCCCCGTTGTCCAACAATCATGGACGTCTCGGTGCCGTCTGCCCCAAAAGGAAAGTAGTCCTCCAAACCTTCCTCTCTCAGCTTCTGATTTGTATGGGTGTAGTCAAAGCTCTCTTTTTTCGGGACCCAAAAGGAAGCAAACAACCCCAAATGGAGGGAGTCGGTTTTCACAGCAAACTACGGGAGGCCGACAAATCAGGGAGCAGCGCCATTTCCCTTCGACTTTGGTCAGGTGCTGTCCTTCCTCGAGAGCCCAGAAAGGCGCATCGAGATGGTTTCAAGGGCCCGACGGTGCCTCAAGCACCAGCGCGGCCTCCTATTGGCGACTCGGATTTGGTCGGGTGCTCGTGAGTTTCATTGCTTGGAGTGAAGGGTGCTGAGAAGGGAAACATGCGGCGCCCTCAGACAACTCCTCAAAAAAAGAGACACACTCAAATGCCAAAACCAGCCCGACCTGGAAACCCGAAACTCCGATCTGTAATTACAAGGCAACATGACAACAGCCTGCTGCCCCAGGGTCGAACTCACAATACGTAGTCTGACGCTGAGGCAAGAGCCAACAGCCACTGAGGCAAGAGCCACTAGCAGAAGGCAGCCGGCTGCCCCTTCCCCCCACCCCTCTCACCTCCCGGACTCCGCATGTGCCTCAGGTAGTTGAGGGTGTGTCCACCGTTGCGGAGGGCCAGTGGCACCAGAAGGATGGCGCCGCCGAGTGGTCCTTGGCCATGGATCCTTGGCTACCGGGGTGTTTCTTTTTGGGTTGGGGCCTGTTCAAACAACTCAACACTTCTTTTTGAACCGCCCTGAACATGCAGTTTAACCTTTGGCCGAGGATGAGATCGGATTGCACTGCACTTGGAGAAAACCTCAGGACAAATCAGTCAAGATATTTGTCTTTGGCAGGCGGAAAAAGCAAGCTGGTGTCTTCCTGGTACATTCGAGCTTGTCACACTTGTCAGGATTTGGCCCTTGAGTTTTAGGGCTGGCTCACCCGTCACAGTGAGTGTAGGAAGGCGAGAAGAAGGGTGTTGGACAGTGTGAAGTTTCTGCTGGGCTTTTGCATGGGGAAAAGCAGGGCAAGCAGGGAAACAGAGACGCTGGCGCATCAGCTCAGCGGGCACACGGGGCTGCACGTCACTTGAGATTGTTGCACGTGTGTTTTCCCTTTTTTTATCCTAGTTTCCGGCCCCAGGAGAGTGCGGGGTTCAAGGCCCTACTCTTCGAGGACGAGGTGAGGGCCAAGCGGCGATGCAAGAAGGTGCTCCAGTGGATCCTGGAGACCAAGCCAGACCCAAGGAAGGCCTTGCAGCCTTTGGTGGTGGCCAAGGAGATGGAGTGGTAAAAGGCGAACGCGGGAGCAGATCTTGGAAGCTAGAAAGTCAGCTTGCTATGCGGGCTTGGAATGGTGATCCCTTTCTGGGCGTCTAGCTTGAGGTGGGAACCAGAGGAGATTGGTGAACTGGAAGTCCAAGTACCCAATTGCGGACTCTAAGGGAAAGCGGTCAAGCGACTCTTCAGCTCAGATTGTTCAAAGAGGGGAATCCATTGTTTCAAGTTGTGCAAGGTGCCCCCAGGAGAAGGACTGGTGTGATGCAGGGGCGGTCAGCAGATCTCAATTAAAAATTGTTTGGATAGCTTCCGCAGGCTGTGTCAATCATGTCAGGGTGTGAAGAGCTAAGCCTTGGTACTCCCTCATTATTTAATCCCTGCACATTTTGTTTCGTTGGTTCACTTCCGTGACTGATTGCTGCACGACTTGAACAACCCGTTCTTTAGGTTCTACTCGAGGACTGGACAACATGTTGATAGGTTCCAAACCATCTCCATAGTAACAAGATGTGCTCCAAACAAGTTGAGATGCCAGGGCCTGCTTTTGATCACCTCCGCCTCGATGAGACAGTGAACGGTTTCGCCTCAACTGCGCTGAGCTTAAAAAGGTGTGCGTGCCGAAAGACTTGGTGCGTCGTGAAGGATACGAGAGTAACTTGAGTAACTGTTACTGAGGTGGACTTAGGATACACGACTGGTCACTGCAGGTGCAACAAATTGCAACAAGCAAGATGACTTCTAGTGTCCCCTGTTTTAGCTTGATTTAAAGGGAAACCAATGGCAAAACCACCTTGTTTAGAGCTCCCCATATTTGACGCATACCCATGTGCTACGTTGGGTTTGAACGGAAACGTTGGGATGTGGAGCCAGCAGAAGGCCACCCACCGAGTGGAATGCCTGTTGAGCGACCCCAAAATGGCTGGTTTCCCATTGCCTTCCATTCAAACAACCGAAACAGGTCACCAAAAAACGGCCATATCAGGCACGATTTTGAGAGTCTTACAACGTTTGGTTTGGGTTTGGCTTGGCATGCTTGGATGTCCATGATGCTCCATGGAGTGATAAGGTTGGTCTTGATGGCAGTTAGCAACACCAACTCGCCTCGTCACTACATGGTGCAAGCAACGCTATCAACCAAAATCCAGTCAGAATGAACAGGATCACTTCGTGCAGCTTTGACGGAGCCAGGACCACTTCGTGCCAGGGTCTCACCCCAAGCACAATCAGAAGCGTGACACTTAGAGCGGCTTCCAGGATTCCACAGAGGCTTGGCAGATGTAATATGGCAGCAATTCCCATGCAGAGAAAATAGGACTTGGCACAATGTTTGTTCAAACGTGCCTCAAGAATTGCCATGCTCAGACCCAATGAGTCATGCCCCCTAAAGCGGGAAGCTTTCATTTCCAGGTTCTTCGAACAAGCGCGTAGCAACTACGCTGATGAAGCCTTGGCGAACAGCAAGGGCGCATCTAGCCTGCGCAATGCCTTGGCTTGGGAAGAGTTGAGCAGAACCAAACATTTGCGGGCGTCCGCGAATAGGCAATCGCCGCTCCTTGCCTCAGGTTTGAGCCTCCTCCATGGGCCCCGCTCCCAGCAGGGCAAGTGGCAAACGAGGAGTTGAACAAGGATGCGCCGGCGGAATGTTGGCCCCTGGAAATGGTTGTTTCAAAACAACCAAAAGGCAGGTCCCGGAATCTGGTGCAACCTTGCTGAAAGGCCTGCTATCAGCCTGAATTGTCGACATTGCCAGTCCGGTGAAATATGGTGCCACATTCGACAGAAGCGCTGACTGGATGCTGGCTGGATTGAACCAAGCCTTGTTAGCGAGCTTGAATGTTTTGTTGGCTTCAGCGGGGAGCTGAGATGAGAGTATGAAGTGGCGCAATGTCCACTGAATTATCATACTGGCATACCTTTGGAGTGTTGGCTCATTCTGAGACATTTAACACATCGATGGCCAATTTCACAAGTCTGCCCAGGCCAGAAGGCGGTTCGGACTCGTTGGATGTCAAACAAGATAGGCTTGTGTGTGTGTGTGTGCGTGTGTGCAGAGATGTTGTGTCACGACGCCAAGCTGCCAATGTTGCATTGATGAATGAGATCAAATCAGCGAGAGGTGTTGACATTGCCACAGAACATCCCGTGGACTGTGCATCGTGTGCAATTGTGCGGCTGGACAATACAAGGGCCGTTCTTGGATACGTCTATAAGGAGGTTGAAATTCCCCTCACAGGTCCGGAAGGGTCCAACCACGTCCAACCCCCAGAGATATACTCTCCTGCAAACAAGCATGGAACTCAAATTCTAATGTCATTGAGGAACCCTGTTTTGGGGGGACCCTGCTGAAAGAGTTCCATGTCAATTTGCTGGGGAGTAGCGCTATATTTCGCCCATGGCCCAGAAGAACAAATCAACGCTTCGAGGCGCCACCGCCCAAGACGGTGCTGATGCTGCGCGTGGATCGGCTGAGCCTCTCAGCGCACCAGGCCCAATGGCGGGGGGCAAGTGAGAGGGTGTCAGAGTGTCCGAAACGAGGGGCCTTGGTTTTACTTTTTCCAACTTTTGAGACCTCTTGGTTTGGGGGTCCAAAAGCGGGGTAGGGGTCAAAAAGCAGGGCCTTCTCCAAAAAGGGACAGAAATGGCGAGTTTCAAGTGCCCAAGACCTGGAGCAAGGAAAACAGATCCCTGGTTGCGCACACCTGTGATTTGGTTGGGGACCTATTGGGAAGCAAAGAGCAATTCTTGAGACCATAGAAACATCATGCCTCAAGCTCTGCCCCAACCTTCCCTCCTTCTCCAGCAACGCACCCGCAAGCTGTTGGTTTTGGAAGGTAGGCTGTTGGAAAGAGGAAATGCAATATGAGGGATGAACAGGGAGCAACATGAACTAGCTAACTACATAGTATTGTCCTGATATTGTCCTATGACTATGAAGTAAGTATTGGGCAACCCGATTCCAATCATCAGTAATTCGCTCATTCCAAAGCCCCAAACGTTGCAAACACAAGGACAAATGAGTGAGTTGTTGAGAAGAGGCAGGATATGCACTTCCACGGGAAGCATATTTTAGTGTGCTGTTTTCTGCGTCATGTTTGTGACGCTGGTAGCATATTATCGTTTGAGGGCGGGTCGGCATGGGGGCTGAGTTTTTCAGATTCCTTAGGGCTGAGTTTTTCAGATTCCTGGGGGCCTGAGTTTTTCAGATTCTTGGGGGCCATTAAAAACACTAAAAAATACCAAAAATATACGATCAAGACGCGTGACCTCTTAGATTTATTGGGGTGTGTTTTTGTTTTTTTGGCTGATGACATGCAAGCACAGATTCATTTTCGATCCAATGAAGACTCAGATGCATCCAGACCTGGAAAATGAGCTAGCTTCAATCTGCACAGAAGACAGCCTGTTGAGAACTATTTTGCACAAATATCATTGTTGGACACAAATATTTAGCAAACGTGTGTCTGTAGCTTATTTTTGGATAATTGGCATGCTTACGCATGCCAAGTTTATAAACCTCAGGGTGCTAACTTTTGGAAGACGTATGTTTGGCACAAATCTTCAACACAAGTTGCATACGTACGCAATATGTTGGAAGACGTATGCTTAGCAATCTGCAAGCAGATGTATGTTAGGGACAAATATTATTGTTGTGTTGCAATTCTGAAACACGTAAGTATGGCAAGCACAGCTTGCCACGCATATGAAATCATAAGAAAGGTAAGATATCACTGATCTATGCAGCTTTCAGCTGCAAGACTCATCTCTTTTTACAGTTGGATGTTCAATGTTTTACAGTATACGCATGGGCTCTGCCCATGCTCTTGAGAAAAGACAGCTAACACAAACATATTTATCGCAGAATGAGCTGGAGCAATTGGAGCACAGCTCCAATCTAGTTGCTTGAGCTCAAGAAGCACAAGATGCAAAGATGAGCACCTGCAACGATATCTGCAGATGCAAATACCATTCTCTGCATAAAGCTGTTCAGCTTTGGAATAAGAGCTTTGGAATAAGATTCTCTGCAGCTATTCGTGTTGCTGAAGAGCTCTTGCAACAGTAAAGCTGTTCAGAATAGATTCAAGTAGACACAAGCCACAAGCAATTGCTTGTGATGAGATGTTACCTGCAGAAGATGAAATGAGAGATGAGATAAATTATCTCCAGTTACCTGGAGTTACCTGCAGAATATCTTGGAAGAGGCTTATGTTCTGTTGATACACATCTCATCATATTATTGATGTCTTGCATCAAGAAAGCTTGCATCAAGAAAGCATCAACAAAGTATTGTCTTCAGATGATGGGCTGTGTTTTTTTGGTTTTCTTGGTGTTTATGAGCAAAGGCACCAAAAAAACCAAAAAAAGAACAAAAACAAAACAACAACACAGACCAATGGCCCTGAACTAGCAGATGCAGATGATTGGCTGCGTGTTTTTTTTTGTGGGTGGTTTTCTTGGTGTTTATGAGCAAAGGCATCAAAAAACCAAAAAACAAAAAAATACAAAGAAAAACAAAAACAAAAAAAACAGACCCATGGCCCTGAACTAGAAGATGCAGATGATGGGCTGTGTGTTTTTTTGTTTTTTTTTTCTGGTTTTTTGCTGAAAAAAACTCAGCCCCCAGGAATCTGAAAAACTCAGCCCCCAGGAATCTGAAAAAAACTCAGCCCCCATGAAGAACCCTTCTGTATCGTTTTCGGGTGTCGGGTGTGTGTTTGCCGCTTTCTTCTTTGCTTGCTTGTTTGCACATGGCTGTTTCGATTACTTGCCTGCTTGCTTCTTTGCTGCATTTGCATGCCGTTCATAGTTTGCCCTACCGGCGCCTCCGGTACCTGTAGTTGCCCGCTTGGAAGCTGGCCAACAGGATGCATTTAGTCTACTGTTGTGAAGGCGTCAATTCCCAATCAGTCGCTGCCATCGAGCTCAAGACTAATGGTATTTAGTATTTGCTTGAGGTGCAGTTCAGTCTGATTGCAAGCTGGGATCTCTGGTGTAAGCGCTCGTGACATGCTAGTTTGTCGGCAAGCGGCAAACATTCGCAAGCCAAAGTTTTTTGAGTTTTGGAGCCCGTATGGAATCAGGGCTTAGACTCGCAGGCTTTGCGAGTCTGTTTGTCAAAAAGTAGCCTGGATGTCCCTCCCTCTCCCTCCGAACCAGTATTTCGCCAAAAAGCACTCGAAGCGATTTCTGACTCCTTGTTGATGCATTCTGCGGCAAGTGCATCAGAAGTTGCCCCTGTCCCTTGCCTGCGTCAGCCGCACCATGGCCCCCTCGGAGTTCGGATGGCTGCCGGGCACAGGCTACTCGGAGCCCTGGGCTGTGGAGGCCTTCTGTGGGGCCGTGCTGCGGAAGCGACAGGCGGCAGGGGAGGCATGGGCACAGCTCCGCGAAGTGCGCGGCGACGGCTCCGTGGCGGCGGTGTCGAGGGTCGTCTTCCGCGCGGACAGAGCCTGCGAGGTGATTGAGGGCTTTGCCTGGCACGTGGTGGGCGGGTTCCGCGGTTGCAGTGAGGTGCAGTGGCGCTGGGAGAAGGCCGGAGGGCGGTGGAAGGTGTGGGCGGAGTCGGACACCGGGGAGACGGTGGCGCTGTCGAGGACCTTTGCGACAAGTTCGCCTCAGTTCCAGTTGGCCTCGTTGACTAAGAACAGGTTTGAGTTCTCACTGCTGCCGCTTCAACCGGTGCCAAGCCCTGAGCCTTCCCCAGCAGAGCTCAGGGTGCAAGAGCTAAGCGCAGAGGTCCAGCGTGAGGGGGCGCAGGAGGCAGAGCTCCAGCAGCAGTTCAATTTGCTGAAGCAGCAGCTCACAAAGAGTACCCAGGAAAAGACGCTGGCAGTGCAGGAAAAGAACTCCTTACAACAAAAAAATCAGGATCTGCAGTATCAGCTGGATCAGTCTAGGCATGAGTTTGCATTGCTCACGCAAGAGAAGGCTGAGGCAACACGGCAACAGGAAACCTTGCAGCAGGAACACCAGGAGTTGCAGCAGCAGCTGTGGCAGTCCAGGCATGACTTTGCATTGCTTTCACAACAGCAGCTTGAACAATCCAGGCACCACTTCGCATTGCTCATGCAGGAGAAGGCTCAAGCAACCCAGGAAAAGGATGCCTTGCAGCAGGAGAACCAAGACTTGCAGCATGAGCTGGAGACACTCAGGCATGACCTCATTTCGGCTTCACAGAAAGCACCGATGACTCAGCAGAAGTTGCAGGAAGTCACGGAACAGCTTTTCCAGCTGAAGCAGCACTGCGATGACGTGGTTGCGCCCCAGCTTCAATAGAAGCATTTGCCAAACCTGCCCCGCAAACTGCCCCATTCCTCCTGCTTTGTTTCCCAACAAGATGCTTTGGGCCCTGACCGGCGGTGCAACTCTGCAAGTGAGTGAGCTGGCTTCAGGCGTTCAGCCGCTCCACCAACATCAATCTGCAACCAGATGCGGAAGCAGGCTCGATCATGTTCAAACTCACCAGGTGGAGAGATGTTTGTTTTGAACGGTGTGACTTCTTGGACTCAGAGCGGGGTCACAGTCTGAGGGAAACAGATCAGCTCCTGCTCAGGCGACTCCCCGGCCAGCTCAAACTCCTGGGCTGTGCTCTCAGGCACGGAGGAAGAGGTGCAGTCGGTGAGCGATGCTAGCAGCCAGTCTGCAAAGTGCTTCCTCCCCAACACGGCCCTGCCCAGCGCGGACGGCCACTTGCTGCGAGTGGAGCACCTGAAGCCAGGGGACCGTGTCCGCCTGAGCGATGGCGCCGAGGCCTCGGTGGTGGACGTGAAGAAGCACCCCTCCAAGAAGAAACCCTACGAGGTGGTTGAGCTCAGCACGCACCAGGGGAAGTTTGCCCTCTCTAGATCCCACCGAGTGGCTGTGCCGGGTGCCACAGGCAGGGCTTTGGTTTGGTCACGGGTTTCACTTGGCGTCTAGCGAGTTGTGGTGTAAAAGGTTTTGTGCCTTTCAACGGCCAGTCCTTCGCTTTGTCATGCTATGTGCCATGTTGACGCAGCCAATTGGGGCTGCCTACACAGGCCTTTGCGATCAGCGTGCAGATTCGCTGAAGCTGGGGGATTGGGTCATCGTGGGCAGCGAAGAGCGGAAGCTGACCAAGATCGTCAACAAGAAGGACTGCTTCTCGGATGGAGGATCAATGTTCGACATAGGAGGGGTACAGGCCCCTTCTAAGATGTGTTTCCCCCATGCCCTCTTGGCATCAGCGCGGTCTTTCGACTTCGAGGTTTTGCCATGGATATGGCAGGAGCACACGGATCTCTACGAAGTGGTCTTCGAGGAGGACGGGCCCCTGGAAACTTGGGTGCTTTTTGGCTTGGCCTTGAACCTTTTGTTTTTTGGAACATGTCTCTTTCGCACCAACCAACACAAAGTTGTTTTTTGCAGGGTCAAAGACCAACCCAGGAAATGTTCCCCTTGAAGCTCGCCTTTGGCATGCTGACCTTCGGTTCAGACGCCGATTTCGTCGCAGCTGCAGGTGTTGCAGCATCATTTGACGCACCGCCGGCGCGGGAGGGCGCCAGTGAAGTGCCGGGCCACAAGCTGCCGGGCCGCCGTGAGGAATAGAGAAGAGACCCGCGACTTGTACAGACTCGCATTGGCTGAGAGGCATGACCTGGTGCTTGAGAATTACTGGCACCCGAGAAGCGACAATACTCATGAGGGCCTCACAGCCACAGGTCGACGAGTTTGATTTGTTGGCTGCAGGAGTGACGGTTCTTTTTGTGAGTCGGGGTTCTGCACAGAGCCCTGGACACATTGGGTTTCCAATAGTCTTCCATGGCCAGCTGGTTTTTTGACGGTTTTTGAAAGCCGAAAGGTGGCGAGGGTGCTCCTACCCGTGCAAAATGCCGGCCGGTGCGTTCGGCCAGGGGCTTCCTAAAGTAGAGGACCCCGAGAATGGACTATTTGCGCTAGGTGGGGGAATCCCACTGTGACACAGCCAGTAGACCGAGTGCAGGGTGACCTGAAATCAGTTTCTTCAGTTGAAGTGTATTCCTCAAGAGTTGAACAACGGGTTTGAACTTTGACTTGGCCACCCTCTACAGAGGTTAAATCCACTGGAAGCATGGTGGTATGCTTGCATGGTTACCCTCGTAGTGTGGCACTGTAGGCATGAGCCCAGCGAGCTGCTGAACTCACAACTGCCGCACGCCAGGGCTCGGACTTTGGCGGGCGCCCGCGTGACAAGGTGGGCTAGAGCCGATTTGTGTCCGCCCAGCGGTTGGAACAGGGAAGAGGACCTCAAATGTCATGGCGTTTTCATGTTTGCCACAAGCACAGTATTGTGTGTGTGTGTTTTGTATTTGGCAGCCACAGTCTTGTGTGGCTGCGTGGCAGAATGTCAAGCCTGGTTGGCGGTGGCACTGAAGACAACTGACGCCACGTCGATTGATGCAGAGCATTTGCAGCATTGCGGATTTGTGGTGTTCCCTAGCCTGAAAAGTTATTTCGAACATATTTTAACTCTGGCCCACGTGCTGAGTGGAACGTGTGAAGCCACTTGCCTGGTTGTAATGGGTTGTAGGTGTGTTTTAGGCCGAATACTGCGAGATAATGTGTGTGTGTGCGTGTGCCAGAAGGTTACTGCAGACTCGGACTGGACAATTCGCGTGTTGTTGTGTGAGGGGAGTTGAATGCTAAATGTTCGAAGCCGTTTGGGATGACCATGTTGTCTGGCAACGAACAGATCAGGCAATGCACTCATGAAATGAGAGAGAGAAAGTGGGCTTAGATTTTGAATTGTTTGAATTTCCCAGCCTGGTTTCCAGCCCCTCTCTTCTGGTATGGGTGGTACGGCCCCACCGTTCCATCCTCAAACTGTGAAAAGAAGGGGGGATACGTAGTAGGTAAGATTGGCGCCTGAGCGCCCGCAGCAATTCCAAACTAGCTGGGTTGCAGGCGCTGAACACCTGAAGCGTCCAGATTACATCAGCATCGCAGGAGAGTATTGCCTCAGAGAGGCGGCGAACTCACCTCTCGGCCCGCGCCCCAGTTAAAGATCCAAGTTGGCTCACAAAGTGGGTTGCGAATGCATGTCACCAGCAGGATCCGCAAGGAGAGTGAGAGCTTGTCTCTCAGCTGTCAGCAAGTCTTCTTGGGAGCTTTGGACAAGTTGGTCGTCAACCCTCTTAGCATGCGTCAAGAGCTTCCAGCAGATGTCCATTCGAAGTCCGTTGGACTGATTTGATCACTTTGGTAAACCCTACAATTCGTCCAAACTGTTTTCTTGAGAGTCTGAGATGCATCATATTCGGGACCGTGGCTGTGCAATTGGCTTCAGAGACTCGATGGGCTGAGGTTCAGGTCAAGGAGGCAGCTGCAAAGCTCATGATGCCTGGGGCTCAGATTGAGGGATGTCCTTTGCGAGGTCGACGTCCCTAGCTGCACTGTTTGGCCCTGGTGGGGAGCAAACAAATCAACAAAGCGCCAGCGTTGCGAAAAGGATATTCTCATGATTGCAAGTGCCGCATCACATCTTCAATGGCTAGCAGGTTTGCTGATATTGCTCAGGCCTGTTTATAGTTTATAGCAGCGCGTGTTTCGACCCTTCCCCGAGAGAGAGAACCGCCTTGCATCACACACACACACACACATGTACATGGATCGAGCGGCTTTCGTACTTTACAAACAAACAAATTTGACAGCGGACTGCACACTCTGGGTGAGGAAGGTTGCTTGAAGAAGGTAACACTGACAACCATTGACTGGGCTGCCGGAATGCTTTCCGGTTTGGCACCTGAGCAGCGGTTTTTAATCAAATGAAAGGGTTTATACAAAAAGGGAACTGCATGTACTTTGCGAAGGCAATCCTGGTTGGGGGCGTACGCTCGCGTAGGCTTCTGCGCGTAGGCTGTTGTGGCAACCCTCGAGTAGGTTTTTCGCGTAGGCGTTTGAACAAATCAGTGCTGTTTGCCAAGTGTAGCGAAGTTTTTTTTTTTTTTCCTTCCTTCCGTTTGTTCTGCAGTCTTCGCGTAGGCTCCGCGTAGGCCCTGCGTAGGCATTCGTGTAGGCATTCACGTAGGCTTTCAAGGCATTTGAGTGTACGTAGGCCTTCTCTAGCAGCCAGATCCTTCAACAGATGTGTGGGTTTTCAATTGTATTGCAAAGGTGATCTTAGAGCTAGAGGTGCCAAACTGCACTTCAACACTTGAACGTAGGCGTCCGCGTAGGCACCTGCAAGGTGACTTGTGCTCGCGTAGGCACCCTTTGCAGCGGCGCAGGCTTGCGGAAGCTTCCGCGTAGGCGTGCAAGTAGTGTATAGGCCCCGAACCACCAAAAAGACCACTGCTCACCTGTGACGAGTATACTAGCTATTGATGTTGTTGGTGCGGCGCTGTTGTAAACTCAGCCATGGTCAGCGCGTTTGTTTTTCAAGGTGAACACCAACATGCTTAAAAGAAACGATTCGTTTGCTCTCCACTTGTTTTCCGTGGTTCTCCAAAAGCGCATTGCTTCACCACAGACATGGTTTGTTTTGTGAAGTGTTGAGAGGGGAGGGAAGTTTGTAGAGGTCCTGACCCGCCCAGGTTTCCTGCCAGGCGATCTCGCCGGGCGCCCGAATGGGGTCAGTGGGCTGGTGATGAATAGATGTCCCACGCACCCGAGCTGAACATATGGCAAGTCATTCCCCAAGAGTTACCAGGGACAAACTGATTCGGTGCTTTGCCGTCGACTTCTTTGCAGGGCATCTTAAGGCAAAGCCGCGATGTGTACACTTTGAAAATGTCAAATGGCAGACCACAGCACAGCATGAGTGTTTTATCTTGCTGTTTGCGACTCTGTTCACAGAGAAAGCTCTCCTCTCTTTTTTCAATAAGTGGAGTGTCCTCAATTGAGTCTCTTCATCAGGATGATGTCTTGTTGCCATGCACCAAGTGGTGCTAGTTGCTCGTCAGCTCTTGACCAGACTGAGCTAGTCAAGCTTTGTCTCATCATGTCTTGGTGGCTTCTTCTGGCCAGAGTTTGAGTGACTCGATTTGCATGCGGCGCGTGCCTGGTGTTGGTGATCATGCAGACTTGTGAAAACGTCAAGTGTTATTCCCTGTGGGATGCCAAACACTTCCAGTACGGTTCCCATGGCTCTTCTGCGAGTCAACTGAGTTCATACATCCCCCCACAAATGCGGAAGGAAAGAGGAAGCGTTGCTCACATTCCAATTCTTGATTCTTGGTGATACCAAAGGCCTGTCATTGGGCATGCCACAATGCCGAAACGCACAGTTATATATTAGACCTGCTGTTTTTGTCTGATTGGTTGAGTGCTGGTTTCAGCAGTCATGCAGCAATAGGCAGAGGCAAGACTCTATCCCCTTGTGACGTCATTGAGATAATCATTCTCGACCTGAGATATGAGATGCATTATTTTGGGAACAAACGTCAGCTTGCGTCTGGCACATATCACTATCAGCAGTTGATTTGATCGACCACCGAAGGGTTGCTTTCATATATTTGTTCTCCTTGTTGCCGCTGCTGTTTGGGCGGCAGTGGTTTGTATGAAAGCCTTTCATGGAAGCAGGTGACATGGGCACCACCCGTTGAGTTATTATCCTTTTTCGGCCGGCCTGTTTGGTTTCCCCGTCTTCTTGTTCTGATTTGGCAGTTGTTCCATCAGGCTTAGCTTCATGGGTCGTGGGTGAGTGTTTGACTCGTTTCGGCAAGCAATGGATGTCTTTCCGGCTCTGGCATTCAATCTGTCGATTGTGTCTTTATGCTGCCGGAAGGAGGCAGGCCCCCCTCCAGTTGGTTGAAGCATGTTATGACCCCAAAAGAAGGGAACCCAGCTTGGTTGGTTTACGCTGCATTTTTGCTTTGGCCTGGGCAAGCGAGCCAGCGACGAAGGCCCGGTGGCTCGCCGCCGCTTGGCCCCGCGCTGAGATTGCGCGCGGAGAGATCGTTGAAGTCCAGATTGGGAATACACGGGGCAACAAGGTTCTTGTCGATTCAAACATCAACCAGGGGCTGATACCAGCGGTTCATGTATGGAAAGGTGAAGTATATTCGGCCTATTTCTGCACATGCCTTGCCTGGGGCCTTAGCAGGTACAATTTCACTGCCTCGAGAGGAGGTTCTTCTTCAACTAAGCTGCTGGATTGGTAAACTTGGACTTGTCCTGGCCAGTCAGGGAACGCCTTTTCGAACCCTCCTTGAATTCACATTGAACTGGGCAACTGCAAGGAAACCAAGTCATCGATGAATTTACCCATGCCTTGCGTCAGAAGATTGTTTGCTGCAAGCGTCCAAATGTTTGTTCATTCTCCAATGGCGGTTGGCCCCACAATTGTAGTGATGCTCCTGACCAAGACTCTGAATTGGTGCATCTTCAATCACCCCCCCGTGTATTTGTTGGATACGATCATCTCCTTTTCCTGGAAGAACGTAATGAGTTTGTGTCATCCAGCATTGCTCTAGAACAAATTCAATGTGAGGAACGTGACCTATCAAGAGCGCAGTTACGCCAGGCTGCTCGGTAAACCCTCCAATTCAAACAGATAGCAGTACTGTCATGTTCGGGAATGACATACATGTAAATACTGGTGAGCAGCGTGCTGAAACAGTCACAAGCATATAATATAGTTTGCATGCGCACGTGGCTTTTGGGGGTACGATTTTGGGAGGTCATTTTTTACGGGAAGCCAAATCAAATCCGACAGTCACCCACTTTTTTAGGTTCCCCTTTAATCCCATCTGGCTTTGGCGACCCGTTTGGTTCTCGGAGAACCTGAGGTAGAGACCAGCACATTGCGCTGGCGCTTGGTGCTGTGCGCCCGCGATTTCGCTCCTCGGCCGAACCGGAGAAACTGCCACTTTGCTGGTAGCCGCTCGGACTGGGTGGCCAGATCACGCCACGTGGTGACAGATCGGGAGCTCAGTTCAACATGGAGCCCCTGCTCACAGATTGGGAGCTTTCCTCGGGTGAAGCACGTAGGCGCCCCTGACGGCTGCTGTTACAGTTAATCCAAGTCCTTGGCGAGGCAGTCGCAAGGCATGCGATCATTTTCCAACTACTGCAAGCTTCAGGGGCAGCAACAGTGGTCGTGACCATAGCTGATACTGTGGCCCATGTGTCAAGATGAAGGGCAAAGTGTTACGTTCACAGCTGTGTTCTTAAACTGAACTGCAATGGCGGTTGGAAACGAGCTCACTCATGATGAAGGTTCCATCCTGACTCAGGGATCTCTTATTTTGAGTATTGGAAGTACAATCCATGCTACGGACTCATGTCCCATAAGCCATCCAGACCATCCGGTAGGTATTCAAGGGCGCGCTTCACTAAGTAAGCAAGAGTGCTCAAGACGTTGGATGAGTAAGTTTGCCAAGTTGCAACGGCAATTCCATTTGAAGAGGGCTCATCTCTCGTGAAACTGCTAGCCACCTCAGCTGCGTTCCTCCTGGCTGCACGGCAAGCACATTTGGGGACAATCCGTGTCTCGCGCGGCACGCGCTTTTCAAGCAATGAAACATGTAGGGATTCGTGTTAGTTGCTGGGTGAGTACTTTAGAATGCTGCCTCAGGACATCTTGGACAGGGTCCATGGCAGCGTGTTCTCGCACGTTCTCTCCTACTTTGAGGACCTGCGGAGCTTCGAGAGGGCACCTCCACTTTGTGGCTACCAAAGTAGAGGGCAGGCCAGAGGAACAAGCGACACGATTATGTCAGTTGGAGGAATCCCTTGCATCAGATTGGTGAAAAGACGTATCTTGCTCCAGGTTCTGGCTCAACCACAATGCAACTGGGAGGTTTTGACGATGTCAGCACTTCACTTTTTGTGCGCTTAGCAAATATGGCGTTTGCTTTCTGTTTTGGAAGCCGTTGTTTGACTTTTCCAGCCCCCTCATCCAGCTTTCAATGGAGGGGCAAATGACAGTGACCATCAACCTGGGAGAATTTGGTCCCCATTTTCAATCACACCTTACGGCAAGCACTCAGGCAGGATTCGGAACTCAAACCGCAGCTGTGCCATAATAAGTATTTGCAGTCATTGCAGGCGTTTCGTTCAGCATGTGCAAGCCATCCAGAAACAAATCAGCGCACAACAGGCATGCAAAACGCATGTAGTATGCCAAGAATCCACATATGTCATCCAAATGGCTCGCTCGGGAATTGTGATGGTGAAGACAGGGCGCAAACCATGCCGGGCATACCAAATACAAGTTCTAGCCTTTAGCAGAAGGCTTCACCCGCTTTTCATCAGGCACATCTCATCCAACCACGTACCTCACGGGCGGGGCTGTTGTGACTTATATCCGATGCCACATGAAATCCGCAGGACGAGGAGAAGAGACCTCGCCCGAGCATGGTGGACACTCGGATGTTTGGGCACTGATGTGGTCTCAGCTTATCCCCTTACTGTGTTTTATTAAGTCGGGGCTCCACAGAACACTAAGTACTAAGTGTTTATATGTACTGTGTATGTGTATATCAAGATACAAAGGTTGGGAAGTAGAGTTTTCGTCTGGGCTGCTCCCAGCTGGTTGGAGCTTGCGGTGTCGCTTTGAAGAGGGACATTCCCCGGCTGAAGCCCGCAATTGTAGGTGCTGAATTGGGTACAAGTCGGACTTTAGGTTCACACCCCCTGAAGTGTGTGTGTGTGTGGTTGAGTATGACAATGTGCGCGTGCTTGAAGTTCTATGAAATGGAAGAGGCCAAACCCAGCATAGGTTCTCAAGACCTTGCAGCGTGACCATGATGGGTCATGTTGCCACCCAAACCTTCCGGATTCGTGTCATGTCACTTTGCTTTTGCATACTCTCGTGTTGGTTACAGAAGGCTAGAACAGGCTTCTCCTACCACCTCCAAAAGCCCCGCAGAAAGGACTAGTACTTTTGTGCTTTTTAGCCACCAACCGCGTTGTATACAGTACCGTACAGGGTATATACTGTACTAGTTTGTAATTGATGTTTGTGCACTGCTGTCTTGGGATAGCGGCTTAGGGCAGTTGACATTCTTTTCGCTGGCTCCTCAGAAAACGAGTGCTGAAGGTGAAAGCTCCAGCCCGGAAGGCTGCATACGCCATACAAAGAAGCCGGAAAAGCACCGGTGTAGAAGACCAAGTTGTTTAGTCGTTGCGTTAAAGACGTGCTGCAGAGCATCGTGTGGCTACTTTCCTGGACAGAGCCTGATGCTTGTGGTAATGCAGCAACAAGGTACTGTACAAAGCAGGTACAAGTTCCGTTTGCCTGTGGGGCGTCCAGCAATATGATCTGCAACCAATCCTTCAGAATTTGAGCTATACCGTTGCAAGCGCAGCGTAGGACATGCCAGGCAACACAACGGCTTAGAATGCCTGTCATGTGCCAGTGGAGGCACCTGCTTCACACAAAGGCAGCAAGCAGCGTGGTGCAGATGCTTCATGAGCAACAAAATACCCCGGGCTGATCTGTTTGCGCTGAGGACATGCTGCTGTTGCGGGTGGGCAGCCCAGCGATTGCGGGTCCGCTTTTCCATCAGAGAAGGTGAGACTCGTAAATTGACCCAAGGCTGGAAGTGCTATGGCTCCCTTTCCAAAAAGTCGTTGTCTCCCAACGGGGGCTTTTCGCTTCATTGCTTGTTTTCAGGCGGGTGATCCAACAGGTTCGAGCAACTGATTTTGCTCAGGCAATTGGTTCCACCCTGGTTGGTCTTGGCTGCTTTGGCTTCATCCTGTAACCTTGTAGGCCTTTTGGACAATTAATATTTCCTACTATCCAGCAAAGATGTTAACTTCTCGAAGGGGGGAGGGTCCAACTTGGGGATTGTGGCACTTAGCCGGTGAGGGACGGTTTGTGGGACAAACGCAGCACGAAGCTCAGCATGTCTCGAGCTGACACTAGCTAGCCACCAAGCAGGGAATGCATTTAGCGATTAGTCGGCGCCCCTCCCAAGAATGAACAGTTCAGCCGCTGAAATCTGTTGGCGTTGAGGAACGGTGCGGTAGGTAGGCCCTCCAAGTTCAAGTACGATTGCCGGGTGGTCAGTGAGATATTTGGAATCTACGGAAAGCTCGTTCATTCCTTGTGAAGGGGATTCCACGCTTGCTTGTCCGTCATGTTGGAGCTGCTCGGAGAAGACACCGTTTCGCAAGAACACAGAGAGATCCAAATGCTTGGCGCTTCCATCATCTTTTCCTGCGGTTGGCCCACAAGCCCACAACTTGGCCTCTCCTCTCAATCCTTAAATTGGTCCCCGGTTGCTCGAGGGATTGAAGCCAAAGGCAAAGCGATGATCTGAGGCACCTCTGGTGTTGTCTGGTGTTAGGGAGGGATCAGTTCTTTGTTTGGAGATTGGTTTGACGAGCAGCGCAGACGCATTCATCGACTTTGTAGAAAAGATTGGTCATGCTGTTTGACGAACAGCATCGGATGAAACACGCAAGCCGCAAGACTCCATCAAACCACGTTTCACTTAGCAGTGAGGCTGTCAGAAGCAAACAGTAGGTAGCGTGGCGCATACTCAGCTGTTCACGTTTCTCTGGTTTTTTGTTTGACCATACCGGAACCCAGCTTTGGACCATTCTAAAGGAATTCAACATCGGCCATGTGTTTTTGTTTTTTCTTGAGGCTGCCCATTTGTCCTGGTGCTTCAAAGGGCAACCACCATCGAACCATCCATTTCGGGTTCGCTATGTGGAGACGGCCCCATTTGGAGGAGTCCCCAGTTTTGACGGGGCCGTCTCTCAGACGGGCTGAGGTGGATGAGCTGGTACACCACGCCCTCGATGCCGAGTGTGAGGCCCAGTGGCCATAGGCGCAGGGATCTGGGTGTTCAAATTCCGGACCGGGGGACCACGCTTGTTTTTACAAACTGGGGGTGAGCGACCCTATGTTCGATCCACAGCCATCTGGCCTTGGTTTCCCAAGCATTAGAAAGCGGGTTGTGAAAGCAACCTTCATGATCGGGGTGCAAACGTAAATGGGTTTAGGCGCCAAGGCAGAACCCGTGTTGACAGATGGCCCATGCAGAGCACATGGCTAACACAGGATCAACCGTTGTTGTTGCCGAGTTTCGACCTGGTTGCACTTTGGAAGTTCAAGTGTGTTCTGGCTTACCTCAAAAAATCGATCTGTGAGAAATCTTGAACCAGGTACATGTGAAGTGTGTGCCATAGTCATCTACTTGCTCATGTGTGCAGAAGCCACTACTTGCTGGAATCCTTGAGGGGCTCAACATTTGTGCAATCGTGTAGTGTATGGTTTGGATTGAATTGTCGTACAGTTGTTGCAGCTTCAAGATGACGTGCAAGCATGTTTCTAAAGAACAATGATACACATCACCGTGTAGCATGAGTATAAATCACATTAGCGCAGTGATGCAACCAAGTAGCAATGTTGAACGAGTTTTATTCCTCGCCAGTAAGCCATCGTCATCGATGTGAGGCAGAAGCCAACTTGTATTCAAGCAGATCTGCGCACTGTTTCTGGGCTGTGTGAGCCTTGCATTCACGGCGAAAAAGAACTGGGCCAAATATGACACCTGGTTCGCATGTTGCCTTGTTAGGGAAATGCTTGTTCCCAGTGAACAAGCAACCAACATGGCTATCGCTTGTTTTCACCTTTTCCGGCATAGCGCGCGCTGATATCTCCCTGTGAGGTTCTGTTGTACTCCAAATATCCCCTACAAGCAAGCACAAATTGCATACAAGAGTTGTCCACCAGAACGAGCAAGGCATCGCACACTTTGTGTGTTCTTTTCTGCCCTTAGCCTTTGGGTCAAGACGACAAATCCTTTCAGGGCAGAGGTTTCAACCGAAAAACCTTACTAGTCTTGACCCTTGCATGCAAAGAGCTTGTCACTTGTATATTTAGCAATGTATATAGAAAGTGCTTGCCCATATATGTTCTTGCTCCGGCTGCTACCCCATTCCCAGGTCGGAGCCTCCCTTTCCAGCTGGGGTCTCAGCTTGTGTCGGTCAGTTCGCAAGGAATCCATGTGGCGCCCCAAAGGCAACACGAAACCAGGATCATAGGATCCCAATGTTGGTTGCAATTGAAATGTAGCATTTGGGTTCATGGCTGCCGAGCAATCCCAACAGTGGGTTCTGTTTGCGCCTGCGTTTGGCGGAGTACGAAGAGCATGCGGCTTGGCAGGCATCGGCCTTCCAAATGGTGAAGATCACTTGGGCAGAAGGAATGGCCAACAGCACGAAATGCCATGCACAGCTTGCAATCTGTCTTTGGGAGTTGTTGCACTGCAAACGTGTGGCTACAATCCAGTCTGATATGTGTCACACGGATGTCACAAGCTCTTTCAGGCGTGAATCCTGTTTCAGTCGTCGGGCTCTCTTCAGCGGTGAAGTGGTATACCAATTATATGTGATTTACAAATTAGCCAGCAGCTTTGCTGGCATTCGGACGTTTCACTGCCTGGTCCTGTCACCCAGTTATTCCCCAGGCTGCAACTTTGCAGCACACTGACGTGCTGACTGACTGCTCGTGTTTCTCATGCAGCGTGTAGTATATATATATATATATATGCGTGTGTTTGTGTGTGTGTTTGTTGGTGTTTGTTGGTGTTGTTGTGTGTTGCGTAGTTTGTAAGTCTTGTACGGCTATGTACCGTTTTTTTTGGTGTGTGTGTGTGTGGCCGCCTAGCCGCAGTTGCCACCTTGCAGGCGAACAAGCCTTGGTGTTGAGGGCTGAAAGCTTCGGGGCATGGTGCAGTCCTTCTTTCATCGCCTCCAGGATGTGCTGGTAAAGTAGCGATTCTCACGTGGTCCGGTATGGGAGAAGCTACATGGCTTAGATGTTTCATATCGCTTCGGCGAGTACGTGCCTTGGGCTCTGTTTCCACCTTCGAGGAGCTGGCGCCGGAGTACTATGTGGACCTGCAGCTGCTGCCCCTCCAGCTTACAGCCTGGGCCTGAGCTGCCTTTTGCACCATGGGGACGTGGCTAGGTGCCAATCCCCTGATTTGAACCATGATCCTTATGAAGCTCTGATGACATTGTTTTCCAGGCCAATGACACTCACTATCCAGGATAGTGGGGGAAGTGGGGTGCTAGAAACTCAGAAGTGCTTGCGCGTCGACTTGCGGCCGATCATGATTGATGTCCCTGAGCATTGACGATGAGAAAGCAGGATCTAAATGCAAGTGTTTGCCACGGTTTGGGCTTTGCGATAGCCCAGGTGCGCTGTACGAACGAGTGGCAAGACTGCACGTACGATTGTAGCACGCGTCATTATCGAAAACGGAGTTTGCAAAACACTGCCTAAGTAGATCCCTACAGCCTGCACAGGCAGGGCGCTACAATTTGTCCTAACGTGCAAAGCAACCGCCATGGGCAAGAAGACATACTTCTATAGTGATTAAATTGGTGTTCCAACTGGCTTGATCCCAGCACTTGTTCCAATCAACATGTGAGTAAGACTTGAGCTCACTGCAAAAAGCAGCGTGTCTACATTGCAACAGCGCTTCGCGCGTCGCCCTAGTCAACTAGTCACCTCGGGCCCAAGGCCTAGGGTCCGTGGTTCATCAATCGCGGGTGTCCCGTTGAAGAGGAAAGCCCGAGTGATATGCGAGCAGTCGGTTTTGGTGGGGTGGCTCCTCTCCTTTCCGAGGTAGGTTTGTCTCTTAACATGGGGGACCGCCCCCCAAAAAAAGTGGTTTTCATTTGGATTTCCGTTCAAACCCACCTGGAAAGGATACTCAACAAAAAGCAGACTTTCCATTTAAACAGACCCAAAGGGGCTACCCTCAAGAAAGGGAACGCCTTCAGGTGGACCAAGACACCGTAGACTTCCTGGCAGACTTCATCCAGCTGTGCTGCTTGCAGGGAGCTCATAGACCGCCAAGCGGATGCGTGTTGACAATGCGCACCGCCTTTGGGGATGTTTCAAAGGGAACCAACATGGCACCCAAGGTCTGCGCAGGGATGACCCGTCAGAAAAGTTTCTTTTACGTTGGTACCCTCTTAGAATGAAGCAACACAAGCTTACCTTTGAGCTGGGAAGGGCGTCAGGTAAGGTTGTTGAAAGCAAGTTCTGCTATCCTCGGCTCACAGGACACAAAGGATTCAGCACTGCAGGAGGTAGTGCGACACAGTCTTCACCTTTGCGAGGTCACAGCAATCGGCATGGGGTTGGTAGCCTGTTGCTACACATGCGCTCAAGTGTGCAAATCATGGTCTACACGCTGAAGTGTCCTTCTCGGTGAGCCATATGGCAGTGGCTCAAAAAAGTGGTACCAAAATGGCACCTTGGTGAATGGAACCAAAGACTAAAACCTGCGTAACCCTAGCTCTTGAGTTTTGAGCCAAAGCCATATGTCCGTTTGGCAATTCACTAAGACATGTGGCATGCGCTTGATTTGCTTTCAATCTGTCTCAAAACATGGCCCCCAATGTCGAGGCATACTCGCGTGTGCTTCTGTGCGCGTGTGCTGGGTGTGTCGTATGGTTCTGCAGACACGTTGCGGTCTTATTGGGACATTGTGTCGGCTATCGAGGCAGGACTATGTGGAAGAGCTGGGGGACGGCCAGGACTGAGAACAGAATGCACACAAACCCCAAACCTTGCTTGTAGGTTGTTCAGCCATCAAAAGGAGCTTAGGTTGTTAAGCCATCAAAGGGCCGGCATCCTAAGCTATCATTTCAGAAGTGTTTCTTTACCATCCGACATTAGAGGGATGGCTTTGGGGTTCCGCATGAGCTGCTCATGTTCGTTCGATTCAATGGCACCTGGGGGTGATCAACGAGGACTGGGGGTCCGAGCATTGGCCCAGATGCGGACTGGACTGGACACGACCCCTGTTCAAACCAACTCTTCCTTTCGTTTGTGCAAAGAAAAGGGATCCACGATTATGGACAACTCCCAGCTGTCCTTGATGTGGCTTTCTGGAACCGCACGGACTACGTCACAACGCGACTTGGAATGCTCTCGCTTTTTGACTGCGTTCCCCTGTTGCAATATTTGGAGAGCTTAGCAGCTTAGCAGGTGACGTTTTACCCAACTCCAGTCCCAAAGCCAGTAGGTTGGGATGCTTCCCTTGTCCTTCCCGTCCTTCCGTTTCCCTTCCCACGGATTCCAGATCAGCGACTAGAGGCCAGCTTTGAGTCAACCGGAGCGTGGGGCTTGGGCCATTGGCGCTTCAGTTACCAGGAAGGCTTCTTGAGCAATCATGATTGTTCAAACCAATCCCTCAACTCATATCCGATGCTTTAATTGAAATGCAAGTTCACATGCCGACCTTTGCCGTCCTCACGCCTTTTTTCCCTCCTTGCTGGCGCCGTTTGAATGAAGCTCTCCCCTGTTGGTACTCCAAGCGGGCAGGAGGACTTTTTGGCAGCGGCCGGCATCGCGCCGGATGTGACGGAGGAAGGGCGCAATGACGGAATGGGATGTCCGGTTGCTGTTTGCACGCTGTTTTGATATGGGGAGGTGATGTTTGGACGTCTTCGCATGCATTGCCTCATTGTATGAAACGCCAAAACTCTGATCATCCCAATCAGTTTTCCGCCGACAAAGCGCTAGTTGGATGGGGTTGCGTATAATCACAGGCCGCGGAAGCTTGGAGCTTCCGGGTTTCTTCATTCTTCAGTGAGTTCGGATATTCCTACCTTGTTTTGACACCTGTCCAACTAAGGGATGCGGCTGTGAGAATTTGCAACAGGATATTCGGCCAGGAAACGAGCCTTGCTGTTTCAAGTTTGTTGGGCGGATGTTTGACGGGGGGAGTTGGCCTTTGAGCACGGAAGCACACACCAACACACACACACACACACGCAGACATTCACCCTGACCTGGCCTACCGGAGACGGGAGCTTGCATGATTCTGGGCAGGTTGTAGTGACCTTATGAAATGATTTGGTTTACGACCTTAGCATTGATGGAAGTTCCTTTCTGAAGGGTCCCATTCTTCAGGTTGCCAAAACACAACGATTCGCCCAGAACTATGGGAAATTGGAGGGGGCATTCTCAATCATAGAGTCAAGAAACTCTTGTGATTCCCTACATGTTTCTTTGTTTGAACAAGCACATTGGGTCACACTCTGCGTTTGTTTAACCCACACCACCTGGTCACACGCCTCGTTTTGTGAACAAGTACCCTGACGTAAGATCTAGGATGGGACTCGGGTCCAGAGGCGTTTTGCCAGGAGCCACAGGAGGTAGTGGAGCACGTGGTGCCGGGCAGAAGCCTCAGATTCACGGAACGGAGGAGAATGTCAGGCAGCACCCCACAGCTTTCACTCAAGGGTTCCAGGTTTGGTACCATGACTTCTGAATTTGCCAATATAATATATACCAACTGCTTAAACTAACTGCTTGAACTGTCGATTCACTGGACACGCAAAGAGAACACGGGAAAGACAGATTGTTTCAAAATATGATTGGATTCAAGCCCATTTGCGGGTGAAAAGGACCGAAACATCCGACAATGAAACCATTTTGGCGGTTGAAGGAGTTTGATTAGTTTTGAAACCAGGTGCAAAGTTGGGATCGGGGTAAAGGTCCACAAAAATCCCCAAAGGTCAAGTTGTCAGCAAGCTTCCAACTGCCATTCATGCAGCGCTTTAAGACAAGATCCGCGCGCCAAAAAGGTCGGATTTGGCCAGATAAAAGCTGACTCAGACCTGCAACTGCGAGCACTTCACTATGGCTCAACGTGGCAAAGCCGGAAACTTCGCACAGATTCTCCCAGCTTGGAGCCTCGCCAGGGCGATTCCTTTGACCGGAGCTGTGCCCCAAAGCCATTGGAAGCTGAGCGGTTCATCTTTGGTTTTGAGACGATCCGGCCGCTGAGACCCTGTGCAAGCGACCACGGTGAGCCTTTTCTTCCAGCAGGCGCTTTGGGAAAGTTTGGAGCTTGTCGCTGATATGCTGCTGCTTGGGAGGCAGTCGATATTGCTTCTTTGCTGCTTTGAATCTTCAAATTTGATTGGCAGAGGGTGGAATATGTTGTGTCGTGTATTGATTTTTGAAAGTCGTTCTCATTGACAACTAGCTCGGAGGTCGGAGGCTGCATGTGTTCACTAATTGCCACGCCTGAGAGGATGTTGACAGCCGTTACCAGGGTTGCTACAAGCCCTCCAACAGCTGATTGCGTCCACGGGTGTGTCTCAATGCCCTTTCGGAGCATGCAAAGGTGAAACCGGGAGGAAGTTAGCCACTTGCCGGGATCGAACCCGGTAAGGATCCCGCAGCATGACGGCCTCATGAGACCCTTAGACTTGTGAGCGGCTTGGGGCGCTGACAGTTCCGTGCCTTCTTGTAGCTCGATGATCGGTATTGTATGATGGGGTGGAGATGTTGACGCTGTGTTTTGTGGCGTTGGATCGAGTGTGACTCATGATGGTATCCGTGTTTTAATGATGGTCATCGCTGTGTATGCTGTTTGATGGTAGAATATGTTGGTTTGTGATGGTTTGCGAGTGTTGACATGCTTCGCAATGTTATATAATGAGTTTGGTACTGATGGAGAAAACTTGTTGTGGAAAAGCTGCGTTTGTTGGAGTCCCATTGCCTCGCTGAAAGCATCCACCTTTTTCACGGACATCGTCAATGACGCTGGCCAGGTCACCGTTGGCAGTTTGCTACTGTCTGTGGACTACAAAGCAAAGCGTGTGAGGCCCAGTGGTCAGATGGGACCCCTTGGAGCCCCTTTCGGAGCAAGTTTCCACAGGGCCCCCCCTAAATGTGAGCGGGAGCAAAGCAACTGCGAAGTCGAACAAGGAAACCCGTTCACGAATGGATTCAGGAAGGCTGAGCGTGTAAGAAAGGGCACGGAATGGCACGGATACACAATTCGATGTTTCACCACATTTAGTGGCACGTGAATGAACAATCACAGCACTTGTAGCAAGAAATATCAAGTACCGAAAGTTCTAGGCTTTTGGCATCACTTTGCCAAGGCGGCTCGCAAAAAACAGGCACCAACCCACGGCCGGAGGCCCGTGTCCAAGCGGATAAGGGCCCAGTGGCTCCAGGAACCCGCCGCCGCCCCCGTATTTACCGCTTTCCTGCAAGCTGTGAAAAGTCCCATATTTCCCCCAATTTCGCCCAAAAGAGATTCGGGAGTGAGTTTGAGGCTATGAACTGTCAGGAGACCGCATGAAGCCTTTGCCAGTTGGTCGCAAGTGCCCTCTCGCCATGGTGCCCTCTATTTCTGTCTCAAAGTCTCAAAGGGCATTCCGGCCATGGCTTCCTCAACCACACTTTGCCATTGGCTTCACCCCTCCTTTTTGGGCCGCTGATTTTACTGAGGTGTTTCCCCTGAGCCACATATTTGTCGCCAATATTTCAACGAAGCCAGATAGCAAGCACATCATTCCTGGCCACCCTCGCTCGAATCGTGCAAGGCCTGGACGTGGAGGCGCTGCGGCGCGGGGAGCTTTGGGAGTTGGTGAACCTGCTGCCGCTGCTCGAGGGCCTCCAGGCGCACGGGGGAACAACGGGTCCTACGGGAATTACCCAAATATTGAGGGGAAAATGGATTGAACCATAGTGATCAATCGTGATTTATCTAAGTTGAAACAGGTACGCCCCAACCTCGCCAGCGAATCCGATGGGAGTGCATGGGATGGGTCAGGGAACTACTTAGGAACAACATATGCGGCTGCATGTTGAAGTCAGGAGTCGCAAAGAAGCCAACAGGACAATGAGCCTTTCGAACCCTACATACTGTATGTTTGTCAGGTTCTCATGATTCCTTGGGTGGTTGCACGCCCAACTGCTCATCGATATACCTGACGCAGTTTAGATAGCTGTCGGACTCCGAGGAACCTCGAGAGTCTGGAATGGCATGATGCCATCACGCGTTTTGGTTTACCAACGAAGGCTGTCCAGTTGTTTGCATCAAGCATGGAGCAACAGCAAAAGCAAATTGGCCAGTCCTTAAGGTGTCATTGGACTTGTCTTACGTCTTACTGGTTGACATGGGGAGCGATCACGCCTGGATCGTGCTTGTTCCATCACATGTGAGCGCGTGGGTTGTATCGGTGGCTCCCATGATCCCCAAGCCAGATGTCCATTCAAATCAATGAATGAACCTACTCAGCCTAAAGCCGATTAAGTTTGGCAAGCTGTTTTAAGAGATTGCATTTGATCCTTGCAGTGCACCCTCAGAAGAACCCAAGCGAAGCCCCGAAGCGACGAAACCGGCGAGGTGCACTTCCGGAGCGTTTCTGCCCGGGGCATAGCTCTGAGTCACGGGCCCGCGGTGACGGCGAAAGGGCGTTAATCAGTGAAAGATGCCTGGAATGTTCCTTTGTCAAACTTAGGCCGGGCGCTTTCCAAAGACAGGGTGATCTTGACCTGGAAGCCATGTCTATGCAGTGCAAGCACACACACCCAGACTGGAATTTGTGTTTCCTGGTGCTAAAAGCCAAATTCCGTAGGCAACCGAGGAGAAATGACAAGGAATTTGTAGCTGCCAGCCGCCGAGTGCGGCAAATGATACGTGGTCCAGAAATGTCCTCACATTTCCCGGGCAGACTTTACATGTGTGTGTGTGCGTGTGCACTGGCAATGCCAATAGGCCTCTTTCATGCACTGCTGCAACCGAGTGGCGAGCAAGTTGTATCCTGTGCTGAATCGTCTCGTCAAGCCATGTGAATTCATGGCAACTTGGAGCCGGAGCCCCTTCCGTGAAGCGCAGGCATACAGCCAAAATGTCTAGCACAGCAGGTAAAGCAGCACGGAAATGGATCATCGCAGCGGACATTGCCTCACTGGTTGGGCTGAGAACTTCACAAAGGTGGCTAACGGCCGCAGGCTCTGGGGATCAATTGCACTTCACAGGGAGTGGACAAGTTCTAATGATTCTAAGGGCAAGACACACATCCAGCTTGTATGCCGAGTGGGAGACCAGCTGTGAGTAAAAGTTATCCGTGTGTGCGAGTTGACCTGCTGATTGCTTGCCCATGCTTGTGGTGTATAGGAACGACCAAAAGATGAGTGTTTGCTGTCCTCTGGCAACCGCCCAATGGCAGTCAGCAAGCATTTGTCAGAGTTCCAGCAAGGTTTGTGGGGTACAGACTTGAACCAACCTCCCAATGTTTGCATGGCCAAATGACTCTGGGCGCTCAGGTCAACAACGCAAGGGGTACCGAGCAGGTGCTCTCGCAGGCCGGGGCGGGGGCGGAAGTTCCTGCAGCGAACACGCGAGAGAGGAGCTGGGTCTGGAGGACAGCCATCGTCCAGCTCCTCGATGCTTGATGTCGCAGGTTGTTGCGAAGTTGGTACCAAGGAGTTGGTTTGCAATAATATGTTTGGAGATGACAACCTGGAAGCTGGAGATTTGTCAAGGTCTGCGGTAAATTCAAGCTGGGATCCTGAAATCCGAGCTTTTCAGCTGACCGTGGCATAGTTCAGATTTGCTCCGCCTCTGTGAGGAGGAATGTTTTGCATCCTTGATGGGGAGGGTATTGGGAATGGTCAACGTGCATGTCAGCGAATAACAATTTGACAATTGCGACTTGCATCATTGAGGATATTTTCATAGTAGGCAACGGCATATGTTATGCCCCTGTGCTGCGTTAGTTCCTGATTTATTGGCCAGTACGAAAAGGTCGGTTGGTTATGTGTGGTTTCGCTGGTGGAAGTCTTTCTTACATACCACCATTGTTGCCAGGATGCCTACTTCCATCACTTCCTTTTTGGCAACGGAGTGAGGTGGCTGTTTTCCTAACCCTGCGAACATGACTTTGAGGAATCGCACCAAGGTGAGCATTCGCAGATTCTCGTCCTGCACCAACCAAAAAGAGTGTTGGCTTTTGGTCCAGACGTTCATTGGGAATCAACCAACGGAGCAACCCACCCACCCACCCAGCCAGCTACTCAGCCAGCCAGGTCGTCCAGGCCTGGAGTGATGACCTGAACCGCACGCAGCTGCTGCGGTCGCTGCCGGGACCTCGGCTCACCGAGGGTGCAGGGTTGCTTAAAGGCTGCGTGTTGGCTATGTTAACAACTTCTGGCCATAGTTGGGGTCATGTCCAACCATACAGTGGGCAATCAGAGCAACCTCAGAAGGGGAAGCTGCTTGTGACCTCACCCATCAAGAAGGTTTCTTTTATAGGGAGCCCTTTCCTTCTTTTTCAGCTGAAAGAGGCGAGTAGCAAGAAGCTTTCGTGATCCCTGACATGTTTTTTTAGCTGATTTGATCCCGGCTTTGTTTGTGACTCACGATTTGGCAGGTGCACCTGGCATAGCGAGTGAGAACCCTGAAATGGGTGAATTCTTCCAAGACTGGGTCAACAGATTTGGCAACATCTTTGCCTGGCAACATGATTGTAGTTTTGGCCAGCCGGCTGACCCGCCGCCCAAACCCTATTTTTGGCTACTTTTCGTTGTCCTTGTTCCCCTTCTCTTGATGCGGACTCTCAAAAACCCTGCGTTGTTTTAAGCTTTTTCCTTCCACGCCAGCGTTCATTCCATGCTTTTGCGTGCAAAACTCCCGTTTTGTGTTTGGCCATTCATGAGCCCAAAACGCAGGTTTCGGTCCGTTGTTTCGCGTAATTCGTGCAGGAATTTGCAAATATACTGCTATTTGTGGCATATTATACCAATTGCGTCGCAACGGCCGTCCAAAGGATGCATGGCTGCCTGTGTCGTACATGCTGGCACATATGTTAACATGCCCGTCCGCGCACTGCATGGAGACTTGCGTGCATGCTGGCGCATATGTCAACGTGCCCGTCCACGCGCTGCAGGCTTACATGCGCACATGCTGGCACATAGGTTAACGTGCCAGTCCACGTGCTTTATGGTTACTTGCGTACATGCTGGCACATATGTTAATGTGCCCGTCCACGTGCTGCAGGCTTACATGCGCACATGCTGGCACGTGTGTTAACGTTCTACATACATGAGCTCACGGCGGACTTCTCACGCCCAACTTGTCTCACACTGGCGCGGTCTCAGCGCGGGCAGATTTTCTTGGAGCGTGTTGCGTCGATGGCTTGCTCTGGATACTTGTATATCAGCTACGCTTGTCGCTTGCTCACTGGTGCATGCTCGTGTCTTGGAAACGTCGGTTGTCTTTCACACGCTCACTGATTTACGTCGGCAGGGTTTTAGTTTTGGCATGCACTTTTTCGCAGAAGCCCGGAATATAAGACAAATCAGAATACACTGTAAATCGCAGGGAATGTTCAACATGTCAATTGCATATTCGCAAGGGCGGCATGACAGCCGGCTACCTAGTTTTGCGGCATGATGTAGTTTGCGACTTGACCGGAAAGGACGACAGCGCCCGGTAGCCCAGTCAACTTCAATGTCTGAGGACGGGGGTCACGCCGATTCGTTCCATTGCCAACATCGGCGGGGGCTTCGCGGAAATGGCCTCAGCCTGAGGGGATGCGTAAGGCTCGGGGTTGGTAAATTGATGGAAACGGATTATATGAGCAACTCGCATGTCATTGTTTCGGAGCGTTTGTTGAACAAGAGGCTTGAAGTCCGGTGCCGAATTGCTATTGGGATGAATCTGCTCAATTTTTGCAAACTGCCACAACTCAACAAACACCCATGTGACACATGTGACTCTCCCTGTGTTTGTGATCGAATCTGGACGCATCAGTGGACCTTGTTCCCTTTGCAAAGATCTTGCCACGAGGGCCTCGCCTGCGTCTTGTGCTTCCGAGGTCTTGGAGCCGCTGAAGCAATATCGCGCAGGCGAGCAACGCCGCGGGTGAAGCACTGGCAACACGGGTTGACGAGACCGCTTTGACCCATGCGGAAGGGTCTTTCTGACTGAGGGGCGCTGACGTCAGGGCGAGTTGATGCTTGCAGGTGAACTGGGATGGTACGGGCATTTAAGACGCGGCCACTATGAACACCAACCAGGAAGTGTGTTTGAACCTGTTCGTAAATCAGAAGGGCTGCAATGGTTGATTTGTTTGGAGCCCTTCTGAGGTTCCTTTGTTCAGTTGCCATGCTGCCCATAGCTGCATCCTTTAGCTGCTATGGCTGGAGAGATCCGGGCGAAGGGGAGGGGCAGCAGGCGCGAGTTCGACAGGCGAAGATGCCGAGCGGGTCTCTCGGACCATGCTGCGAGGCACGGCCTGTGTGGCACAGTGGAGGTTTGTCAGAGGCCCTTGCTGAGCATATCTACAGGAAAGAAAGAAGTGACTCCTCGAGTTGAGGGATCCCCGAAATGGAGTCCCGTACAAATGAGTCAATGAGAGGCTTGTTTGGGGTCCTTTGTGGTGTCAGGTTTTGTTTAGGGAGTGTGGCTAAAGACTTTTATCTGGAAAATCAAATGAAATCAAGGTGAGCGAGGTTCCTTGAGAACCCAGGAATATGCCCTGGAAAAAGTGCGCTGAATTGAAAAACATTGCCTTGTTGTTTGCTCATGTTGACCAGTGCGGTTTTCCGGGAATGCCAGCGGCATGCGGGATGAGTCATTCTGACCCTCCAACCCCTGCCCATAGGGCGCAGTTTGCAAGTTGTTCATTCATAAAACTTGCAGACAGACATTGTGAGGCTCCTTTTGGGCCAGCGACGTCTCAGGCCTTGTCTCCTTCCTCCGGCACATGACGATTGAGAGCATTGACCTCACCGAGAGGGTCCTTGTGGGTGCACAGGCCCACTTGCTGGAATGCTCGATAGGTTGCGTTGGATCAGTCGTCTTCTGCAGAATTGGCCTTCCAGCACTACTTGGGATGGCTTCCTTGAAAATTGCGCGACGGTTCATTGCAAATTGCATTTCAAGGGGCTGCTTCTGTAACTGCAAAAAGGGAGCTCAATGGCAAAAAGCAATGAGAATGGTTTGCTGATCCAAAGAAAGGAAGCCAACGGATTTTGGTTAAACAAGTCCCAGCAAGCGCAAGACAGTCCTCTGGGTCCCTCAGCCTTAGGGGGCATCTAGGTACCCTTTGAATCTCGAGGTGTTCGACAACTGCAGGTCCCGCTAATGAATCCGGGAAGGACTTGAATGCTTCTCCACGAATCAGGTATCTCAGTCTAGGGCCTCAAAGCCATGTTGCGGGCCTCAAAGCCGTGTTGGCCTCATGACATTGCTGGCCAGCATGGGTTCCGAGTTTGGGAATCGTTGTTGTGTCAAACGTTACTGTGCTGCGTATGGTTTGCTTGTTTGGAATGGGGTTAGGGTAATGTGCTTAGAGGCATCAAGCCCGAATCCCGTATGCAAGTGCGCATCTAGCTAAAGAAACCAATACTTGCTCTGTGATCAGAGCAACCACAAGACTCATTGTTGAAAACGGAACAATATATGCCAGTGCGCCTTTATGTCAGGAATATGGCTTGATACCTGTAATCTGGAGGTTTGCGGAAGGGGGCAAGTGATAGGCGACGCTGGAGTATGCCAATACTCGCCTGGAGTCTCAGTCAATCATGCAGCCTGATGAACCAAATTGTGTGGTCTCGGCAACGCTCTTTGATTCCCTTCAACACTTGAGAGGGTTCTATCAGGCAAAGGCGGGTGCATCATGTATCTTTTACAAATCCATGGCTCAGTTGGCAGTTGGCCAAGGGCCTCAGGTTGCACTTGCGTTTCGGCTGTAGATCCAGCGGTCTTCAACAAAACGGTTGAAACAGTGGATTGTCTAACGTGAATTCAAGGAATTCTGTGGTTGAGCATGATTAGTCACTAGATGGGTTGCTTGCAATATGCAAGAAAACTGGATCCATAGTCGGATGGATGGAGAGAGATGACTGAGAGGGCCGAGATATTTGCACATAGGGACTGACAATAGGAATTATGATCTGGCGTGTGACAAGGGGACAAAGCCTTGTGAGGATTAACTGGCATGTCAACTTTGGATTGATCAGATTTGCAAGCAATTTTCCCCTCTTTCTCCCTTGAAAGACACTCTGACGTGAAGAGTCGGCTTGGAACGGTTGCTCCGAGCTGATCAGCAAGGGTGCATCATTGGTTCCCGGTTGAGTCTTAGCAGCGGTCAATGTAATTAGACATGTGAAACTAGTTGACCCCCTTTGCTCTGTAACGAGCACACCCATCCGGGGGGTAAAACGAGCTCGCCCAATTTATGAAGACCCCTTGGCGATTGCTCATTTCCAGTTTGGGAACTACGGTAGTTTCGCCGAGGCATGGGGGCAGAACCGAAGAGGCAGCCGAGGCGGGAGCTGGTGCTACCTTGTGTGCCCTCCACCGGGCATGCGTGGCAAAAGTGAGAATGGAAGGACAACATAAAGCCCAACTTGCCGCGCATAAAGCTGAATCACGGAGAAGGACTCAGTGCCCCTGATGCTTCCTTTGACTGCTGGTGAGGTCTTCCACACTGATGTCGCCGCTTATGAGATGCATCAAAATCATGCATCATCGGACATATCATGTCATTGTTTGTTGAATGAGATGAACATCGGGTGATGGACAAGCGCCTGCTAAATTTTGATGGAAGGGCTGGGTCGTATCCCCTGTCCATAAACGAAAATGCCAGTTTTTGTTTCGAGATGCCGGCGGGTGCCAGCCCTTGCACTTGTGTCACAGAGTCATTGGCCACATCGCACTCTTATAGCCACACGAGTTCCGCACTAAGCAGGCAAGCAAAGCAAAGCAAAGCCATGACAAGCAAGGAAGCAAGAACAAACACATACACGCCACATCACATATACATACCCTGGCGGTAGGAATTCATTCCATTGTTTGGAATGTTCTGCAACGCCTCTAGAAAGTTATGATTGAATGAGAGGCGACATGCTACACTCACGTTCACTTGCTAAGATCAGATTCTGTGCAACCTCTCTTGGTGTCAAAGCACGTCACACTAGCTATCCTACAGCCGAAAAGTCTGCAAAGTCTGAATGGCTAACATATGCCAAGCATATGTCTCTCCCACATGTTTGTGCATGGTGTTCAGCCCTCCCCGCCCCCGCCGGTGATTTGGCGTATCGTAGCCTACGTAGCGCTCCAACAAGCGCATGTGTTTCTTGTTTTTGCACCCTGCACTCACTGCACTCTCCCCGAAAGGACAAACACGCAAAGAAAGAGGTCCGTTGTAGCGCATGTGTTTGAGTTTAATGTTTATGTTTGAATTCATCAATGGCATGATCGGTCCCCTGAGTATATGTTTTGGCAACCAAACACTGCACCCTGCAGGCTGCTTTCCCCCCACCCATCTCGCGCATGCCGCAGGCCGGAGCCCAGTCTGGACGCCCACTTCGAAGGCCCAGGTCACGGCCCCAGTCGCAGTGGGGGCCACGGCCGCAGCTCCAAAAGTCACTCAGCCATTGTCGGCAGGGGGGGGAGTCTGGTTGCCGAAGCATACACCTCGGCGCCATGTAAGGCTGCCTTGAGCTTGAACTCACTAGTTGAATCACACCTTGCCTCAAAGAATGTGCATCAAACATCAGGAGCAATACTGACAACAGGAAGCCTTCATTTAGCAGCCTTAGGACGAGGACGTACAGGGCCTGCACCTGGAAAGCGCTACCACTGTCGGTCCCAAGCAGGCCCACAACAATATGCTTCTTTTGCACGTGCGATAGTGTACCCACTTAACATGCCTGGTGTTTGTTTGGACACTGGGCGACCACTCCTGACGTTTTGAGTTCAAGCGGCAACCTGACGAGGAAAAGGGGGCGCACGACAAACAAAGCCCAAACACATCACAGCAACTACACGGCCAACCAAGCCGTTGACTGGTCGGCACTTCTTTGCGGCTGCCGACGTGTCGGTATTGTTCAACCCTCCATGTCCAATGTCATGTGCTTCGTGAAGCTTCCTGCATGTTATCCCCCATGCGCCCCAACGGCCGAGATCAATCCGACTTTAGGTCGTGCGCCCAGACTGTAAAAGAAGAGTGATCCATCAGAGGGGCCCTTTCCATTTGGTGTGGACGACCTTTACTCCGTTTCGGGTCGATGGCTCAGGCACGGGCAGTGCCGGAGACTGGCTTCCCGTGGAGCGAGGCAGAACGATGCGAATCCGTCACATGCTCCCCACCCCATTAGTCAAATTGCGGAGGGTGACCCCGGAGACTGGAGCTCCATTTGTATTGCTATTGTCCCTTTTGAAAACATCCCCTGAAGGTGGGGGTTGTATAATTGGCATTCAGTTCCTCTCAGAATGGGCTGTCTGAATGTTTGGCAGGTGGCTGGCCATCGTACTGGGCCCATCAGTTTGGCCGATTTTGCAGGTGGAAATGGGAGTGCTTACTTCAAAGCTTTTGTTGGGGTTGTCCGAGAAAGTTCAAAGGGGCAGGTCCTAAACTGGGGAGCCTCTGAAGCAGATCCGCTTCCTTTCGATGTCCATTCCAAGCGGAGTAGTCAAATGGGGCAAGCGGAAGCGGCAGGTTCTGCCAATTTCTTGCAGCCTGGCGGAGCTGCGGAGGGCCTGCAAGAGGCCGGAGAAGTCAAAACCCTTGAGTCGTGCCCAGCGGTTTCCCCTTTGTTCCCCACCCGACAGGTTTCGTGTTGTTAGATTTTAATTGTCATCCGACCCGCTCACCACAAAACAAGTGTCCCTGTTCGGAATCCCGACCAGCTCACAAGGCTACCAGTGGATTCCTCAACGACGCCTTCCCTCAGCTGATCCTAGGCCAATACATGGTTGGTCTGCAATTGGTCGGCCCTCTTTTGGTGCAAATGGAGCTGAAGGGAAACCACCAATTTTTACGGGCCCTTAGGAGAAACATCCATTAGTTTTCCCAAACACCTGGCCACCTTCCTCCAGGCGGGCTCCAGCTTCACGCAGGGCCTGCGCACGGCTGGGCCCTTCTTAGCCGGGAGCCTCACTCCGGCCCAAACCAGAGCATGGTGCGCACGTATTATACGTAAGTTGTAGACATTGTTAAAATACGTATGTTAGTAATATGCTGGCTTGCTTGAGGCGCAGCTTCAACACAGCAGCGACGTGTGGGTATCTATAATGTGTATACTCCACATACATATATATATATATATGTATACATATATATATATATATACATATATATATATATATGGTCCCGGGCTCCGGGTTCCCAGTCCCCCCCCCCCTAATGGTATTCCCCCCCCCCCCGCCCCCGAACCCGACCCCCAGGAGAGGCCCTGCTGCTGCGGTCCCCAGACCCCGGCCCCTTCACCCCCTCAACCCACACCTCCGCACGCCCTGCGCCCAAACTATTCCTAAACTAACCGTAAACTAGCTCGAAACACACATCTTAAGCCAACACTTGGCACGTTCTGAACACACTCTAAACGAAGCCTGAACCAACTTAATCAACCGTAAACCAACCTTAGATTAAACCAACCCCTAAGCACATATCTTAAGCACATATCTTAAACCAACACTAAACACACTCTAAATCATTCCGGAACTAACCGAAACCGCCCCTGCACCAAGGATAAAAACACACATCCTAAACCAACACTGAACACACAATAAACCAACCCTAAACCAGCCTGAACCACTACAACTAGATCAACCCTAAACCAAGTCTAACCCACTACAACCCCACCTCGCTGGGGTGGTCTTAGACCAACCATAAACCAACCCTAAACCACACCCCAACCCCACCACAGGGGGGGGAGGGGTGATCTTAGACCAACCACAAACCAACCCTAAAAAACCACACCCCAACCACACCACGGGGGGGGGGAGGACTGGGAACGATGGGGGGGGGAGGGGGGCGGGGGGGGGGACTTGCGAACCCTTGACCGTATATACCCGGGTTTTACCATGTGTTGGCAAAGCACCCCGCTTGTAGATCTGCCACTTTTCTCGATCCGAGGATGACAAACAAGCAGACAATCCCTGGTACCCACCTGCATTTCAACAAGCTCGCCTGAGCTCACCCAAAATGATTCGTTCTTGAGGTGTTCCGTATCTCTTTTTTTTAGTTTCTGATCCCACTAAAATAGAATCTGACTGAAGGTCCCCTGGAAGACAACTTTGCTCTTAACACGAGCCCCTTGCTGCCACATTAGTGGGTGGGAGCCCATGTGGCTGCCACATGTCCTGGTGTGCCCTATCATTATCCTAAGATAATCAACCCGAAGAGTTCAAAAGGGGTTGGGCGTCGGGTTGGGAGGGTAGTGCTTCGACCCCATTTAAGGTCCGGCCGCTGCTGGAGATTCAGCGCGGGGCGCCAAAGGAGCAGGCGCGCGCCACGTGCAGCCCAGAGATGCAGCTATGAACCACGTCTGAAATGATTCGTGGGAGGCAGAAAGCCCCCATGTAAATGATGTACAGCAAAGAAATCGTTTGAAAGAAAAATGTGCATACGTGTTGATTGAATCTAGTTGCATCCGATCCGTGGTTTGTTTCGTTGGTTCTGGTCGAGTCTAAGCTATCTATAAGCCAGCAGTCTGGGACGCGGACCCCTTCCACTGCCCAAACCCAAAGTAGCAGCTTGACTACGTCACGGCTTTGCCAGAAGAACAGTTGCTCTCACGGCACCGCTCCTCACATGTGAATGTTCAGCAACTCGGAAATCCGTCCGGAACAGGGATCAATCAACCCGCGGTCAGATTGTTTCTAATTTGTTTGGCTGGCTGTTTGCACCTTAATCTTATGCCCCGATCTGTGCGATGCTTACGGAACTTGGATATAGCATTCGACCTGAGCACCTGTCAGAGGTGAGCTGCGGCTCACAAATTTGCATCCCAGATGACAAATGCTGAATTGAGGGACAGTTGCACCGTGAGTAGATGGAAGAGATGAATTTGCTGCATTTCAAGTGTGAGCAGGCGGGACGCTGGTCCCTTGTCATTTGACCAAGAAAGCTTACAAAGGCTTTGTCAATGAGCCACAGAATCCAAGTGGGAGCCTTCCAGTCGCACAGTGCAGCATCAAGGTGCTTGAAGTCAGATGCAGCCGGCTGGTCCGAATATTATTCAGTTTGCTGCTTCTAGAGGTGATTAGTCTTGCCAAAATGTCCTTTGGGGTTTATATACTGTGTGAGATTCAGACACAATGTTTGCCTTCTGTTCTCAATCTTTTTGCACATCGGGAGCGCGAAGAGGGAAGCTTTGGGCGGGAGCCAAAGCCCAAAGCTGAAGCTACCTCAAAATGAGAACCATCGACGCACTGCTGACAACTGGTTTCCCCTTGGTTTCCGCTCTCCCTGTGTGATAGTTCTTGTGACTGGAGGTCGCTTGTGGTCAGCAAGTTCGCCAGGTCCTGCGCTCCGTGGTGAGCGGCATCCCCATGTGCGTCCTGCGGCCAGCCCTAGGCTGGAGGGGGGGCATCAAAGTCAGAACCTGAAACTATACCTTTGAGCACCATGATATTCATAAAGACAAGACATCATGTTCACTTGCCGGGGAGGGTTACTTTCTATTGGGGTGACTTATCACACTATGATATTCATAAAATGGGGCCAGCTGTTTGAACCCATTGGGTGTGGCGTAGAGGCGAACACAGGATGGGACCTTGTAGTCTTTTGGAATTTGGCAGTGCCCATTGGTTGAAGGGTGTCAAAGACCCACCTAGTGGTAACCTGGATGATCGTTGCCCACTTTACCCCGGAAAAGTAACAGCTTGTGCTGGAATCCCAGACAGGGAGTCACACGTAAACTGCGTCAGTTCATCGTCAGTTTTTAAGCGTTTGAGTGGTTGGTGTGCTCCTTGGTTCGTAACAAATATTGGACAAGGCAAATGTTCAGCAAGTTCAGGAGGGCCTAGATGCCTTGATTTATTGCCCTTTTTAGGGGTAGGGACTGGAGGGGAGGCACTGACATGGACTTCTCGAGTTAGCCGTCCGTTATTGCTTATCCAAGGAGAAGCCAGCATTCATTGAACGATAGACGATAACTATGTATATTCATACCCATGCATTCTTCTTTGCTCTTGCCTCATGCCTCATGCCAACTGAAGCCTTATTGAAATGCGGCTTGATGTCAGTTCCCTTAACTTGACACCGCTCGCCTCTAGCCTATACATACTCCACGCACACACGCACACACACACACACAGCTTGAAGCAGTTGTGCACTGCACCAATGGATCGCACAGGCGAATTGGTTGAAGGTTTTGAGGGCGCCTTCCCACTTACGACCCAGGCTTTCAAGCCGGAGTTCTCGCCAAGCCAACCCGACAGACAAAAACCCAGCTGTTCAGTGGAGCTGTTCATCCCTTTGAGTTTGGTGGGTTTCCCACTACACATCGTCAGCAAGCCAAAATAATGATCCCCGCAAATGATCTACCAACCCTAAACATGGTTTAATCCTCGCTAATTACAAGTAGTCAATACTAGTCAACCCTTAAAATGGTCAACCAACCGAACAGGTTTTCTGTCGAAAGGGCCACCGGTTGCAGCTGAGATCGCGGCAGGTGCCACCGCGGCAGCGGCAACTGCAATCCGAGGGGCGCGCCCGCGCGGGGAAGAGCTGCAAGGAGTTATGGAAACAGCGAGGGTGGTCTGCAAAACTTGTTTACTGAGGTCTCCTCCAAAGCCATTTTGTACATATATAATATATATATATATATATATATATTGAGCGACTAACTTTATTTACCTTAATGGAAACATGCAAGGGGCTGGAACTATTTTTTGGAAATGTGCATATTTAGCCGCAGAACGAGTTGGGGAACACCCCGAAAACGAGATAGGGCAAACAAGCATGATAACATGGATTAGGATTACATTTTGGCAAGTGCAGCCTGGCAGAGCGTCTTGGGTTCAAGGTTGTTAGATGTAGTGTAGAGTAGACGACCTACGTCGCATGGTCCGTGGCAACTTACCACAGACTTTCCGGGGCAAGTACTACGATGCCTAACTGCAAAAGGGTGTGAAGCAAACTTGCGAAGAAGCAGCGTAGCTGGTTTGTTTAAGATTTGCCCCTGGGCAATTTTCAGCCGTCCAAAAACGGGCCATGTTAAAACGAGTTCCAAAACGAGTTCAAAACGCGTTCAGAACGAGTCCCCTACAGCGTCCAAGTGAGTATTGGCCCAGTTCCTCCTCTCAAGTATTACTTTTCAACAAATTGTGTAGCAGCAGTTTGCTTAGCGAAAGGTTGTGCGGCAACAACGAAGGAGACAAAGGAGGCTGCAAGCTAACCAAAGCTCGTTTACTTCTTTAAGCTCCTCTTCTTCAAGCTCTACAGAAAGTTGAGCCAGAGAAAACGAGCGCGGTGTTGGAAAACGAGATAGGGGGCTGCGACCGAGCGCGGGGTTGGAAAACGAGTCAGGAACACCCGTCCATTATGCCATGTAACAAATAAAAGCCGTTGCTCATATATATATATATATTAAGTAGTCTAAATGTGAAACATATTCTGAAACCAATACTGTTGGAATACCGCAGATGTGGGCCAAGGGCAACGAAAAGGAGACCCCGGCAACAATGGATGGTTACACAGGTTTGAACATGGGGCTTGGAAAAAAATGCCCTTGCTGTCATTTTTGAGGTTTGCCGCCTAGTAGATATAATTGAACATCTTGGTAGGTAGCAACAGTCCACAGGCTTTGGATGTTGCTCAATGGGGTGCTTCCAGAGAAACAGGAGATTCACAAGCATAACTTAGGGTTCTCCAAGTTTTGGAACACCCATTTGGCAAAAGAGCTTCTGTCGCACTGTTTGTGGCACAAACAATTTAAAACAGCTGATCGCTTCTTGGATTAGCGCCTTTGACTGCTTGGTACAAGAGCCATTCGGTGGCATTTGTCTAGCAGGATTGCAACAAATCACAAATCAGTGTAATACTCGGTTGGATCAAGAGTTGAAACCACATCCCAAATTGGGAGGGTTTGTTTGTGTGTGTGTTGCAGAAAGAACTCCAATCAAACTGCACAAGATATCCAGGAGCTGGCAGCTGATGTATTGAATTGAGGGTTCCTCTTGATCGGCTTATCTAGTGTCTATTCCTTGGCAACTTCTTTATAAATGCTAGCTGGGGGTCTTGGTCGGCTGGTTTCTGGATTTCCGAAGTACGGTCTGCGGTCGGACGTCCTGGTTTGGAACAACTGTGCTTGGGTTCAGTGGGGCATCGACTCTTGAACAACTTTGAAAGCGCTTGTTCGCGCACTTTCAGGCATGCAGATGATCCATGAAGGTTTTTGGGTCCAGCCAAAGTTCAAAGTGAGTGGATCCACTTTGTGGCCATGTTGTCATTACCCTCGAAGCTGAAATCCCTCTTTGAATTGGTGTGACGGGAACTCCCCTCCAGAAAGGTTGGGATTTGCCTGAGCTTCTCTTAAGTTGAGGAGTCACTCAAGACCCTTCGATCACGCCTGGCCAGGTACGGAACAGTGTCGATCCTTCACACCGGCGCGAGATGGTGCGAAAGTACAGAGGCCCAGGATAACGTGCCTGCGGCTCACCGTACCGTGGGCCGGTGACGCCGGGAATGAGCTAAGAAGTCTCAGGTTTCTCAGGTCCAGGGATGCCCCGGAAGATCACTAAGGCACTTATGAAGTCGAAGAGAAGTGGGAATCCGGGAAACGCAGGCAGCCCATTTGTAAGCTTGCAAGTATCAACTACTACATTCAAAGCAAGACTAAGCTGCGTGAATGGCGTTCAATGCACAGAATACTGTATTTATATTAGTAGAACTTCGAGTTGCAAGGCTCACACGTGAGCATCTTCATGCGCTGTCTTCCCGTCTTTCCTTTTGCCCGTCCCTGGCGTCTAGATTTTCAATTAGGCTGCCAGCCTCGCCCAGAAAGGCTTCGCGCGCTGAAAGTTTCAGTAGATCCGCCTGAGTGGATGCATTTTCCTTCGCCCGAGCATTTGAGTTCCTAAAGAACAGCGAAAGCGCATGCTGGCTGCGAAGTTGTTTGTGTTCAACCAACTCACGGCTCAAGAACTTCAACTGACCCGCAATGAATGAGAAAAGCAAGGTGTGGGCATGCAAGAGCTTCGCCCCACCCTAGCTGCGATGGCAGATTTGATGTTTGTTCAAAGTTTGACCGGGTTGCCTTTGCTAATGCTTTGGGAAGCTCATAAATGTGCTGGCGCTTTCACTGAAGGCAAGACGTCCACGTTCACTGCGATTGAGAAGTTTCTGAGGCTTCAGCTCCTGGGGTCAATGGCATAACTAGAATTGAGATTGGATTACATGCAAGTTTGAGCTATGAGATTGCTGATGTGTACCTGTGTTGGCTGCTCACTCACCCGTCTTGGATGCTTGGTTGCCTAATGAAAGTCACAAGGGCATGGGCACTTCTTTGCCAGGTTGCATATTCCGAATGGATTCACCCAGGTTCACCTACTTGGAAACATGCCACCACTGTCATTTTCCAGTAGCTGCATGTTGGACTTGCTTTTGAATCAAGCGGCGGAACTTCACTGCGTGAACTCCAGAAGCTCGAATTAGCCCTTTGAGGAAAAAGCTAATATACGTGGAGAAATTGGATCATGGCTATTCACCTCAGAGATGTCTTTGAAACGAAAAGTACCCAGCGCAGCTGGTTTCTCCAGCTTTTGTGCCCCAGTCTTGATTGGACAGGATGTGAAGAATTGTTTGAGGTCGCACCAACTGGTGGAGTTGTCTTGCCTTTCGCAGCTCTAGCCAGAGGGGTGCAAAGACATGGCGCCTTGGAATACGAAGCTAGCTGTGAATTCAGCCCGAAAAGAGACCATGGAGGAAGCTGACTCTGCCACAAAACGTGCCACCTGAAAAGGGGCAATCATGACGGAAAATTTGCTGTGTCCCATATCCACAAGAGTGGAGGACCAAGGTCTTTGCAACCTCTGCGCCGGGAGGCAGTCTGCAAGCAGATGCCGTCAGCAGTTTGCGAAGCCTGCTTGCCAGATCGCTCGGCAAGAGATGGTCAACCTACCTCTTGTTCCCATTCGGTCGAGTGCCACAATTCAAATGATTCCACCTGGCCATTTTTCAGATGTTGGTTCTAAGTTTCAGCCTGCAGCATCCGTACCAGAAACATCATCACTTTTGAGGAGTAAGCTGAGAGCTGAGGTTGGTCAACACCCCTTCAAGCGGATTTCAGACAATTGCAGGCAAAATACAAAAAGCAGGGGTCAGAACGACCAGAATGAAGCCGACATTAATATGACTGGAGGCCATGGAAGACATTGGCCCTCTTTCAGGTTCCATGTTAGTCACATCGATACACCCCACTTTCGCCATGTTGTTGGCTCGCCCTTGCCGAGCCGCGGCTTCCTTGGGGAAGACGGAGCCAAAGATCGGAAAAGGTTGGTGTCTGCGAAGCTGGGGCGGCGGGTGAGGGGGCACGAGCAAAGCATGGATACTGGAGAAAAAGACAGGGACTAGCACCAGCTCAGGTAACGGCCAAGGTGCAAGTGTTACCAGAGCAATCAGAGCAACCTGTCACATTGACCGTGCCCGATTCTTATCTGCGAAAGTTTGCACGGAGCATCTTCCAAAAAAACTCAGCAGCTCACATGAAACAGAAGGTTGAGGAAGCCCAAAGAAAATCCGACATGGACATGTTTTACAGAAGCTTACCTTCGTGAAGCCGTTGAATGATAGTTGACAGGAGACGCTTCAGATTCCCACACCCCAAGTGCCAACAGGCCAGCTGCGCTGACCACACAACCTGACATTTGCTTGCTTGTGGCAAATCACAACGTGCCTAAAAGCAGTAGAGTGTTCAACAAGCCGAGGCAGTTCTGTCGACTTGTGCAGAGCTTGTCAGGCGTTTGTGAGCTGTTCAGATCAAGTAGCGGGCCCAGCTCCCCATGAAGGCTCAGCAGAAGCAAATTCTGGTGAACAGCCTCTTGGCATATGGAGCCTTCGGCTTGGTGCAGGTGGCCTATCGCATTGTGGCTGGGTGGACACGTTCGCTTCGAATCCGCAGAATGCTGAAAGATACGCCCGCTGGCCATGGGAACGAGGGCCCTATGGAGTGGCTGAAAAGCATGAGGGCAAACTTCCATCGGATTCATGATTGGAGAGTTGACATTTGCAAAGGACTCACTGTGGCGAAGAACACGGGTTTTCGCTGGAGTACCGAGGGACATTCAGTCTATGTGAATGATCCCAACTGTATCCGTCACTTCCTGAAGGACGAGTTCCAGAAATATTCCAAGCCCGATGCTACCGATCCGTTCTGGCGTTACCTCATCCAATTCTTAGGCAAAGGGATTTTTGCGGCACCTCATGGCGTTGGATCGCCTGACGGAGGCCAAAGCTGGTCGCGCATGCGCAAGACCTCAGCGCAGATCTTCAATCGCAACTGGGTGTGCGATTTGTTGATGTTCTGCTATTTTGCCACATTCCTGAGTTGTTGCTGAGTGAGAGGCCGGGGAAAAGCCAAGGAAAGAACTTCAACACCTTGATGCAGGAGGTCTTTGTAAGCAAGGCCTGCTCCGGACACTGACCAAACCTGATGGGTAAGCTGGTGTTGGGTCAGCTTGGTTTCCTGTTGGGCAGCTGAAATCTTCTACCTTCGCAGTCTTGCAGCTGCCCTGAAGGCTGAAGCCTTGCAAAAGTGGCTGGAAAGCTTCCCCGAGAATGAGCCCGTCGACATCCAACTTGGCTTCTTCAACTTTACCATGGACACAACCTTGGTTTCGTTCTGGGGAGACTCCAAAGTGAAAGTAGCTGGGGTTCCTTTGGCTTTCTTGAAAGCAGCTCCCCCAAAGATTTGCTCCAAGAAGTAATGTATGTGTATATATATATATATAATCATAGCGCCCTGCTGCTGCTAGTGAATACATCCAATGATGTCTTCTGGGTTTCTTTCGGTGCAGGACAGCATCATGAAGATTTTCTTCGGCGAGGAGGTGGACACGCAAGCGGGGCAGCAAAACAAATACGGCCAGGCGTTTGATGTAGCGCATGGCGCCTTGTTTCTTCACGCTAGAGCGGTGATACCCTTCAACATGTTTGCAGGCCTTCTTCTCCCATGGCCATTTAATGGCATGGTGAAAACCCTTCATGACTACTTGTCGCCGCAGTATCGGACCTTCAGAAGGGCAGTGCGGGTGCTAGATGAAGAGGCAGACCGCCTCGTGAAGAAGTGCCGTGATGATCCCAGGTTGTTGCAGAGGCGTGACTTGCTGGCGCTGTTTCTGCAGACAGAGAAGGAAAACAACTATTCCACCACATTCCTGAAGGAAATGGTGTTGAATCTGGTCATTGCAGGTCGAGATACGACTGCTTGTGCATTGTCCTGGATATTTTTGGAGCTTGCTCGGAACCCTGAAGTACAGGACCGGCTGCGTGCTGAAATTAAAGAGAAGCTCCCGCCAGGGGCGGCGCTCGATATGCAGAGCCTGGCGCACAACAAGCTGCCATATCTACACGGCGTCCTGTACGAGGCTCCCCGGTCAAAAGTGGCAAGGGAGAAGCTCGGGATTCCGCTTTGTGGGGAAATGAAGTGACCTGAACCCGAACCTTACCCCACCCCACACCAGCTCGCTGTGCGCAGCTGCGCATGTGAATGAGAGGCCTTACGCCTGTGGCCGCCGGTGCCAATGGACCCCAAGAAGGCCTATGCAGACGACATCTTTCCCGACGGGACCAAAATTCCCAAGGGCGTCACCGTGGTTTTCGCGCCGCGCGGCTTGTGGCCAACCCTACTGATTTGAACGAAATGGTGATTCACTCAATCAAAGAAGGAGTTGAACTGCCATTCAGGAAAACGCGGCTATTTTTATGGTGCGTGTTGCATGTTTGCAAGAAGATGTGAGTGTGGGTTCAAGGAAGGTAAACAAGGAGGTCGAAGTCCCAGGCCCTACATCCTGGGTCGGGACCCGGCGAGATATCCCGAGCCCTTGACCTTCCGCCCGGAGCGATGGATTCCCTTCTCGGCGCCCTCCCCCTATGATTTCCCGGTATTCCAGGTATGGGCCTGGAAAGCCAAACGGATGTCGAAAGGTTCCCCTTTCAGGGAAAGCCAAAAGGAAAGGTGTTGAAAGGAGCGAAGAGGAACATGGTTGAACATAGTCAAAGATGGTTGAACATAGCCAACTGTTTAGAAGATGGTTGAACAATAGTTGTTTGAAGCCATTTCGGAACATGTGGCACCCTGCTTGAGGCTGGACCCAGGCGGCTCGCCCAGACTCCTTTGGGCGATCGATGTGTTGCCGGGGGCCGGACTCTGTGGGCTTTCTGGTGCTTTGAACGTCTTGTGGGTTGTGATTCACAGGCTTTCAAATCAGCTATGGAGGTGTTTGGATCTATTCCACGGCCAAAAATACAGGAGTCCTAAACAGATGGCTGCTTGTCAAAATGAGACTTAGTCTTATTTGCTTGAAAGCAGTCAGTGCTGGATAGTTAAATGTAAAAATGTTGATGGAACGAGCACCTGAATAAGGGAAGTAATTACGTATCCAAACAACCGTCTGCTGGTGCACCACCATGGCATATGGATCCTCACTGGCCTGATCCACAGCTGCAAGCTACAAGAAACAAATTTCAGCTGATGCCTTTGTTTCTTTCCTCGTGCCTTTTTCCGGTGGCCCAATGCCTTTGTTTCGCGAGTCAGTTCTGCAATGCAATGTAATGTAAAGTAATACACCTAATGTGATATTAGTAGAAGTTAAAGGAACAATAACAATAATGGTAGTAATGATAAGAATAGTAACTGCAGAAAGACCGAGAGGAAAAGAGACAAATCTATAGCCATGTACAGTATTTTATTCCTCTCTTTGTGGTACCTTATTCGTCTCCCCCTTTCAGCCATTTATCCCCCGTCCAAGCCAGATAGTCGGGTGTTACAGTTGCTTTCCGCCCAAACTTCAGACAAAGGAAAACTGAATAGCACGTGCAAGTCACCATGTTTTTGGCAGAATGTCCCTTTCCACCACTAAGTCTTCAACCAAACACTTGATTATTTTTTGGCTGCGCCCTTTTCCGCTTAAAGGGGGGTCTCAAAGAAGAGGGCGTTTTTCTCCACACCATGAGATGCCCCTTCCGAGGATCTGCCTGGGCCTTGACATGGCCATCTTCGAGGCCAAGGTGGCCACGGTGCAACTGATCCGACACCTCCGCTTCGCGCTGGCACCGGGCCAAGACCTGAGCTACGGGCACAAGGCCACCATGAACGTGCGCAACGGGACGAAGGATGAGCTGCTGGTCTGCGTGAAGTGCGCATCGCTTTAGAAAAATTATCAAACCATATGGGCTTCAGAAAGACTAGAAGAAATTGACGCGAAAGACCCCGGTCACAGTTGTCTTTTCCTTGCAACTCCTTGTCCTGCTTTTGCGATTTAGTTATTGTGGAAATAAATTTTAGATATTGCTTTTTGTTATTGAGGATTATTTTGGACTGAAATTATTATTAGAATTGAATTATTCGTGTTGTATAAAATGTTATGTAGTGCTTAAGAGGAGGGGGTATAAAAGGGGGTGTAATTTGAAAGTCTTAAGGTTCTAAAAGATTCTTAGTCTCTTTTAAGTTCTTTAGCCTTCTAAGATTTAAGGTCGTTGGTTTTAGGGCTTTTCGGAATTCTTTAAAGTGAGTTTCCCCAAAAGTGAGTCCTAAGTATAGGGTTGATCGGGGTTTTTTGGAACCCCTTAAAACCCTATTCTCTAAATTTCCCTAAGGTTCCCTTTTTCTTAAGCTTTCCTAAGCTTCTCTAATTTCTTTATGCTTCCCTAAGCTTCTTTAAGCTTCCGTAAGGCTCCTTACGGCTCCCTAGTATTAGCGAGCGGGATGCGAGGGATCGAGTGTTTTGCGAAGAGCTTAGTGGGCGGGTAAGCGGTTGAGTCGGATGAGGGTTGAGTCGGATTTAGTATTTGATTCCTAGGCTTCCTTATAGCTTCCTAGTTTATACTATTTACTCAAATTTACCTTTCCCTCTTACACCCCCTCCTCTTTAGCATTCCATAAAAATGTGATGAAAAGTAAAATAAATATGTAATTATATAATGAATTTAATAAATTTGATAAGAATATAATTTAAGTTTGGTTATATTAATCAAATTGAAAAATATATTTGGGAAATTAATAGGCGAAGAAGGTATAAAGATGTGTATTTTTTAAGATGGATTATTTTTGTTTATTTTGAAATATAGATATAAGAAATATTATTGTGGATATATAAAAATATTATATAGATATAAAGATGGTAAATAATAATAATTGATTTTATTATGAGTATTTATTTATTGTTTTATTAAATGTAAATGAATATTGTTGGTAGTTTTATTATAAATTTATAATGATTTGATTGTATATATAGAGGGTTATATATACGATGATTGAATGATGGTGGCATTATATATTAAGATACGAAGGATAATAATTGGATTTATGGATGGGTCTTAATTGTTATTTATATATATTAATAAATTGAATAGGATTAAAATATTAATTGTTAAGATTAATAATTGATTTATAAAATTATATTATAAATAGGATTTTAATAATAAATTTATAATAATTTGATAAATATGTATTTTATATATTATAAATATGAAATATGTATTTAGATAATATTAAATTTAGAATTTATATTTTTGTTATTATTAATATAATATATTATTAATATAATATATTATTAATATAATATATTATTAATATTATAATTATTATTATTATTTTGTTTTTTTAAATATAATTTTTATAATTAATTTAAAATAATTTGAAATTGTATAAGATTAGGGTATGTGCCGATTTTTATTAATTGGGTTTTGTTTATTTTAGGGAAAATGTTTGAATATTTTATAATTGTTATATAATCTTTAAAATATTATTTATTTAATTAAGCGTTTATATTGTAATTGGGATGTGTTTATGTATAATGTATTTTATATACAGAATAATATTTAAATAAATTGAAAGATATTAATTTATAATGATTATTGAATATGTTTAAATAATTAATTTGCTAGTAAGTTAATTAATTAATTATTTAATTTATGATTATTTATTTAAAAAATATATATATATATATATGGTTTTTAAAATTTGAATTAATATATTATTTATATTATATTAATTATGATGTAATATAAAATCTATTTTATATAATTAGAAATATTTAAAAAATATTTCTAATTTCGAATATTTATATTATAAATTATTATTTTATAATTTATTAAATAAATATATTCGTTTTAAATATATTTTTTGTAATCCGAATAATTTAATATAATATAAATATATAATACAAATATATAATATAAATATATAATATAAATATATTATAAATTTAAATTAAATAAATATTAATATATTTATATATTTTATAATTTATAATTATTATAATAATTATTATTGTTTAAACCATTTATATTATATTAGTGGGGTTATTTTTCTAGTAGTGCGAGGTGAAGCCTATGGTAAGAGAGTAATAGAATTAGAATTTTTAGTTAAAGAATAATTTAATAAATAATTATAAATAGATATATATGATTAAATTTATAAAGAAAGAAATAAGCAAATAGACCGAGTAAATGTTTAACGAATAATGGTTTCGGAGTATTTTAAGAAAATAATAATGATTATGAATTTCCGAAAATTTGATCGTTTTAAAAATGTAATTATAAATCGTTTTATAATTAAGTATGTTGAGTAATTGAGACTATAAGAATATATCTTTTTGTAATATGTATTCCTTCCCCAAAAGCCCAGAATGCCCGGCCATATATATAGAATCCGTTAAAATATCCCCAGCATAAGTCTAGGATAAGCCCTTAACAAGCCTTTATAAAGTAGTTAAGGTTCGCTAGTTGGCAAGACGTCTTTTCGGCTGGCATTTTCCATACCTCATATGGATTTATGAAAAAAAAATCAATTAAGGATTAAATAATTTTTGGCAAATTTAATGGACTTTCGTATACGCCGAGTTCTCAAGGACAAAAATCCAGTGTGCTAAGAAGAAAGCAATCTTATAAAGTCTGTGCCGCCATTTTTGTTTTGTAATTCAGACATTAATATATTCTATTATATATATATATTAAATAATTACAAAAAATTCATATAAGAAAAATATGCCGTTTTCCAAGCACGAGTCGTGAGATGCACTAAATGCCGGACTAATCGTCCTCAAATACGTCTAGAAAAAGAGGTCTGTATAAGCACGAATTAATAAGGTTATATACAAAAATATAATAAACACTAATCGGAAAGCATATAATTTTGGATTGGGGTTTTAGCAGGGAACGATTTCCCATTTAATACAAGGATTAAATTTCCACACCACCAATCCAAACCAACAAGTAGAGGTAAATTAAGGCGGATGCCAAAAAAATATAACAATCATAAAAAATATTTTTAATATATTTCAATTCATTATAAATATTTCCTAAGCCAAGATCAGAGCGTCCACAAAAACACAATCTCATGAAATTTTATATATGTTTTTCCAAAACATCGTATGAGCCGAGCTCTTAGGGGCCAAAGTCCAAGCCGTGGTGGGTATATTTATAGAATCTATATCGATAAGACATTTTGTGTAATTCAAATAATTCAACAATTCTTTATATATAACAAATATTCCGTTTTCTATAAGTCGTGAAATGCACCAAATGCCGGGTTAATCGTTCTCAAATATGCTTGGAAAAGGAAGCCTATGTCGCTAAAGGCAGCCCGATAAGGTAACACCAAAAACTAGCTACGAATATAGAGATATAACAAATATTCATTGGAAAGTATATAGTTGTAAATTAGGGTTTTGGAAATTAAGGAATGATTTCCCATTTAATTTAAGGATTAAATTCCCAAACCGTAAATCCAAATCATCAATTAGGGATAAGTTAAGGCGGATGCCAAAAAAAAGAAAACATATATAAGAAAGAATTCCAATGTACTAATCCATCACAAATAACCCATAAATCCGGAAAAATAGTCCGGGAAAACGCGCGCAAATACGACGAGCAAATTTCACGATTTTGCTTTGTAGAAAAAATAAAACAAAAAAAAACAAAACCAAAAAAATACAAAAACAATGGAAAAATAAATAAAAAACAAGAACAATAATAAAAATAGTAAAAAACAAAAAAGAAAAATAAATAAATAAATCCAAATAGACAAATACGAACAGATAGAAATAGACACAAAAACGCAAAAAAATAGCGATGAACGATAAACACGAACACATGGAGACAAACAGAAACAAACCGAAACAACCCAAACAACAGAGAGACACCGACAAATAAATAGAGACAAAGAAGCACAAACACCAAAAAGAAACAAATTAAGCTACACAAAGATGCACAAAGATAGACAAAAAAAGGTACAAATTATGAGATAGATAGATATGGATATATGGAAACCAAATAGGAGACAAAATAAAGTACGAAATATTCGAGAAATTTCGCCTCGAACAGATTAAATTTGGCCCGGTATTTTTTGCGGAAAACCGCCAATTTCTAAAGAATTTTATGGAATAATATCCGAAAACCCAAGAATCATATCGCCGAAAACGACCCAAAATTCGGGGAAATTTAATTTAATTAAAATTATATAAATTAACATAATTTAGATTCATTCAAAAAATATAAAGAGTAATCAAAAATATAAATAAATATATCTTTAAACCATATATAAAAAAGAATTCATTAATTCCATCAATAGTAATACCAACAAAATAATCAAAAAAAAGGAATAAATAAAAAAAGAATCAAATTAAAAATAAAAGAACGAGAAAAAATAATAAAAACAAATAAAAAAAGCAAAAACCAACATAGAAAAAAAAAAAGAAACACAAAAAGAAAAAAAGATAGACAAAAGAGAAAAGGAAAACCAGAAAGAAAAAAACAAAAAAAAAACAAAAAAAACGGGGAAAAAAAAGAACAATAAAAAAGAATAAAAACAAGAAAGAGAAAGAGAAAGAGACCCATAGCAAGAATAATTATTACTAGCAAAAATATCCGAAATAAAAACAATAATTCCTCAAAAATAATTCCGACAAAAAAAAAAAGATTTTTTTTTTTTCTTTTTCTCTCTCTCTCTAAAAAAAGAGGAAAAAAGAACAAACAACAAGAAAAAAACAGAGAAAAAATGAAAACAAAAAAGGCAAAAGAAAAAAAAAAAGAGAGAAAAAAAAAGAAAACAAATAGAAAAAAAGAAAGACAAAAGAAAAAAAAAAGATATATCAAATATCATGCTATACAATTTAACCCTTATACATGCATAATATACACTACTCGATCGCAAACCTTGAGTCTACAAGCAAAAGAGCGTATGCTAAGAAATTATATTTGTGTTTGTGACAGCATCACACTTATATTTGTAATAAAGTAACGACGTGTTTTAATTTAGTCCAATTATTACGATATATCAGGAGAACTAATAACAACATCAACACAACCAGTTACAGGAGCAAACAACGGGCCCACAACAGAGGAGACAATAAGAACCACAACTATGAAAACAACATAGGAGCAAGAAAACGTCCAAAAGCTACACAAATACAAATTGCCATCACCATTCTTCACTAATAATTACTCACAATATGAAAAATGATTATTCAAATTACAAATATACCTCGGATTCATCGACCGAGACTTCGACATAGTACTACAACTAACACAAGCAGCTACAAGACAAATTGAAGATGCAGACATCAGAGCCCACATGCGCAACCCTACACAAGCAACAAAAACAATAGACCTCTCACGAGATCTATATTATATCCTCATCAATATCTACCAAAGTACAGCAGCTACGAGTTCCAGAAGACTTCGTTCTTCACAGGGTTTGCCGTTTTTCGCCCAAGCACGACAGCCTGCCGAGGTCCTCGCTCGTGACACGACAACCTGCCGAACTTATCGCTGCCTTCGTCACCGGGTCTAACGCGACAACCTGCCAAACGTATTTATCGCCTAATACAATAGTCAGACAAAACCACTACAATGCCAATGGATGTAAAACACTATGACTTTTGCGCAACAAGTTTAGCCTACCAATAGGAACATGCAGTATTAGTTACCTCATGAAACTACTAGAACCTACATTCAATGAAGCACAATTTAAAAAACAATTCCTACAGTGGGAGTATAACATCAACCGCTACGAAAAAAACAACGGCATAGCACTACCAGATAGAGTGAAAATTACAATATTACTCAATAAGACCAAAAGAGCACTTCAACAACTACGTGCTAGACAGAGCACGAACTACAACGAGATCAGAGTTGTCATCCTAGATTACTACAAGACCATATCTACATTCTCAAGAGCGAGCTCAACGATTAGCACAAACTACAATGATGGAACAGCACCCATGGACATAAACAACATTTGGAGGAAAGGAAGAAATTACAAAGGCAAACACAAATATGGAGATAAAGGATCCTACAAAAGCAACAAAGGAAAAAGCAAATACAGAAACAAAGGCCACTACAAAAAATTCAACAAAAGCAGCAAACAAAACTACAACAAAGGAAGATACAACAAAAGCAAAGGAAAAGGCTACTCAAGATCCAAAGGATATGGATCAAGCAAAGACTACAAAGGTCAAAGAAATTATAGCAAATCAAAAAAAAAAAAAACAACAATTACATAATATGCCATCGATGTGGTAAGCCTAGCCATTAGGCACAAGACTGCAGAGTGCCAGTATGAGGAGAAGGAGAAGAATCAAATCCATTAAAACAAGAACAAATAAATCATAATAACAATGAAAAACTACCTCAAAATGTGAACGACATTTGGAACTAGTATTACGAAGGAGAAGAAGGACAATACGAAGTGAACTACATAGAGGAGAACTAAAACGACTACGACTATGACAATAACTAGCATTGGAATGACAACAGCTATAAGGACACAACAAACTACATTGGAGGCATCAACGAGTCGCACCTCACCATTGGACACATCAGACAAGCAAACTCACGACCACACAAGCACAAATCCAAATCACTGCTTGGCAAGAGAACAACACACACAACATCATAGAACGACCACAGCAAGAGCTTTCAACAATTCCTACAAGAAGACAACACACAGCCACACTTTAACATAGCAGCAGCAAAACAACAACAAAGGAACAAGAAGATTGAGGACACTATCACACACTACATCATATACTCCAACTTCAAGTCATACCACCACCTATTAATTGACTCAGGAGCATCTACACATGTTTGCCCGAAGGACTACGCACCAGACCTACCGCTACGACCTTATGGAGAATCGGTTCCACAACTCTACACGGTTACAAACAAGAAGATTCCTGTCTACGGCATCAAGTACGTTCCCTACAAGCAAGACAACTTCAGGATCATGATGCCCTACTACGTTTGTGATGTGAAGTATCCAATCCTCAGTGCGTCAAGACTATTTGATAGAGGATATGGACTTGACTTCACTCCACGACACTGCACCATCACACATGGACAACAACAAGCACACCTCATAAGACACTCAGGACTTTTCTACCTACGAGTAGAGAAGACCGACATCCCTACAGGATTCGACATCTACCCAATGACTACAGACAATGGAAAATCCATTGCTGTGATTCAACCTACAGAGAAAACGGTACAACAACAAGAACAAATTGCACCGCTCACCCACACAGACCAAGGACTACGACAGATCCTTGGTGGAAACACTGACTACTGGAAACTTGATGGTGACTATGCCATCAGAGTACACAAACGACCACGCAAAGCATTATTCACACCACACAACAGCGGTTGCCCAATACCTGAAGGAGAACTAGATGATTGGCGACTAACCATCATCAACAGACAAGGGCAAGAGCAAGAACAACTACAAGAGAACCCAACACAACTTTCCAAGCAAGAACTACAACGAAGACTAGAAGGTGACAACTGGACTGGAGAAACCAGATTCAGAAGAAAGATAACACCTACACGCAGAGCAAGATCAAAAACCACACCAACAAGGCAGAGCTCACAACCACAACGGCTAATGCACACACCACCAACCAGATCAAAGATCCAATTACGAGCACCACAAAAGATATGGAGACCTAAAGCAGCACCTTCTACAAATCTTGACATCACACAACCAAAGGAGACAATCCGCAGACCACTCACAGCACAGGAGGACAACCAAGACTACTGGGAAAGACAAGGTGAATACTGGATAAGACACCACACAACACTTAGAACAACTCTATTCACTCCAACAGATGGACCAGGACATCCACCGATCAGCACACTTAAACCTCACAGAACTACAATCACTCACAACCACTTTGGAGAAGTTTCGCAAGGCAAAGATGACTGGACAGTCATAGGCAACGCAGCACTACCATTTCAATGGAAAGGAACAACAAGGTTCAGGGTGAAGAATGACTACGAGTACATCCAGGAGAACCACGATGAGGAACAACAACACAAGCATCATGAAGCACACAGAGCAATAGGACTACGACAACCGCAGCAGCCCACTCCACAACAAATAGCAGAACACAACTTGACACACCTACCATACAGAAATTGGTGTCCCATTTGCGTTCAAGGCAAAGGACGCCAGGACAACTACAAGAAACAACAATCACGACAACCCATCATCCAAGTGGATTTTGCCTACATCAAATCACAACAAGATCCGAAGACCATACCAGTCTTAACAGCAGTTGATGTTACTACACAACTGTGCATGGCGGTATTGGTTCCGGACAAACCATCAATGATGGACTACATGTCAACAACCTACAAGCATTCATCTTTGAATGCGGAAGAACACAAGGCATACTACAAAGCGACAACGAAGACACACTCAATGCACTACTAAAAGCAACAGCATCTAAAGTCGGCTCAATGACTGTACGACATTCACCATCCTACAGCAGCAACAGTCAAGGAAGCGTTGAGCGACTACATAGAACACTTCTCGGACAAATCCGCGTCGTCAAAGCTCAGGTTGAAAGCAACTACAGCATGACGATGTCCACAAAGCACTGTCTACTACCTTGGATAGTACGACATGCAGCATGGACGGTAAATCGCTACGTCATTCACTCAGACGGCCACACAAGCTTTGAACGCCGCTGGGGAAGAAACTACGGGCGAGCAATCTGCAAATTTGGCGAGACACTACTTTACCTTCCACCACAACACAAGAAACTTCCAAAAGCAGACCTACGGATGCAGAAATGCATCTGGCTCGGAAAAGTTTCCGAAACCGGAGAAAACTACGTCGCAACGGAATCAGGCGTACAAAAAGTACGAACAGTACGGAGACTACAACCGGACTTCAATTACGACCTCGCACTGTTGAACAAAGTTTCCGGCACACCATGGGCACCACGACGGAACACCTACAACCCATCGTTCGCAACACTGTTGGATACGCAACTACAACCGTCAGAGAAAAGAAGGTCCACGCAAGATTTCGGACAACAAACGAACGCTACTGACGACATCGTTGCGGAACCCGCAACAAAACAACACCGCACTACACCACCTCCACGACTTCCGTCAACATCGACGTCAAGTTCACGACCACTACCGGATAGTCCGATGGCTACTTCACCAACCGGACGACAACATCCACCACTACCAGCACCACCTCGACAAGCACTACGACGTTTAACTCCGGAAGAAGTAATGCAACCAACTAAAGCACAGAAGACCTCAAAGGACATTACAATCAGATCAACGGAGCAAGCAACCAAAGAACCACCACCACTACGACAGAAAATCAACGCAGTGACACTTCTCAGAAAACCAACCCATAATCTTCGACAACGAAGGTTACGACGAAACACAACTACTGGAAGGAATAAAACACGAGTCAAACCAAATGAAACTACATGACGTCTACGACGAAGTAGATGCGTCTACCGTCGACGACAACGTCATCAGAGAAGCGATACCTACAAGATGGGTACACAGAAAGAAAGGACCAGGAGTACGAAGCCGAATCGTCGCAAAAGGCTACACCGAGAGATCGAGGACGAAGACTCCGTCTACGCCTCTACACCAATGTTCACGACACTCCGGACACTTCTCGCACTACAAATGTCACGACCAAACTGGATAGCGCGACTACAGCATTTCTACACGCACCCATCGCAAAAAACCACGACGGTAAACAACGTGACGTCTACCTTTGGCCACCTAAAGAACTCTGTCCACAACAAGACAAAATCTGGCGACTAAAGAAAGCCATGTGTGGACTACGCAGTTCACCAAAAGCATGGCAGGACTACCTGGCTGAAGTGTTACAAAAGCTCAGCTTTGTAAGACTAAAATCAGAACCTAACGTCTACACCAATGCGACGCGCGACTGCTACATCATGGTCTACGTGGATGACCTCTTGGTACTTGGTGACGAGACTACAGTCGACTCCACCTTCGAGGCCATCCAGAAGCAGGTCCTACTCAAGCACATCGGCTACCTCGAACCTGGCAAACCACAACAATTTCTTGGAAGACATATCGACCACTTTGGCAACTACTGCAATCTTGGACTAAAGGACTCCTATATCGACAACATGATCGAGGAGTCTAGAATGAACAACTGCAACTCAGTGAGCACTCCAGGAATTGCACACTACAAACCAACAATAGAAGATGAAGCACTACTTGACCACGAACAACACAAAAGGTACAGAAGGATTGTTGGCAAACTTCAATGGTTAGCATACACACGACCAGACATTACATACTCCACAAAAGAACTAGCACGAGACCTCACAGCACCTACAGAACTTTCACAAAAGAGAGTCAAATATCTACTACGCTACTCGCACGGCGCCAAGCACTACAAATTCACCATAGAACCAACAACAATACTCAGAGCAAACACCAACAACATCCTGGATCTCGACGTTCATGTCGATGCCGACTGGGCAGGATGCCCTACTACCAGGAAATCAACTTCAGGTTTCAACATCATCTTTTTAGGAACAACAGTTGCATTTGGCAGCAGAACACAAGCTACAATAGCACTCAGCTCAGCAGAGTCTGAACTCTACGCCATTTGCACAGGAGTTAATGAGGGACTACACCTCAGAAACTTCCTACTTGAAACCAACATTTGCAGCAAGCTAAACCTACGCATCCACACAGACTCCACAGCAGGCAAGAGCATTGCTACACGACAAGGCACCAGCAAACGAGCAAAACACATCGACCTTAAATTTCTCTACACACAAGACCTCATCAAGCACGACATCATCAGAATCCTCAAAATCAACACACTACACAACAGCTCAGACTTGTTCACAAAATACATCAGCAAAGAAACACTACAGAGGCTCATACAGAGCATCGGCATACGCGTTTAGCACTACGAACAACAACTGTTTCACAACTATTTCACATCAACCACAACAGTTTGTATATGGCCATATGTAACTACTTGCATGTAAGTAATAGTAACAGTAACTACAAGTCACAGTAATTGTAACCACCAGTAATTTGCACTTACACGCTTTGGCGGCTTTTGGCGGCTTGAGACAACATTACATGTTGTTTTGTTTTACTACATTCCCGCATGTGTTTTTGTGAGCTACCATTTGGCTCACTACTTTGCCCCGTCTCACTTCGTTTGCTTGATCGCACTACCAGCAATGTCTGGACCCATGGATGCGACTACGACCGCGCCTGAGACTACTGTGCCAGCACAGGAGATTGGCACTACTACACCGGACCGAGTTTCGACACCACCCAACCAACCATCCACTACAAATGCCAGCAGCATGGTCTCCGTGGCACCTCTGCCTACAATGCCCTCAACTACCACTTCAACCACCAACTACCGACCAATGCACCATTCTACAGGCCAGATGACATCCTGAACGACAGTATCCACACTCCGACTGTGGATCAGGGACGAAACTACGCCGAGGTCTACGTGGGCTGACCGAGAAGGAGTACCAACTATTCAGCCAACAGCAGACCACGCCAATGCCAGACCTCGACTACCAACTGCCCATCCACAACCTGTCATCAGACCTACGAATGCCCCTCTACGATTCACTACCACTCAGCCTACGCTTTTCAGAAGCGTTCAACCTCTTTTACTACAACTTGACTTCACTACACCTCACCACATGGCACACCAACTCCATGGTCATCGTTCGACTTCATCTCCCTCAAGAAATTTTGCTACACTACATCAGCAGCGGCCACCTCATCAACTTTTCTCGTGACTAGTTGAGTCACATGGTGTCAATCATTGGCCAACATCACCTACCCACTCGGCAACTACCCCAACGACTTCACAGGATCAACTACGACATGAACCAGATCACCAGTACTGTCCAACAACTACATCTGGAACTACCACATGCCTCTTCACCTTCCTGAACTACTCAGCTACTACGACCAACCACAACAACTACAGGATCACCACTACAAATCAATCAACACCATCATGCACAAGAGTTCCACGTACTACAGATTCACGCTACTCACTGCCACAAATCTTCCCATGCAACACAAACTACTACTACACAAACTCCTCACTACATTTCAACAACCACTTCCACCTCCAGAGGTCAACTACACTTGTCTTCGAGGAGGCCCTGACTTCCTTACTACCTTCACTACCAACCACTACGCCAGCCTTGACCACCGCACTGGTCAGCAACAAGGCTACAGAGTCCAGCATTGGACTAAGCACACCTAACTACAGGTGATGCTACATCAGTGAAGCAGCACCACAGCTTCACTACAACTTTGGACCTCCATGTCCAAACTACATCAGGATGTATCTCATGAACTCCACTCAGTACCACTACTGAGGCCTGAACAGGAGAGCTACTGAGAGCAGCCTGTACGTACTACAGCTTTTTTGATCTTTGAGAGTCAGCGGACTACAGCCAGCAGAGTTGTAGTTATACTACTTTCGATCCTTTTGCAGTCAAAACTACTTTGAGCCCTTTGCACTTTTCCCCTTTCTGGATATGGTTGAAAAGACACTACAGGGTCTTTTAACCAAGGGGCCGTGTCAAATATCATGCTGTACTACTTGTCCCTTGTACATGCATGATGTACACTACTCGACCGCAGGCCTTGAGTCTACAAGCAAAAGAGCGCATGCTGGGAAACTACATTTGTGTTTGTGACAGCATAAACAACACTTGCACTTGTAGTAAAGTAACGACGTATTTTAACGAGATAAAGAGAGAGAGAGAGAGAGAGAGAGAGAGAGAGAGAAAGAAAGAAAAAGAGAGAAAGAGAAAAAGAGAGAGAGAAAAAGAGAGAAAGAGAGAAGGAAAACAAGCAAGAACAATGCTAAAAGCAATTAGACAAAAAGAAAAGACAGAACGAGAGGAAGAAAGTGGAGCTTAAAAGGGGGATACAACACGCGGCAATGCGGAAGTGTTCCATCTTTGTGAACCGACCCACAGAAACAAACACAGACAAATAGAAACAGATATACACAGACATTACCAAATAGACAGACACGGACACGCGGAAATGAGACACAAAAAGACGCAAAGAAATAGAGACGAACGACAGACACGGACACATAGAAACAAACAGAGACAAACCGAGACAAGAGAGAGGCAAGCATACGGAGACACCCGGCACGAAATTTTCGAGAAATTTCGATTCGGGCGGGCCCCCAAATTTCCTCGAAATTTGGCCCGGTATTTTTTCGGACAGCCGTCAAATTCTGAAGAAATTTGCGGGCGTAACGTCCAGAAACCTAAGAGCCGGGTCGCCGGAAGCGACCCAAACTTCGGGAAAATTTGGCCGGGCTGCGCCACGGGAACTCTAAGCAAAGTTGTTAAGAACCCCTCGAAATTTCGGCAAAATTTCGGGGCCTTCCGGGCCGCGCGAAGAGGCGGGAGCTTGTGCCGCGGAGAAAAGACCGGAACAAGCATAGCCACTCGCCGCAAGCACTACGATTCGGCCGGAGTACCGCTGCAACGGCTTACCGATGCACGGGAAATGCGACCTCGAGGCCGTACCGGTTTATAGGAGAAAAAATGTTCTTATGTGCTTTATAAATTATATATATATATTAGAAAGAACCCATTAATTCCACCAACGGCAATACCAATAAGAAAATCAAAGAGGAAGGAAAAAAGAGAGAGAAAGAAGGAGAAAAGCGAACAAAAAAGAGACAAAAAGAAAGAGAAAACAATTAAAGGACATCAATGTGTCACGTATCGTTCCTACTGCTAGGCTGCGACGCACCCCAATTCTTTTTCCCTTCTCATCATTCATAGTCTGCACTGCCCGTGCCTGTCACAACCCTCCTCACCTGAGGGATAATGCTTTGGATCTCCATGCATCTCCTGCATGGACTGTGCTTAGAGGGGGCCACCGGTCAACTCCGGTTGGGATGCCTCTAACATCCTTAAAAGTTCCCCTCCCCTCGAAACAGCACAGTGCGCCCTTGCGCAAACCCCAGTCCCATCGGGACCTTCAAAGTTGTCGGCTACTGGACGCCAGGCCAGACAACTAGGGTGGGTTGGGTGGGGAAAACCAAAAAGGTATCTGCCAATTTGGCTCAGTCTTGATCCAAAATGGCAGACCCATGACAATTGATGATACATGTTCACCCAATGCCTGCCAAGCTCTAAACATGGCATACATCAATGTGTCACGTATCGTTCCTACTGCTAGGCTGCGACGCACCCCAATTCTTTTTCCCTTCTCATCATTCATAGTCTGCACTGCCCGTGCCTGTAACAACCCTCATCGCCTGAGGGATAATGCTTTGGATTTCCATGCATCTCCTGCATGGGCTGTGCTTAGAGGGGGCCACCGGTCAACTCCGGTTGGGATGCCTCTAACATCCTTAAAAGTTCCCCAATGCACTTCATCAACTCCCAAAGCACTACAGAAAGCTCGTCACCGCGAGCACGGCACGAAAGGGCAGCTTCCACATGATGGGGAAACAGAAAGCAGTAGACATCGAGAAATCATTCTGGCGGGCCCATGGGTCCTGCCATCCTAAAGGAGAAATCGCATCTGACCAATTGGATTTGGAAGGGATCCACTCCCAATACATCCAAACTTTCAGCCCATACAAAATTGTGTGTATCACATGGGACATTCGCTCCAGATCGGGTTCCCTGGATCTACCACGGATTAAACACATCAGGGCTGCGGTGTTATCGATGTACCACACTCCCCGCCGATTACGGAAGGTATCCGGTCGGCAGAGAAGGGCGTACAACACCATGGACAGCTCCAATTGAGCAATCTTCCGGTCCCCCGGAGTCCACAACTGGTAAAGCTCAAGTGGGATGTCGGCTACAAAAGCTTCCCGTCGCTCGGCGAAGCCGTCGGCCCAAACCATCAGGAAACCTCCCGTCCCCTGACGTGGGCTCTCAAGAGCCGCATCCGAAGCGATCACAAACCTCTCACACGGCACTGGCAAAACCGGAAGCACTCGCCGCGGTTGGGTAGCAAAGACTGCTTCTAGCAACTCAAGGCTTGCCTTGATAGGCTCAGTCAGCTCAGATGATCTTTCAGCCTGCCGCATCTTGATGGAGCCCAATCCTCCGCATCCCACGCGGCCATAGACTCCCATCTCGAAGAAGTTAGCCAGGCCGTAGATCTTGGCCGCGAGGCCAGGTGCTAATTTCTCCTCGGTCCTGGCCTTCTGGATCATCCCGGACATCTTCTCGTGCAGCCGCTCCCGAGCCCAGAAGGACACCACGCCGTCGCGCAGTGCCTGAGATAGGTCATGGTCAAGCCCCAGAAAAAGGCCTTGGGCTGCCATAGGCTGCTTCTTGTCCTCGGAGAACGGCGTGCCCAGTAGCCGGTTCAGCTCTTCCAGCGCCCACTGGCCGGAGCCACCGGCCGACCGCCAATCCGTGATGTGGGCGTCATCAAAGTAGAACGAAACCATAAGGACCAGCAGTCGTCTGGCCAGCGCTTCCGCCAGCCTAGAGTATCGGTTGAAACTGGTCACCGCCAACGGCAGGCCAAAGAGCAATCCTGCATACCGCTGAAATGCAGGCGCCCCCCAGCCTTGATGCCAAAAACAAACGATACAGCCCCTTGCCTCCTCACTGCTCATAGGAGAGTGGCGATAGGCATCTGGCCAATCCTCCCCTCCGGATTCCCACGAGTCACCCTCGCGGGCTGAGCGAAGTTGGCTCTCATCCATGCGTTGCATCACCGCTGCAATGTGCTGAGCTGGCCTCAACGGTGAACAGAGGACTAATTTGTTGGCGTCCGATGACCGGAGGGATTGCCCCCCTGTGTCTGCGTTGTCGATCACTCGCTGTTTGCCTGACGACTGTGTGATGACACACCTGGGTATGAGTCGGAACTCCTGCCCTCTGAGCTCCCGCTGCAGCTCGGACAGGGACATCGGGGCCGTGCAAAACCCACGGTCAGCGTCCTTCTGCGACTGCTCCAGCAGGAACGTGTCATCCTTGCCCGGACGCAAACTGGCCAGCTCGCCCGCCCCCTCCAGGACCTCCTCAAAGGTAATCCTCCGCGCGTCTTGCTGGGGGAAAACGCCGTAGTGGGGGGCAAAGCCAGGCCATGGGGGTATGAAACGTCGGGCCACGCCAACAATATCACCAACAGGCCCAGCAATCCAATGTCCCTTTGTGCTGTCACTGCTTGGAGGGCTGGTGCCTGGAATCGCCTCAACTGATCATCCACTCGCTTCCATCTCTGCTTCAGCTCCTTGACTGCCCCAATGGCGCCACGTCGCAGCTGGCGCAGGTCCCCCCTGCGTGCCGCCATGACTGAAGCCACGAACTGCAAATCCTCATCCATCACGGCTTCCTGCTCCAGTGGAGTCGGTGTCATCTTCATTGCCAAGGCCGTAGCGAAGTGGTCGTCCGGATTGGGCACACCGGAGATCAGCGGGGGCAAGGCTGCCTTGTGGCTCAACGCGCCCGCTTGCTGCCCCTCAGCTGTGCGCGACCGGATGCGGACCCCCGCCGGGGCCGTGGTAGGGCCCAGGGGACCATCCCAGTCCAGCTGCTGCCCGTGCCGCCACTCCGCATAGTCGGTGAATGGAGATTGGTTGATGAGGTCCTCAATCATGGGGAAGCGGAAGCCCTTGAACCAGGGTTCAGGAAAGAGGCTCAAGAAGCAGTTCACCACTGCCTCTTGCGTCCAACGCCTCCACGGAACCGCTCTGGCATCCACTCCCGGCAAACCGCCCCATGCTAGCAGAACTCCTCGTCTCGGCACTCGGCGGTTCTTCCGTCGTGCTGGCTGTGCAGCCGACTGCTGGACACACTCCTCAAAAACCAAGCCTGCCAAAATATCAGCCTCGCACACCTCCTCGAAGCTGCAATCACAGGCCAGCCTCTTGCCCATCAACTCCGGCAACCGTTCACCCAGGCCTGACTGGTGGACATACTGCACAAAGCGTGGGATCCACTCGTCCCACGAGCAATCGTGCCCCGGCACCCACGGGCATTTCCAGTCGGACGTAGATACTCGATGGCTGTGATGCCCTCGTCCAACGTAAACCACGTCCTCGGGTAGGGTACCATCTTCGTAGAGCACTTCGAGGATCACCACTCGCCGCGGCACCGTGGCACCCGAGGCCACTGGGGGTGGCTTGAGCCCGAGGCTCACCGCCATCGGCGCCATGGCCCATTCGCGTAGGGCCCGTCCATCGAATTCCAACCAGTGCTCCCGGCGCCCTACCGTCTCAATCGCCGGCATCCGCGGAACCTTCAGGCGTGCCTTGCCGACCCGGGCCGCCCACCACGAAGCCGCCACCGCGACGCTGAATGCCAGCGCGGCCGTGTACTCCGCCTCGGCCTTAGACGGGTACCACCTGCCATCGGAACTCTCCTGTGGCTCCCACTCTCGGGGGTGGTGGGTATGATGGCACATCAAAGGCGGCCACTCCTCGATCTCCTGGACGTTGTGTCTGAGGCACTGGAGTTTGCTCCGGGCCCCCGCAAACACGCACTCGGAATACTGCGTGTCTTTCCACAGTCCGGACTCCATCATCGCCTGCTCCTGGGGGTACCCGATTTCAACACTTGCTTCGCCCGACCCAATCGATTGGCACACCCAGCTGGAAGAGGACGTACCGGGGTGATGATACCCGCTGCCACAACAGGGTGGCGTGTGTGGCACACTCCCCTGTGGCTGCAGCACCACCAAATCGCAGTCAGACCTCAAACACCTCCGCCACCTTTGCCCAAGCGTCGGTATATCGCAGACGTCTGCTCAATCCAGTTCCAGCCAGATCACCAGACGCAGCCATCCCAGCCGCTTGTGGTGCGGGAGCGACTGGAGCACCCGTCTGGCCCGGTAGTAGTAGGCCAAGAGGACATCGAGCGGGACCTGGACGAAGCTCGTGCTGTCGGCCCCCAGGACGGCCTCCCTAGCCGCCTCCGGAGCACCCGACACTCGGCCCGTGCCAGCCAGGGCGTAGGCCACCAGCAACGTGTAGAGCTTGTCCAGATAGCCCTCCCAATCCCTGGCCACAGTGTCCTCGTCCGCGTCCTCCTCGACGAACAAGGTGTCCGCCAGCTTCCTCTTCTTGCTAGATGACATGAGCTGGAATTGCAATGAACGAACCTTCCAAACATCGAAAACACACAGCAGCCTCTTGGACATCTCTCGACTCACTCGGGAACGGTGGCATCCGAAGGGGGGGGAGCCGGACTCGGTACCTGGTCCAAAAGGCCACCTTGACATCCCGAAGCTCGCTGTCTCCCAGCAGTGAATCGAGGTCAGTGGCACTCACTTTGGAACGGTCGGTGTCACACTGCTTGAAATACAGTGAAACCGCGGACCAGGCCCGCCTCAAACGAGCCACCTGGATCATTCGATCATCTCCCAGATTCAGTTTGCAAGGCCTGAAATCCCGCTTCGGTGGTGCGGGAAGGCCTGAAATCCCGACACTGGAGCCTGTCGTTAACCTTGAAATGCCAGCAGATGAAAAGCCAGATGTCCTTGCCGCGCTTAGACTCAGAGCTTGGAAGAAGACACAAGACGGGCTTGCACCTCTTGCCCGCATGCAATAGATTGCTGCGCCTGATGCTTTGTTCTTGTTGGTTCTTGGCCCCCCTTTTTTGGTTCCTTTGGGCCCCCCTTGTTCTTGGTCTGGTTGCATCAGGTGCGGTGTTTTCCCCACTTCCGGTCTTGAATATCTTGACCGGGCCGTTAGTCGGCGTGTGTCACGGATTGAGGGCGCGCGTCATCAAGTTCAAAAAAAAAACCCAGATTCAGTTTGCCCAGGAAGGTTTCTACCTGTGCCTCCGAGAAGAAAAACCGAAATTCTTCCAGGTTGGCAATCTTGTGTTTGAGGAGGGCTTGGACGACCGATTGCTCCAAATCGCAGTTGATTGCCAGGGCCCCAAGGGTTTCCTCAATGGTCTTCCCAGGTGGGGGCACCAACCCCAAACTGGCCATTGCCGCCGGGGTCACTCCCCGGCCTGGCCGTCAAAGCTGGATCTAGTCCTGCAATACGAAATGGGAGGCAGACCCCATCCCATGACCGACCTCCCTCCCTGTCTCACACGGACACCCACATGACAGTGCAGGTGCAGTGGGGTCAAGCCATGAAGCATCACTTGCGGGGGACTGTCACTCGCCCTTCCACATCTCCCAAAAACCGAAAGTCCGGGCCAAACTCCACTCCCCTTAGGGGGGGGGGGGCTCAGAGGTTCTGGGGCTGAAACAGTTCGTCCTCAACATCGACTTTATTCTCGCTCTCAGCAGGGTCGGGCCCGTCGGCACAGGCTGAGGCCCGTGCAAAATGGGGTCCCAAGCTTATTTGGATGCGCCGGGGCGTACAAGGCAAAACCGCAAAACATCAGCCATAGTCTACTCACTGCGCCGCCACCCAGCTGGAGCTCGCACCTGGCAAAGGTGGCACAAAGTCCGCCCCCACGCTGACGCCTCCTCCCAGGTGTCGCACAGGATCGGATCCCTCAAGCGCCCAGCACCAGAGCGCGCCTGCTTGTGGCTACACAGTGGCGCATCATTCATCATGCGCAGGTGGATGTTCGAGCGCACTGTGGTCACGTAGCCCACCGGCAAAGACCACGAGGGTCCCACCCTCGTTTCCTGCCGCATTCGCTCCACCCACGTCCCAGTGTCCTTGTCGCGGGCGATCTTGCTGTACTCGATGCTCCTGCGGGCACGGATCCACGCCTCCGACTCCGAGATGGTCTCCCGGGTCAAGACTGCACGGGCCAGGATGCCCATCGCCGCGGCCCGGTGCCGGCCCGCCATGCAGTGCACGAGAGCCTGTTCACCTGCCGCCAACGTCTGCTGCAGCACGGCCCACATATTCTTCCAGCCCTCCGTGCGGTCTCGTGGCTTCGTGATGGGCATGTGCACCGGGAACGCCCCCAGCAATGTCACACCCCCCCGGCTCTCAGACTCATAAGATGAATCCCTTCGCATTCACAATGGATACACAGCCACCTCTTGGCCGTTCCTCCCACCCGCCACATCAAACAACTTCGTCCCGCCAAGTCGTGCTCGATTTAGGGCCTGGCCTTCTGCTCGATGGCCAGGGCCTCCAGTCACCCACTCCCGGGCCAAATGCACTCCTCATTTCTCCTGAGCCGCTCGGCTCTGGTAAGCGCTCTCAGAGCCACACAGCAGCAACGATCTTCAGGCGACAACATCATCGGCTTCGGCTAGCCGAACCAGAACCGCGGCCCCGGCCAGCGGGCGGGACTGACGACTCCGGATCCTCCACCGTAACCACCTTAAATCTGACACGCCCGCGCTGGCACCGCGCGAGCAACCTCAGCGGGGCGTGCACAAGTGCGCAGACCGCACCGCCGCTCCAGGCACTTGCCCGCGCGACGCCGGGCATAGCCTCTTGCCATCACGCATCACTGCGGTCAGGCGCCGGCCGTTGAGCGAGGCCGGCATCGTGGTTGCTGGCTTAGCTGCCTCCGCCTTGGCTTTGGCTATCCGCTTAAGCTTCTGCGTCAGGGCGAAGCGCTTCTGAAGCTCCTTGGGGCGTGGGGGGGCCGCCCACACCACCTGGGCGTCCCACGCCTTGGCCTGGGCTGACGCCGCCTGGCCAGCCTGGGCCGCCTCCTGAACCTCCGCCGGCGGTACCAACTCCCAGGATTCGTGGCGGGTCAGAGCCGCCACCGCTCCCACCATCCTGTGCTTGGCTAACAAGGACGCCGCGTACTTGGCCCCGCTGTAGTGCAAGCATCCTCCGGGACGTCACCTTTGGTCTGCCAGTCGCCCAACGCCAACCCCACCAGTTGGCCCACCGTTGTACCAACCCGCCGGAACGAGTATGACGAAACCATCGCCGGGTTCTCCACCAAGTCCGCAAACTCGTGCCGGACCATCCGGTAGACATCGGACAGCGACCACGGGATCCCCTCCCGACGGAACGCCAGCCCGCAGTCTGCCTTCTGCTTCTCCGGCACCAGGGCAAAGTCATGGAGCCAGGCCGCCGACCAGTCCCACCCGGTTGACAGCTGGCCGGGCACGCAGAAGTCGAAGCCCTTGCGCAGTCGCCGCTGCTTCCCTTTGCTGCAGTGCGCATGGACCGTCGACATGGTCACCTTCCGCACCTCCGCCCGAGTGAGGTGCTTGTGGCGTAGAACTCCTCCATAGAGCATCCACGCCGCCAGCAACGCTTGCCAGCGATCATCGCCCTGCGTGTAGAGCTCCTCCATCCGCTGCTCCATCTTCAGCAGCATCACCGGTTCCACCACTGCTGCCTGCCCCCTGGGCCCTGCCCGGCGCGCCTGTCCCGCAGGCGGCGTGAGCATGCCCAACCCCAGATCCACCCTCGCCTGCTTGGTCAGCCAGCGCAGTGATTGGGTAGCACGGGCCGGGGCAGCTGTTCCTTCATGGAGGAAAACATCAAGGTCGACCACTTCTGGTGGCAGCGGTCGAGAACGCGCCTGCATGAAGGTGATCACCTCACCCCATGTGCGCAAGGCATTCAACACCGTGGCCCTCTCCGCCTCCGTCACCAGCCGCTGCGCCAAACGAGTACATGATCCTCTCCACTCGCGCCGCAGCTGCTCCGTCAGGACCCCTGTCGGCTTCATCGCCCCCATGTCCTGCAGTGCCTCGCCGAGCCGCTGGACCTGCATCGTGATCGCCTCCGGTTCGTCTTGAACTGCTCGAAGGCGTACCGCCGGAGCCCTCGAAGGCCGAGGGGCCAGAGGCCGAAAAGGAAGATGAACAGCCGTCCCCCGGCTCTCGCCCTCCACCACATCAGCCGCGGCCGGCACCACATCGGACTCCTGGGCGCTACGCACCCGCACCCACGAATTGGCCAGGTCCCTGCCGCCAGTAGTCAGTGCCTCCTCAAACGAGTGGAAGGCGAACGCAAAGCCCGCATCATTCTGCAGCCCGTGCTCGCGCCTCCACCTGGCGGTGTGCTGGGCGCCCACCGCCCCCAAAGCCGACTCCGGGTCCCACTGCCCCCCGGCGTCCCCCGCCAGGCGAGCGTAGATCCCGGTCGGTACAGCTGCCATGGCGCCAGAGAGACCAAATGGCTGAGCATTCCTCGCAGAGTGGCCTGTCCCGGATGACGTGCCGTGTGAGGGACACCGCATGCGAGGGGGGGAAAAACACGCTCTCCCGCTGCAAAACCAGCCAGCCACTGTCCCAGAGCCTTCCCGGCCCACGCAGTGGCCCCATCGCGACTCTCCCAGTCGCCAGAGGGGATCGGCTCATATGCCGGCTCTCGCCAAGAGACACGGCCTGCCTGCCACCTCCTCCACGCCCAGAAGACGGCCTCCCGATCGAGGCCACACTCCTCAAGGCCGGCCAACTCCACGTAGCCAATGAAGCGCGCCATGTGCTCGGGGACCAGCTGCTGCACTCGCACCGAGTCAACGGCCCGAAGCTGATCCTCATCCAGGTAGTCCCGGCCCGCATAGTAAAGGTCCCAAGCAGCCTCCGGGCCAACCTCTGCTTGAACCAGGACTGCGCGTTTGGTCCAAATCCCGAGCCACGGGAACTGGACCCCCCCACGCATTTCTGTGCACCTAGCACACCCTGCCACCATGCAGGGGACCTCCCGCAACGACCCCAGGGAAGGAATGCGAAACTCAGAGGTCTCGGTTGGGGGGAGGTGCACAACCACCACAACTGCCCTCCACAGCCAAACGGCCTGGTCCCGTTCCCCACGGGCCAGCAGTCCTTGCACGTAGGCTTCGAAGTCCAGGAGGGCCGCCGGGTGCAACATCCGCGCCTGACAATGGGCCACCAAAGGGCCTGCATCGGCGCCAGACATACCGGAGTCCCACTCCAGTCAACAAAGTAACCAGGTGTCTGCCAATTTGGCTCAGTCTTGATCCAAAATGGCAGACCCATAACAATTGATGATACATGTTCACCCAATGCCTGCCAAGCTCTAAACATGGCATAGGAATGACCGGTGCATGCACGACAACCTGGCGTTTCCTTGAACTTGGTGATCCTCTCAACAGTTGTGTACACGGATTTTGACTTGACGGAAGGCTTCATAGTCCATGACTTTGACCACGTTACGGCACCTCAACCCCGGATCGACCCTCCAACCCAAAAAAGAGCGCTGGCGCCATGTTCGGATCGAGAGTGCGCTTGCCAGGAGTCTTAGTTCTGTACCAAACCAATTGCCCGAAACAGCATCTCTTACCTTGGAACTTTTCCTTTGTGAGAGCTTCCCATTGGGTTTTACCGGGGCTGAACGGAGCAGGCCTATCGAACGACATGGTGAGGCATGCAAAGGGATAGCTAAACGTATGCAACGAGTAGGGCAACCCAGACTGCAAGTGGATGCTGCGGCAGCACTCCTTCTCTTCACGGATGTCGCGCTCCAGGATGGTATTGTGGGGCCACCTGTTCGGCAAGCTTGTCTCTGGGACGAGACCGGCTTCGTGCGCCGCTCCTTCGAGCTCTCCTGCTGCATCTATTTTTAGACATGCTGGCGGCGAATCAGTGGCCCGAAGGCCCATGAACTGACGGATTTTTTTAACATGCGCTTGCGTGTCTCGCCTACTCACAGGGTAGGCAAGGCGAACGCTACTACATGGTGGGATTTGATTCCTCCGAAACCTACTCCGAGATGTTCATCGCCCATGGCAAGAATCACAGAATGTTGAAATGGTGCGGTTGGGACGTCGACTTTGTCGTCTGACCTGGCATCCTTCTTGTGCGCTACCCTTGCAGAAGTAGTCTTTGAGATGGAACACACTTTGCAAAATGGGTTCTTAGGGAAATGGGACCCCATGTGCTCGGGAGATTTTGCTTGCTCCTTCAACGCAGTAGCATGTGTTGGGTCACCGTCCCCAAAAGCGATCAATGGAAGCTCATCCTCGGGTGGAGGGGCTTCCTCAGCCGCTAACATGAAACAACATCGTCTTCGGCCGCGCTCATAGCAGCAGCTTCAATCGGTAATCAGGCAATCACGGAGGACGTACACCTGTTCTTCAGCAGGTATCACCCGGCTGTCCTCGAACCCTAATGAAGTAGTGCCTTGTTGGGCACCACCCCCAGTCGCCTCGCGCACGCACTTGATCATGTTGCTATTCAAAGCTTGACGACCGATCACGTGTCTCCCTGCGGCAGTATCCCAAAGCCAGCTTATGCGATTGTCGTCGGAAGCAACGCTTGCCATTGCCGGAATGAGCTGTGCAACAGCTGCACTCGCCTTTGGCGGCGGCGGCGACAACAGGCTTTTGGGCTTGGGGCCAGTGTACTTGTTGGTATCACTGTGGAGAAATGCACTGCTTGGCCTTGCACGAATTATAGGCATAAAACATGCGTGGGGTCATACTGGCTGTCTTGCTGATGGCCTTAGACCTAGGCGTTCGAACCACCCTTACCTTTCCCTTGGGGGCTGGCGCTGCATTAGCTTTAGGAGGAGGTGGCTTTGGAGGGGGCTGCGGGAGTCTGCTGGTCAGCAGATTTATCCTTCTTACTCTTCTTGTTTTTCTTAGGCTTGTCCTTGCTGCTTGCGGCAGGCATGGCCTTAGGATTATATTCCCCTGGGACATAACGGCTGGCTTGATTTGAAGACTTTTGTCAAACTCATCCCTGTTCCGCTTGTCCTGATGGAGTTCCAAAGCGAGATCAACCTTGGACCGCAACCATTCCGGCTTCCTACGGTGGCTGCCGATAGGGGCTTCCCTTGCCTTTTCAACCTTAGGCTTCAGCGGGGTGCACTTTTCCAGCTCATCCAACACGTGATCAAACAAGGTTGTTTCCTTGGGTTGTTCTGCCACGGGAATTGCAGTTAGCACGTAAACGTACTTCTCCCGAAAGGCATCCAAGTCAGCTAGGGACAGACCTGCAAGAGACAACTTTAAGAAGTTACGACCTCCTAAGGTTCCGATCCTACCTCGTTCCAGCTGGAAGTGCTTGAAGATGGCACGCAACATGATCCTTCCTACGGGCATCCCACCTGGCGAGATTCTCAACCATATTCTGAAACAAGAGCCCGAACTTACCTTTGCGGCAGGTTTTAAGGAGCTTTGCGGCTACTTCACGATCTAGACGTGGGAAGCGCTTGTCCGCAATGAGTTCCTGCTCAGAGGAGGACACGCTTGTGGGCCCACTGGTACACTTCGTCTCCGGGGGTCTTTTGGAGTCGACTGATGGCCATCAAAACTTGGTTGACGAAACCTCTAGCCTGACCCGCATTTTCCGGAGGGTACAAGATCCTTGAGATCCTTGACGCGAACAATGGATTCCTCATATGCGGCGTGATCATTGATGGGCATGCCTACATTGGGATCGGCGGCCTGAGACGGGTCTGCGTTGGGGAACTGGCCAGAGCCTCCCCCGCCTCCCCACCATTCATGCAGGGTCAGGTATGGTGAGGTACGGGCATTCCGTGTCTTCATGACTGCCGCCGCAAACTCGACATTGTGGAGTGTCGTCATCTCCATTGGAGTCTGATGACGAATCGGAGATTGCGGCCCATGGCGCTTGTGGGGATGACGAGTACAACCCTCCCAACATTGCGCTTGGTACTGGCGGAACACGAATGCCGTCGCCAGCTTTGGAGGCGGCGCCCCTGCAAGGGGCATGGGAGGCACTGGAGGTGGTGCGGCCGGAGCCACTTGATTAGCAACCAATTGGGAAAGCTGCTGAACCATTTCCGCTACAGCCGTCACTTGCACTCTCACATCTGCTTGATCCCTTGTACCGTCTCTATCCAAACCGCTAGCCCTCGACGCGCCCGGGGCTGTGTCTCCAACAGAGGACGCTGCTCCTAGCGTGCCGGATGGCCTACGGGATGTTGACTTGTGGCAACCCCAACAGGGTCCCTTGAATCAGCTGGGGCATCGTGACCAAGTCCTGAGTTTTGAACAGGACCACACGGAGGGTCGGGGATAATACTTGGCAAAGCATTCCCTTGCGACGATACGGCAACACCGGAGGCATCTTGTGAACCTGAAACCTGAGGTGCTCCAACCGGCTGATGGGTTCCTGAAGGAATTGTGCCCTGACTTGAGGCTTTAGCCGCGCTTGATTCCGTAGCTGTTTCGGCTGTTGTTGCGGCTTTTGGCGGGGACTCTTGAATCGGAACAGGGGTCGCACGAGCTTGTTGGGTGAGTGCTGCAACAACACGTTCGAGATCACCAAGTCGTTGATACATCACAGATTTTTCCTGGGACAATGGTATGCTCTTGACTGGCAATTGTTTGTTCCCTTTGCGAGATTGCCTGTTGAGCTTCCTGAACGATGCGTTGAACCTCATGCTGAGCGTCCTGTTGAGTAGCATTAACAACCTGCCGCGCGTTCTCAACATGGCCAATGGCTTCCTGTCGAGTCTGCTCGATTAGTTGTCTAACTTGAGCCTCGCTCTGTTGTGCTGTTTGTACAGCCTGCTGGGCTTGTGAAGCTAGCTGGGCCGCTTGAACCCTAACATCTGACACTTCCCTTACAGCCTGTTCCCTGACCCATCCGGCCTCTTGTCTTGCCTGGTCGGCGGCTTTCTGTTGGTGCAAGGCGTGATTGGCTGCCTGAGCAGCGAGGTCGGATGCTCGATGAGCTTGCTGCACCGCAGCTCCAGCAATAAAGGCTGCAGCCGGTACGTTACTCATCGGGTCGGGTATTTGGGAGCCCTGTGAAGGAAACTGGGTGGCTGGGGAACCTTCGGACGATGCGGGTTCTGACACGATCGGACCACTTGGAGGTGATGACGATGGTCGTGTTTGGGTTGAGGTGTGGAAGTGCGCATTGTGGACATTGCTGCAGGAACCATGGCAAGGTCAGGATCTTCGCCCTCCGAATCCCTGTTTGGGGTTGACCTTGAGCGGGGCTCTGAGGGTGGGGATAAACCTGTCGAAGTCATGACACAGCAACGCAATTTTGCACACACACAAAGCCAGCTCCACGCGCGCTTTGAGCAGCGTGTCCAAAAGGTGCTACGTGGGGCACGCGCGGGATTGGCAGCTGGTTGCCACTTCAAAAGAGCAGCTGCTTTAGCGACCTGGGGCGGCGGCGGCTTGACGATGTACCCTTGTGGTGGGTTTGAACCGGACTTGCTTCTGGGTTCGGCCTTGTTCAGACCGCGCGGAGGCGCTTTGTATCCAAAGGCACTCTGAGTCCTGGTAGGAGACCTTGCTCGAGGAGGGGACTTTGTAGGAATAGCTGCCTTTGCCGGAACCGAAGAAGCTGCACGAGGGAGTTCCTTGGGCAATGGAGGCTTGCTGCCAAAAATGATCTTCGGCGCGGCCTTTGGCGGTGGCTGCTCTGTTGTTCCAATCCTCCTGCTACGCGAAGCAATAGGCTCAGTATGCGCCGGTGCCTCGTATACGCGCCGAGGCACGTAAGCCGACCTGCCCGTTCGGAGAGATTCCGCGTCCTGCGGAGGCTCCTCGTCTGAGCTGTAGGCGTCGAGGCGATAGTGCTCCGCTGGTCCTGGGCGTCGAGCTGGAGATCGTGATCGCGAGCTTGTGGATGATCTTCTTGGCGGATCTCTCCACGTCTCGTCCGCAAGCGAATACGGGTCAGCCTGACGGAGAGGCTGGATGATTTCCCAAGCTTCAGGGTCGAAGGACAAAAGGTGCCAATTATCCAGTGTCTCGCGCCAGTCAAAGAGGGCCTCAACCTGTTGCCTTGAAGCCTCTGTAAACTTGATCCACCGGACGCGCCTGTCCTGCTTCTTATACTCGTCAACGATGATCTGTTGCAGGGTGTTGAATAACCGAGCACGCGGCCCCTTGCCACCACGAACACCGCGGTGGGGGCCGACTTCCATGTGCGACCGAAACGGTCGCAGTCACAGAAGGGTTTGTTTACCCGAAAAGCGTTACGGCTGATAACCACTCAAAGGAGAGGGAAACACAGTTTTCTCAACAACGGGGGACCCGGGACCTTAAAAGGAACGAACCCCGCCGTGACTGCAACCTCTCCCTTAACCTTGGGCAAACGCGCGCAACGCGCGCCTTTTTGTCTTGAGCCAAATCAATGACATGCGGACATGCCATTCGTCTTGTACCTTGGGGTATTCTACACTTGCAACATGAGAACCTAACTCATGAACCTCTGGGCCATAAATGTCATCGTGATAATTGACTTTCTGATTGCCTTCTGCTCACCTCGTAAGTGGCGCAGCGCATAGCGCGATGCCAGGCGTGCCAACATATTGTGGTGAATGGCTACACTAGTTTGAGCGCAGGGCTTGAAGCAGGGCTGTAGAGAGTATTTGCTATGTCAACCTTTCAGGCTCGGAGTGGTCTTGCTCACCCCCTGTGAGCCATCTTGGTGTTAAATATATAATTTGTATCATTGTAGCTACCGTAGCACCTTTCCATGCAAGCAGTTGCAGTTGACCCTTCCATGCCAGGTGTGCTGAAATTTAGCTGAATGGTGTTGTTCTCCTTGGCAAAGGATCCTCAACGCATATCGCGAAAAAGCTGGGACGAGGGGAGGGGGGGTGAAAACCGAAGGTGGTAAAGTTCTCAAGACTTCAGGGACGGTATGCTTGGGTGGTGTGCGCAACTGGTGGTGACTGCGGTACAGCACACATTCTAATGTGACAAGCTTACAGTAATGATTATTGTTACGCTGTCGCCGGGTTGGCTCGGAGGAGCCAAGGCAGGCGACCATGTCAACGCGTCTAGAGAGGCACGCTGCAATGCGAATGCGCTACAAAAGGAGGCGAACGAACTCCTTCCAACTTGGCGGTGTCCAGCGATCCTCACCTTTGCGCGCGCTTTCCCCATCCTTCAGAACCGGTTTTGGGTCTTCCCTGCGAGTCGGCGGCCCGAGCCACGGTGTTGCTCGGCGGTGGAAGCCGCACCACCAAGGAACCAACCGAATCCCGGAGGCTGCCGTTGAGGTTAATTACCCAACGCGCTCCGCTTGCCCTTGAGCGTGCTGAGCCACGCTCCCAGCCTGCCGAGTTGCAGTGGCGCCGGACGTGGGCGGAGTCAGAGGCATAGACCCTGCCCAGCACCCCTCCCGTGGCCAGGGCGCTGCTCCCGAACGCGGCGCTGCAAGGCTGCCCCGACGCAGTTGGGACAGCAAGGACACAATCTGACCCGAAAAGGCGGCGCATTACAGGCGTTCCAAATGGGCACCTTTTTTACTGTTGGACATGCACGTTAAGACCCACTACTCGGGTCTACATGGTCTACAAATTGATCGAAGCAGCACAAGCAAGCGCGAAAAACAAGCCAGAGTTCCCCGTGAGGAGACCTTGAAGCCTTTTTGCATGCCTGCCAGATGCTAAGCGCACTCGCCCAGGCGCACCCGCATGGCTGCGCGAGCGCTCAAAAAGTGAAACACCAGTACATGTCCAAGTCTTTTTGAGCAAGCTCCTGCGCGGGTGTGACTAAGCGGGTGTGCTTCCCGTGTGGCAGCCATGGATAGAAGGCTGAGCAGGTGCGCATGAGCGGGTGCACATACCGCCTGGCAGGCATGGGATGAGGGCTGAGCCGGCCCGCGTGAGAGGCTGTGCTTCCTATCTGGCCAGGCATGGATACCGGGGTGTGCTAACTCAGTTTGCACAGAAAATGCGGTTGGCGGCGGTGCCATTGCGGAAAGAGCGGTGAGATACGCTGACGCGCCGAACACCGTGAATTTATCTACGAAATGCATGTTTTGTTGCTTGTATTAATCAACTCCCCGTCAGTCATGAACCATGTTGGATCCATGGCTGTAGAAGGATGAAGCTGCCTTTGGCACCAACATATGCACTTTGCAGCCGCGCCAATGGGGAACGTGCGCTGAAAAGCGCGCGTTTACAGGTAAACAAGCCACAAACAAGCAAAGACAAGCCTTAAAGGAGGCGGCTTGTTGTGTGCACTTGAACAGGCAATTCACAAACCCACAAACACCGCTACGAGTTTCCGCCTGCACGGTGGGTGGCTTTCCTGGTCGGACATATTGTTTGAAACCGCCAGCTGCGCCACCTTTCCTCAGCATCGGGCACAACTGAAATGACTTTGGTGATATCCGTCGAAGAAATGCCGGTGCAATGGTGTGAAACTGAGCCGGGCTTCGGCGCAGTCACCCTGTGGCATGCAGGCAAGGTCCTACATGCACTCAATGTACAAATGGCGCTCCTTCAATGTGACATTCCTCAGCAAGAGGTCAGAGAGGCTCTCCAAAGAGAAGGATGCTGATGGAGCCTGCAAGCAGCAGGCTTGGCTCAGAGTGGATGACAGGTTTGCTTTCTTGTCGAAGTGGAACATGCATGTTGAGCATGTCATGTATGGCTGTATCTGTGCGTGTGATTGGGCGCACAGTTGTACATGATTGTTACGCATGATCAAGTGTGTTGCTGCGCTTAATTCTGCGATGTGTAATTAAGCGGGTATGGTCGTGATCCTGCTCGTGGTTAACTGCAAGGTCTTGCGTGTCTCTACTTTTGCAAGTGCTTATGTGAGTGATTGTGCACGTGCTTCCCAGCTCAGCTTGTGAGTGGCTATGCTCGTGATTGGGCGAGAGATTGAGAGTCTGTATGGTGATTCGTGACTTTGTGACTGTGAGCAGCGATGTGTATTGATCGCGTTATCGAGTGGGCTGCGGCAGGCGGTTCTGCGATTCTGAATGGTTGTGTCAAGTTCTGTCCATGATGTTGCGTGCGATTGACTGTGTGGCTCTGCCTGTTCGTGATTGTAAGCTTGATCAAAGTGGTTGTGTGAGCTTGATTGCGTGGCTGCCGCGTGTGCCTCTGTGCCTGCGTGGATGTGCGCGTGCATAGTGCGTGTCAAGTGTATCGAGTGTACCAAATGTGTCAGTTGTATCAGGCTGTCTCAAGCGTGGCAAGTGTGTCAAGTGTGATTAAAGCGGATGGAGTCTTTACACCAGTTTGGTTTTGGCAAGACATCTCCTCTCCTCCTCGAATGCCAAAAAACTAGTAAGCAGCGCATCCATGCCAATGCGCTTGCGGTTGTTCTTCAACCTGGCATGATGCCAGCATTGTGCTGGCCAACATGTCAGGTTCTTGCAGGCTCGACCATAGCTCGCGGCTATCCACATAAGACTTGAGTGCTGCGGTGCCTTCAAAAACCATTCGGCTTCTACATCAGCTGGCAACAAGAATCCTTGGCTCTGCGCATTCATCGCGTGTCCAGCAGCCATCTTGAGGAGCTTCCAGTTTCAATGCCTTACAAGCGTCAATCGTGCTTGGCTGCTCATGCATTCCCAGCTTCATGAGCTACAGCTGGCTGTAGGCTGTCGCAAAGGTCGGCTGGCGCGAACACAGGGCTCATGAACCAGTGCCAGCCTCTAGAAGCGGCAGCTTGCCAACTTTCCAGACCAGCTCGATCTGATAGCACTCCAATGTCATGAATCATCCAATCATCGTCATGCGGCGCACCTGGATAGAGGCCGAGGGGGCAGAAGATTCTTGACCTTGCAAGGAGACTGCAATCTAGCAATGATGCCATCCTTCCAACACATCATTGCCTTCTCCTTCTTCTGCCTCTGCTGTCACCTTGCATAACTCAAACATGACGCGCTGGAGCTACGTCATGGGTAAGGGCCCTTAGCAGTTATAGATGAGGAAGACCTGGTGTTGAAGGGGTCAACCGATGGCTGGGACTCTCCCCTCAAATGAACATGCGTTGAGCCCACTAGTTATTGAAGTCTGAAGCAAGAGAAGGATTTGCGTGCCGTTGGCGTGATTGCTGTGTAGCCAGTGGGCAATTGCAAGGTCCAGTGCGGCCTGCGGCATTATAAAGTTTTAAGAATCTGCCAAAAGCCAAAAACTACTGGCACAACCATATGCAACAAGCAAGTCTAGCCAAGACCAATGTCGGCCATTGGTTGGAAGCATGCTAGTGGTGAAGTTGTCATTGGGGCAAGCGTCAACCATGATTCTGACTGCTTGACTGAGGCTGGAACATGCTTTGGCCATGGCTTCCAGCCCACCAAATCTGGGTGATCGCGGAAGATCCTTTGGCTGAAGGTTTCATGCCAACTGAGAGCTACAACGAAGCTGGTACAAAGCCTTGTGACCACTGGATCCGCAGAGTTCTTCTTCAAGGCAAGCCAACCCTTTTCCTGGTGCTGAGTTGAACTCAGTTGAGTTGAGAATGTGGCATCCTAGAGTCCCATGCACGCGCATCACACGTCAGCAAAAAGTGCGCCTCAGCATGCGAGAGGAAGGTACTCAACTTCTTGAAGGAGCTTGCCTCACAGGAGTGCTCTGGCCTCACACCTTCCCACAAAAGAGAAGACTGCATACCTTGACATCGATGTTGGATCCAGCCCTCCTCCGCAAGCTCAAGAATCCATCAACAAAGCGGCAAAACAGGGACTGTCATGTACATACATCCAGGCAACATGAAAGCCCCCCAACACTGGAAACCCCCTGACGCCATGCCCACAGTGGCCGAAGATGGTGTGAATCCGGTGCTGTGCATCATTTCCAAATTCCCGGCACTAGAACAACGACATGCTTGGCTGGGTGAGGAAGGCGCCTCACGCACAACACTAGACGAAATCCAAAAGCTTCTGCGGGTTGCTTGCGAGCACGCGCGACCGGTCACTTGAAGATGTTCACTTGCTCAAAATGCAAGCTAACCAGAACCCAAACATCAAATGTGTTGGGGGAAAACACAGACCACAGGCCCTCCTGCATGGTCTCATGTGTTGTGCGTACAACGCATTGCCAGCAAGTGGCCTTGGTGAGTATTAGGAACACCACATTCAGCGACAAACTAAGAGCTGCACGCTTGCACACGTCATGCTTTGTATTGACTTTCTGACTATTGATTGGGGCCGCGCAAATCACGGTCTTTGATCCGAACTTTCAGAGCCTTGCAAAAGATGAAGAAGGTCATGCCGCTCAAGTGAAATGTCGGCGCATGCAGTTGGCAGCACTAGCCACAATTCATACACACACACTGGACCTGCAATAGGCACTCTTCTAAATCCTTGACCATGGCGCTTTCGGTCCTCGATACAACTCATAGGTGACTAGCCTCCCCCCCTCCAGCCTCCCCGCTCCAGCTTGAAAATTTCAGGATGACTCGGCTACTCTGTTCCCTGACCGGCAACCCACTTAGCGAGTCAGTTTTCTTCACGGAGAGCCTGAGCATCCTTGTAAAGCAGAACAGCCTCCAAAACACATGCGGATTAAGGGAAAGCAAGTTTGGGCTGCAAAAAGTTGAGGAGGGGTAGGGGGCTGGCGGGGAGGAGGCGAATCAGCATGAACAACTGTGCGCATGAACAAACTGTCGTACTGCCATGATGCTTGATATCGGCGTTGCACGTGTTTGTCACATGCATCTGCTTGATCACTGAGGCTCTTGGTGACAACTGAGGGCCGCTCGCTTTGCTCTGATCTTCACCAGGGGCCTCAGCCTCTGCAGCCGCAGCTGTTTCGGCTTCGTCCGGCTGTGCCGAAATAGCATCTGCCGTGTCGGACGTTGAATGGATTTGATCGCCTTGCTGCAGCACAACGTTGCACGGCCAAGGTCAATTCACGACAGGCCTACGAATCCAGCAGGCCGCGGGCTGCCCATGGCCTGTCACATGTCACAGGTTGGATGCGGTCTTGCAAATGCTGCAACATGGCTCGCCTCCCAAAAGGCATCGCCAAAGTAGTGCAGGACCTCCACTGCTTCACCCCTGGCACATTCCTATCCCAAGTATGGCAGTGCTTGACGGCAATGTAGCAGCTGCAGCTTCTGTCAAAGTCTTCCTAAGGCTTCGTCTTCGGTCCCGGCAAAGAGGCTGCTGGCATTCGAAGTCTTCCTACTGCAGCAGCCCCTGGATTGCCTTCGTGCCGCATCAAAAAGCCTGCTAAGAACAAGGGCAAGAACAAGAACTTGGTGAATTTGGCCACTTTGACAAATCAAAGTCATGAGTTCACCTTCAGCGCGCACTGCGACAAGGCGGCCCTCTCTTGCCACTTCACCTGTGCAGCTGTTTCGAGCTTCACCCCGCAAACTAGAACCCTTCGCCTTTGCAAGGCAAGACGGAGTGGATGCCAGGTGCCTGGAAAGCCAATGGCATAGTGTGAGTGCAATTCTTTGGCCCAAACCTCCAAGTGGTATGGTCAATTCCTCTGAGCTCCCAGCCATTACATTGGCCCCGCCAAAGATAAATTTTGCCACTGGCCTCACGGGGTTGCTGATTTCCGGAAGCAAAATGGGAAGTAAAACGGGTGCAAAGCCTCTGTATCACCACAGAGGGCAACATAGCTTCCGCTCCTACCTGCCGAGGCGCCCGCTTCCTTCTGCTGTGTTCTCGGCGAGATCCCGAAAGCACTTTAATTCACTGCTATCTGATGTATGAGAAACGGATTGACACAAAGTCCTCTACGTGTGTAAACTGCCTGGTGCCTCTCAATTGCACAAAGTCTGAGCTCAATGTTTGGCCTAAGCATAACATTGAACGTAGCGCCTCGCTTCGGCAGCGAACGCCAACACGCGTTGCCACACGGTTGTGGTTTCAGGGCTCCCTTGAATAGTAAACGGAATGATGTTTATTGCTTACGGGCTGGAAAGCGTCCCGCACTTTTGTGCTTGCTTTCTCATTTCGGGGGGGTGGCCGGAAATCAGGCTCGAACCATGTCTGCCGTGCGGCGTGCGGCGTGCGTCAAGAGTTCAACAGAGTTGGTGATAGAAATACATTGGGGATCGTCTTGAAGGATACTCAGAACTGCAAAAGAACCCCTCCATGAACAATGAACAGAGCCAACAAACTAAACAACCAGCAAACATGCAAAGAACAGTGAATCGTCAATGTGTCAACAGGATTTCCGAAATGCCCTGCCTTCCACAAAGCCAAAAGAGTCGGCATGAGCTCTCCCTTGCTTTCAAACAGAGCACAGCTGTCCTCTGATTGATTCCAAAGCACATGCTAAGGATTGCACCACGCCCATATCGGCCTTGCCATCTAGCTGGACCTGCAGCGTCTCAAGCAGTTGGCCAGGCGAAGGAGATGAGGGTTGGGATCCACGCAAAAAGGCACTCCGAATTGATGAATATAAACTGGAGGTTGCTCCCTCCTCCTGCCTGGTCAAAAGGAAGCTCATGGACACTGCAATTCATGTTGGGCGCCACAAAGCAGCAACTGCTTCAATGTCCCATCCTTGCGGACAATGACATCAGCCTTGTTGGGAAGAAGGACCTTGGGAATCGGATTTCGGAATGTTGGCAAGCTTGTTGCCGTGTCATTGGCAGGGTCCTTGGCAGAGTCTTTGGCAACAATGACATAATACGGCTGAGCGTCGGGTCACCCCAAACTCGAGGCCATGCGTAGTGTGTGCTGTGCACCGAATTCAGTGTGGCGGAATACCTTCAGAAGTTTTCAAAACACAGGTTGTACGATATAAGATTCTGGAAAGAGCAATGCACAGTAGTTCTAGAGACCCAGCACGCAGCAGGAACAAAGCCCGAAAGAGAGGGGCGAGCATGCCACCTACATAGATGGCGAAGGCATTCATTGCGCTTCAACGGGGGGCAAAGTTGCTAAACGAAATCTCAGATTCGAAACTAGTCAGCACGATTGCTCGCAATGCAAACGTCTGTACCTTGGCCGTGTCAACTACGTTGACCTTCGATTCGTGAACTGCAAATGCGCAACTGGTTCAGTCAAACCTGCTCTGTTTGTTTGCCCATTGCCAACTGGGCCCCGATCTGATGCTAGATCTTCGCCATGCGCGGCTGCGACTGCCTGGTGCCAGCTTGTAACAGGTGGTCATGCTTTGGCTGGAACAGCTCTAAAGGGTCTACGCAACAACTTTTTCCAGCATCAACAGATCTTTCTGGAGATCAAAAAGCCCGAAGGCATCAAGCAACTTGCATGTGCTCAGGAAACTGCAACACGCAGACGTGTACTAAGATAAGCTGGGCCCTCCTCAAAGGCTAAGTTCTTGAGCTCTTCTCCTTTGCCCTTGTGCCACCGGGAGCCAAGTGCCTAAAAACCATACTTGCGAGCTTCCTGCTTGCAAATTGAAATCTCCCGCAAATTGCGCACCATTCTTCCGGAGGGAGCAAAACAGCCCTCCACAAAGAATAAAGGCTCCTGAGGCTATCTTGCGTCGGGTTGGATTTTCCCCCTGCATGCCCCACAGGTCCCGCGTGTCCCACAAGCCAGCAAGTCCCCCACTTTTGGCACTGCCAGTAATTTTGAAATTCCCCCTTTGGCCGTTTGGGAAATCGTTGGGAATTACCATGCGTCTTTGTCCAGCGGCCGTACTAAACACAGACGTCAAAACAGGTACCTGTGGCCTTGTTTATTGATTGGCTTTTGCTATCTCGCGTTCTTTCGCTGTAATACAGCGTTAATCTTCTAACTTGTGCCTCGCGTTCTATCGCAAAATACAGCGTCAATCTTCTAACTTGTGTTTATCATAAAGTTTGATTTGGATGAATGGGGGCAGATAGTGCAATAATGTTGGATTGTTGCTGCTTCGAACAGCCGCGCTTCTACAAGCAAAAGTGTCGGTTCACCGCGTCTGCTTGCTGTGCGCACAACGCTTCTTTCGCGACCATGTTTCCTTAGCTCAAACAAAGTTACTTTAGTGGCTTGAGCATGCTGCACACACGTCACGCCTTGACATCTCATCACACATCCACTACCACGCACGCACAAAACTAGCAATCAAGCGTTACAGGTCACAACCTTCGCTCTCTCAGTCCAGGCTTCACTACGTTGGGTGATAGTGATAGTTTAGCATGACTTTGATTCTTTCTGCGCTGGGTTCAGAGCAACAAAGAGAAGGAAAAAGAGAAAGACAAGGAGACAGAGCCACAGAAACATAAAAAGAAAGAGGAAGAGGAGCAGGGAAAGGGAATGGGAATGGGAAAGATAAGGATAAAGAAACACATAAAGAAGGGAAACGCAACGCTCTCCGAGCCATTGTTTTTTATCCGCTCGCCGGCTATACTGGTAACAATCATATATGTATATATATATACATGGAAAACCAGTACACATAGAATATTGTATTGCCTCAATTACGGACTCGTAATTCATGCCGTTAACCTCTTTCAACGGATGGATGGATGGATGGATGGATGGATGGAGCGACAGGCACACAGCCGGACAGCGCCTGCCCCTAAAAAATAGTAAAAGGAGAATTCAAAGAATTATTCTTTCTACAATTTTTTCCAACAGCAACACAATAACTAGAAAACAAAATCCAGAACAACAAGCAAACAAAATAAATAATCACAACCAGCAACAAAAATATTTAATCACAGCATACAACATTAAATAATTGAAACCAGCATACCAACAAAACAGCAACACTCTAAACCATCAAAGACACTCAACTCAAAAACACACAGCAACAAAAAACAAAGCAACATACCAACAAAAAATATCACAAGAGTATCAAACAAAACAAAAACAAACAGCCAAAGCACGAAACAATTGAAGAAGCATACCAAGTCTAAACAACGCACTTTGAAAGAGATAAGCAAATTAGGAAAATATAATAATTCAATCTTTACAAACGATAAATATATTACAATTATATCATATAATATTTTACATGTGATAATCATAGTATGATTAAACCTGTTTTAGTGTTTCCAGTCTCCTATGTTGTTCCAAGAAATGCTCAAAGTGTTTCTGATATTATACCAGATTAAGGTAACGGCATAACCTTTCATTGGTGCTCTTTGTTGTATTAAATAACGTAACACTGATATCAAAGTATGGTAATTAAACTGCATTGCTGTCATTCCTCCTCTTTCATTAATACTATTACCATTATGTTTAACGAGTTCTTCTTTCATTATGTTTTCGTAAATCCCTTTTATCCATTGATGATTTTGTTCTCCATACTCAGCAAACATATCTAGATATATACCTTTCATTGTTTTATCGTTTTTAATTATTTCAATGACTTGTGTATACGATGGATAGGGATTATCCTTAATGAAACTCAATATTATCTTTCTATCCTGTTCCAGCTCTTTTTCTGTCACTCCTATCATTGGCATTCTCCTCTTATTATATTGAGTCTTTATTCCTTTAAGTCATTTTCAAAGATTTAATCATAAATATTGATTTTATGAAAAACCTCTCCTCCTTCGTTTCATCAGCTTCATCATATATTTTAATAGGCGTGGTGCTCCTTGTAGGATTTTATCTTCAATATATAAAACGCTATACTTACATTATAATTATAACATATAAGGGTATAAATGTTATAATCATAGTATGTTAAAGCTATATACTGCTACCAGTATCGTTCAAATGATACTACCAGTATCGTTCAAATGATACTACCAGTATCATTCAAATGATACTACCAGTATCGCACACCTGATACTTCCAACTCCAAACTCAAAATCCTTAATCCATCAAACTCATCAAAACTTCAAGTATCAAACCACTAGGTATTTTATATAGGGCTTCTTGCTAAATAATTCTAATAAATTCATATTATTAGAATTACTTAGATATGTATTATTCAAACAATACATATACTCCATCATCATTTGTTGAAATTTTACACAATTATAAAGTGGTGCTTTTAGGTTGTTTGATTTTTCCTGTATTCAACATATCACAATATTTCTTTTGTTTTGTAGGATAATCACCCGTTGGTCTTCCTATAGATTTTGCTTGAAATATATTTTCGATTTTTTCTTTATCTTCATTGCGTTCAACTGGTTTCATTTTGTCATCAATGGATTTAATCATATCATTTAAGGTTTTGATATTTTTACCAATTAATGTTATCTTCTTCATTAAATCATTAATAGTATAATTCTCATTTTCAGACATTACTATATATTTATTTAGATAATTATTTATTTAATTATACAATTTACCTGAATAATTTAATGTTATAGATGTAAATAAATTATATTCTAAGAGTCTTTCATCAATTTTATTTTTCATTTGTATCAAACCTTCCTCGTCACCTGTAATTTCAAAAAATTTCAATATTTTTCCAAAGTTATCTGGTTTAGTTATACCTTTCATAAAATATTTATCGCTGAATTTAGCATCAAACCATAAAAATATTCTTCACTCAATTGTTTAGCAAAGTTTTCATCACCATTGAATAGGTCTTTAATTTCTTCATCGTCAAAACTTATAATTCTATGGTCTTCTCCATTCATAGTTGGCATTATGATTATACAAATGATTAGATATTTATTTATTTAATTATATATATTTATAAAGTGCAATTATGTTAAACCTACTCTTTAAACACTAATTTTTCATCATTTGTTTAATAGTTTCCTGCGCTTCATTATCACCATTTTCCGAGAGTGATGCATCCTTACCCCATTTAAAAGTTATATTATGGACATCAGTTTCTAAGTTGATACTGTCTTTAGTTTTATCAATATTCATTTTCTTATCATTTTTACTTATTTTGAAACTTGTTGGAATACATGAACATTTACAACTTCCTTTCTTTTGTATTTCTAACTCATTTTTAAGTGCTAACATCTTTTTGCACATAGGACAAGCAACCTCAAATACTGCTGTTTCTTTAACAATTTCTCCGCTATCTTCATCTGTTGAAGAAACACTTAAACCTGTCTTATTTTTGTTTTTCTTTTTCTTTTTTACCATTTATATTAACATTGACATTTTTATTTTTGATGTATTGTATTCCTAGCTTAAGTATTTCCAATGAATAATAACAGCATTTTTTATTTTATTGTCAGTAATTATTACTTGTTCTATATTTTCTACTTCATCTATTATATTAATATAATTTGAATAACTCCTATTCATATAAATAATAAGATAAAATAGTTATTTAATCTTATTGTTTTCATGCATGATAGAATATTCGGAGGGCACAGCACTTGGGGTTTTCTTTACAATGCATCAAACTAATTAGCTTCAACGCTCATTGATTGAAGCAATGGAAATCCCGTTCCATTTAATATTAAATAGAATATGTATTTAAACTATTTTCTTTAGTAAGTTTTATTGCAGTTGATAGACTAACATCTTTAATATTAATACCAATAACTTCTTCTACACTATTTATCATTTCATTTGTATACATATCGGGATAATCTTTCATAAAATTTAGTAACTTTCTAAAATTAAAATCTAGGTTATTGTCATTTTCAATTGAGGACTTGGATACTACGATATTTTGTTTTTTAATTGCCGATAAAAAGTATAACATCGTATCATAATATATTTGTTCAGTGTCGGGCACTAAGATATCACCAAATTTATATATCCTCCGAATACTAGCCACTTCACTTAAATTAATAGAGTCTATTGCCATTATGATATACTTATATTATATTCTTTATTTTATAAGTATTTATAATATTATTTTTATTATGCCTGATGTAAAACCAATTGATGAAATCAAATATGACTTTAAGCAAAGTAAGCATGAGGTTGTCCCTAAATTGCCTATGAGAGCTATGATTGTCGGACCATCTGGAAGTGGAAAATCAACTTTACTTGTATCAATGATACTTGATATTTATAGAGGTGCATTTGAAAGAATTTTTATCTGGTCTCCATCTGTAAATTTGGATAGTATTTGGTTGCCAGTGAAGAAATACATTAAGGAAGGTTTGAAAGTAGATAATGATAAAGAACCGTGTTGGTGGGATGAGTTCAATGTTGAAGATTTAGAAAGAGTTTTAGAAACTCAAAATAAAATAATTGAATATCAGAAAAAACAAGGAATGAAGAAGTTATTTAATATATTAGTTATATTGGATGATGTGTCTGATAATCCAGCAATAACAAGAAATAACAAATTGTTAAATTCTTTATTTTGTAGAGGTCGTCATAGTGGAATATCAACACTTGTCAGTCTTCAAAAATCATCAACCGTACCACCAATTATTAGGGTAAATATAAGTCAGTTGTTAGAAATTTTAAAGAGATAGAAATCTTGCAAGATGAATTATCAGCAATTGTTAGAAGCGATAATTTACATGAAAGCAAGAAACTAATTTATAAAATATATGAGACTGCCACTGATGAACCGCGTAGTTTTTTATATATTAACCTTTTAGAAAAGAACCCAGTTAAAATGTTTATGAAAAATTTTTCACAATATTTGAAAATTAGTAATTAAATCATTAAATATATTATATTATATGATATTTTATGATTTACCAATAGACATTAAAACATAGTATTATCTTATAATTTAGGTGATGTTAGACTATTAAAAATAAAAAATAGCAATATTGTTAAAAAAATATATTAATAAATATAAACCAGTTTATAAGTCTTACACATTAAATAACATACATTATTTTGAAATTGATAATATTAATATTAGTAATGGAATATCATATATTTTTAATTTAAGTGAGTTAGATAAATTACATCAAACAAATAAACCATTAAACCTATTTTTTGAATATGATGTAATTGCTACATATAACTTGTTTACTCGTTGGTTTCATGTTTGTAATCGAACGTTAATATCAATTAATTCATTTGATATTTATTATTTTCTTAATAAAGACATTCATAAAGTTAAATTAGCGTATGCAAGTAGTTCGGATGATGTGATTTATTTTGTTTCATTACAAGTGAAAAAAATAACTATTAAAGTCATCAATGAAGATGACCAAATTATTATTGATGACTTTTATTTTTATCTTTAAATTAATAGCATTAAACCATAGGCTTAATGTCATTAATTCAGAACAAACTGTAACTACAAATTTGAACCGTCTATATATTAATTTGTCACTTTCTACTTTCTCCAGTTTTTCTAATCTTTCACTCAGTTGCTTAATTGCTTTTAATTGTAATTTATCAATATTACTTAAATCTAATTGTTCTACATCAATATCATTAATTTTATCAATACTTGAAGTTTCAACATTACTGTTCGAATTACCCATTATATTTTCTTATTTAGATTACAATCTAATAATAAATATTCAAAGGAATTAAAATAGGCCATAACAATCCCCAAGCAATAGGAGTTAATACCTTACCATACTTATCTATTAGTCTGTGGAATTTCTCTTCTTTCCTTTGTTTTTTAATTCTTTAATATATTCATCAAATTTAGAATGATTAAAATTACATTCAAATTCATTTTTATTTAACTTAGTAATTTTACAACCACAATAACATTTTTTCTCTCATACTATTATTCTTAAATAATACTTCTATTTTAACTTTCCTGTCAATGTCCATATATATCTAGATATATTAATTATTTATTTATTTATTTATTTATTTATTTATATATTTATATTTAATTATTTATTTAGATTTTTCTTTTTTGAATTCCTTAATTTCTTTTTCAAGTTTATCTATCCTATCGCTCAACTCTAATACTGCTTTATGAACTAACACAGGTAAAACTAAATAATTTAATCCTAAAGACTCTCTGTCTTTTCTAACAACATTTTCAAATTCTTTCGGGATTGCCTTTAATACTTCGTCTGCTAGATATCCTATATGAGTTTTACCGTTATAATTTCTATCGTGTCTCTTAAACTTCTTTGGCTTAAATTTCTTAATAATATTCATACAAATAGATTTGATATTGTCTATATCATATTTCAATCTTGAGTCAGATGAATCAACAAACGTTCCGTTGATGGTTACTGTTGTTGCTGTTAAATCTATATTAGTTCCTGTTGATGGTTCAATTAAATTACACAACATTTTTTCGTTCCTGCAACTGTTACATTTTCATTAAAAGTCGATGGAGCATTATTTGTAAAACTTCCAGTATTTACTGTAGTTCCAAATGTCTTATCAATAGATAATAGAACTGAAGGTGTACTTGAACTATCTGCTACTCTAAACGCAGTGTTTGATGTTCTGAATATTACATCAATTGTAGATAAACTAGTTCCATCGTAATAAGTTGATATTTCACTTGTTCCCATTTTAATATCAGTTCCAGTAGTCATTGAAATATTATTCAAAAATGAAACCGTTGTTAAATCAAATGATTGAATGGTATTAGTTGCTAAATATGCATTTTGAACTGCTAAGTTAGTATCAACGGTTACTAATGTTCCACCATTAGGCGCTATATGATTGCTTCTTAATGCTCCATTAGTTTTAACATACACATCATCAGCAAATAAATTACCCATAAAATCAGCAGTAGCAGTATTAAAAGTCCATCCGCTAGAAATATTAACTGCTCCAACTATATTAGATTGAACAGCAGGGTCTCCACAAATAAACCTAATTGAAGAATTAGCATCACTATTCCTCATATCAAAAGATGAAAAAGCACTAACATATCTATATAATTCACAATTTGTATCAATTGTTAATTTACCATCAGTATCAATATTAACATTATCACAATTAACAGCAGCATTTGTATAAATATTACCTAACACATCAACAGGTTTATTAAAAATTTTATTCACTAGTCCATCACACATAAAATATTGATTAGAAGCATTACTAACATCGCCAACACTAACTGCAACAAAATCATTATGAGTCATATATAAACCTTCTATAGCACCAGGAGTATATCTTCGTATTGAACCATTATTATTAAAATTCAAATATGAACCATTGTTAAAACTTATTGCTTTGCCAGTTCCTAGAAACTGCACTGCATCAGTAAATCTTGCTTGTCCAGCACAATTTAAAACATAACCATTAACTCCAACGGCACCTAAACCAAATCTATCCTTTACCCAAACTCTTCCAACATTAGCATCTCCTATTTGAGTTTCCCATTGACCTCCTGCGCTACTCATCCACATTCTACCATCTCTGTTAATATTAAATTCACGATTGAACATTTGAAATGTCATTTGCAATCCAACATTAGGCGACGATGTAGTACTAAACTTAGTACATATTATAGAACCAGTAGTTAACATATTTAAATTACTGTGTAAAGTTGCATTATCACTAAAATTAATAGCACCTGCTACTGATTGAGCGTGAGTATTTATTTTATCTAACTTTTGACCTAATGATGTATCCTGTGAATTATTGATAGTAATTATTGAATTAATTGTATTTGTATTTCCTGTTATTAATCCACTCAATCCATCTGATTGTAAAACATAACGAGCGTCTGAACCTGCTATATCTAAAATAGATGAACACGAAAATAAACCAGATACTTGTAAATTACTTAATATTGTAGTATTATGATTTAGTAATATTTTATCATTTTGAAAAGTTGAAGAATTATTAATTTCTACATTTCCAAAACCTCTTTGATTTAAAAACATTGTTGAACCTGCCAAACTTCCATAAACATAACTATCAAAATAATTATTATACATTTCAAAGAAATTATTATAATTTCCAAAATTTGCTATTTTAAAAATTGAAGTAGTTGTTATATTATGTATTAATGTATTATTTAATATTGATGTATTTAATTTATCTGATAATAAATTATTAGTTGTTGTTTTATTGCAATATAAATCACTATCAAATGAACCTGTTTGTAATTGAGATATTAAATGAGAATTTGATGAAATATTATTAAAATTAGTTGATACAGTAGAATTTAAATTATTTATTAAATTTGTATTTGATGAAATATTATTAAAAATTTGTATAAATTATGCTAGAATTAGAACTAATGTCATTAAAATTAGTTGTCATAGTAAAATTTAAATTATTTATTAAATGTGTATTTGATGAAATATTATTAAAATTTGTATTAATTAAATTAGTATTTGAAGAAATATTATTAAAATTAGTTGTCATAGTAGAATTTAAATTATTTATTAAACTTGTATTTAATGAAATATTATTAAAATTTGTATTTGAAGTTATTGTCAGATTACCTATTAAAAATGTATTTGAACTAATATTATTTGATAATACATTAATTTCTGTTTTGTCATATGTTTCAGTGGTATCATAAAAATTAGCATTTATTTGCTCCTTTGTGTAGGTGTCTGCTTGGTCTGCTTTACTATCTAATACTGCTTGAATGTCAGATTTACTTGCGTAAAGGTCTTCTATATCATTGACTGCTCCATCTTTTACTTGCCTAATTTTATTTGCTGTAATATCAAAGATATTCATTAAGTTTTTGCTCACAATATTATATTATTAATTAGAAAATTAATAATATCATATTTTTTATTTTAATCATAAAATGTTACAGAAATTGAACGGATTTCAAGTATACATTCATGAACCGTATGAATATACATCCCTTCTGGCATAATACCGGCTGGATGAGTTTCATTTCCAGTTCCATATAAAAATGCTCCATCAAGAGGTCGAATTTTTACCACCATAATTGAATTATTTTTAAATTCATACCAGTATACGCTGCTGATTCTAATTTTTGTAGATTAAATCCGAACATAAACGCTTGTGTTTTATAGTCCTCGCTTCTAACCAACAATGGATTGTCAGCACAATGCATTAAGTGAACATATGCTTCACGAACACCTTGAATTTCTTGTGATGGAATAACTTGATTACCAATTACCAATGAAGCAGGTAAATCATATACAGGGTTATAATATCCAGAATCAACTTTATCGCCTTGTTGTGACAATGGATGATATAGCGAGTTGTAGTCTTTAAGAATTGGTTCAAATGAACCCACATAACCTTTGTCTGATGTATTAGAAAATGAAATAAATATTTTATTTAGTTTAGATACATTCCTTACGATAGTTGTGAATATTTCACTAGATTTAGATGTTGTTTGTTCTTGCATTGTTTCAGTTTCAAAAGTAATTGGAAGCGAACCAGTTTCTAAAATTTTTGAATATTCGGCGTACAGAGAATCGTCGATCGAATAAACCCCCGTTGCTTTAATGACTGGTTTTTTATTGCCCACCTGTTAGAAGTATTTGTAGCGGTAAATTTCGATGAAGCGCCTTGTGCAATAATTGGTAATGTAGCATCATTCACTAAATATAATTCTATGGTTATAGGACAGTAAGATAGCGGTATCCAGTTTTCACAAGTCTTAAAGCATTTCAAATTCATATCAAAAAATACATTAGCACTTTTGCCTTTGGGAATTCCTCGTTTGTTAAAATCCGTTACACCCCTTTGAACGCTTGCTACTGTGTTAGTTCCGGTTACTTGCGAATATGTTAAAAATCTAACATCGTTATTATTAAATGAATTACCAAATCCCATAACTTCATCCGCTCTTTTTGCTTCTGATGTTTTAAGTAAATCTTTCATAGCATCAGCACGAGATGTAGAAATCAAATCACATACTATTACATCTCCCATCATCACTCGTACCCTTGAAAAGAAAGCACCAGCAGATATAGGGCGTAATTCAGCGCCAGCATTCGTGCTGTCGTCAGTATTTTCCAATGCAAATCCTAATAATAGTGTAGGAAGTGAAATCCATTGATTAGGTGGTCCAGTAATGTTAAATCTAATTACTGAATTTGTATCAGCGGTATAAGTAGAAACCGATGAAGGATAAAAGTTTTTACTTTCTTTTGACCGAACATAAGAACCACCGTCTTTTAATTTAAATCTTAAATTCTTCTCTACAAGGACATCTTCAATATCTAATGTTTCCATAACTTATATATTTAATAATAGAAAAATATTATATTATTCTATTATTAAATTAATTTATCTTAAAGTGTGAATAATCTATAACTTCTTTTTTAGACTTTTTATTTAATAGTTTTTAGATTTATTTTTCATATTATTATGTTCAACCTTATAATTAGGTTCTTCTTCTACAATCTTTTTAATGTCATCATAACTGACTTTCTTTTTAGGATTTATAGTATTTTTTATATCATTATTAGGCATTATATATAAGACTACATCTTGATACATCTTTACCTGTATCTGCATATAATGAGTGTTGATGATTTGTTAATGGGTTAAAACCTCCCTATTTAATGTTATACTGCCTCTATCTAAAATACTGACTATATCTCCAAAATTTCGTAGGCTTGTGTAGTTGTCATCGTTTTTGTTTGACATTGAAGTAAAAGGAGCACCGTAAGTAGTTAATCTAATATTTCTATCAGGGTTATTTTGTAAATGTTTAGCACTCGCACTACTACCCAATGAATGTGAAATAACTTCAGTTATATTATGGTGTTCATCAAGTATATCACTAATATCTCTACACCTTTCACTGTATGAACTTAAACCAAATGGAATTGTAATATCACTTAAAATATCATTAATATTTGATTTAATATTAGACTTACCAAATGTCCCAGCAACATATAGTTTATTATTATCCAAATAATAACCTTTACCATTTGTATATGCTTTGTTTAATCCTTCTGTGTCAGATAAATTATTATTATATTATGATTTTTCTTGTTGAATTTCATTAATTCTTTTTCTATACATTTCACTATGACCTTGATGACGTGGATTGTATGATTTTAATTTTCCTTCTTTTACATAATATTTATTCTTCATTATATTAATTATTGATATTTTTCTAATTAATTAATATAACTATGGCAAGATTTAGAAAAATATACATTGATACACGACATAGAAATCTAAACGAAAGTGTGAGCACTTCTGACTTTGTTATAGATTTACCAGAAACACAAGAAACAGGAGCAAATACAAAACTATACGTCCACGAATTATCACTACCTAATACTATTTATCCTATTGAAGAAAATGTAAATAATAGATTATATTTAACATTAGGAGGAATATTAACAGGAGCGCCAGTATATTATTCGATTGTAGCACCAGATAAAGGTAGTTATGTAGGTAGTGAATTAGCAACCGAGTTACAAAATAAATTGAATACTGCTACTAATGGAACTGATGGAAATAGCAACTTTTTTAGTTGTAGTTATTCATTAAAAACAAATACTATAACTATACCTGTTAATTATGTTTCTTACTTTTTCGTAATTCATACAGATAAAGAATTGCAAACTAACTACGGTTTTAGTGTTGGTTATGACAGAAGCCATACAATGTCTATTAACAATGTTTTGTCTAACACTGTTGAAAAAATCAATTTTGCGCCTGACCCTTTCGTTAGTGGTTTTGTTAATTTATTACCAATGAAAAATATTTACTTAACCAGTGATAGTTTAACAAATGGCAACCAACTAGCACCTTATGGAGTTGCTCGTGTATTAAAGAAAATCCCTATTACTGCTGGATTTGGAAATGTAATCTATGATAATGAGATTTTAATGAATGACGCTAATGATGTTTCAATGAGACATTTAAGACGCTTACATTTTAAATATGTTGATAGTTTTGGTAAAACTGTAGATTTACATGGGGCAGACAGTAGTTTTAGTTTAACATTTGTTGAGAGTTGAAAAGCATATAATAGATATTTTAATATAATTATTTATTATATACAAATTATATTAACATATTGTAATATAAATATTTATTACATACTAACTATATGGTTAAACATATTGAAATAGTAGATGTAGGCAGTGAAAATAATGAAGCACCTAAAGAAGTAGAAGAAAGTAAAGAAGAACCTATTATTAATGAAGAAAGTAAAGAAGTAGAAACTAATAATATTATAAATGAAGAAAATAATAAAGTAGAAGAAGAAGAAGAACACGAACCAAAGCAAGAATTAAAATCTAAAACATACTCAACTGAAAAAGTGGAATGTCCAAAATGTAAAAAATATTTAACAAAATACACTTTCAGATATCGTCATAACTGTAATGGAATACCAGTTAAAAAAAACCAGACCCTAACAAAGTTGTCCGTAGAAACATTATGCATCCACAACAAGCAGAAGAGTTTAAAGATGATGTCTGTAATAGAGTGAAGGATAATTTACCAAAAGTTGATGAAAAAGAAATAGAAAGACGTGTAGAAGAACGATTGAAAAAACATTTAGAAACAACTGCTAATAAAGTGTTTGAAACCGCGAAAGACAGGGTGGAAGCAGAGCTTACACCCTTCACCGCAGCGCGGCTCAGGTATAATAATATGAAGGCAGAACGAGATAATAAAAATAAACAGAAAATGAATAATTTAGCAAATAAAATTATTTGACAAATATATTTATAATCTAATTATTATTATATAATGATTATTGATAAGAAACAACTGCTTATGCGTCGTAGAGAAATTTATGACAACGTTGTAAATAGAATAACAGAACCACAAAATAAAGACAAACCGAATATCAGTGATGTTATTGATAGAAAAGCAGTTTTTGAAACAAACAAACCAAAAACGAAGAATAAATATAAATCAACTCAACATTACTATTATGAAGGAGACAACAAGGCACACCAACCTAATTACACATATTTGAAAGAATTACAAGAACAATTAGAACGGCATAGCGCTAAAAAAGATGATGCTGTATTTCAAAATAAAAGAAGATATCAAGAAGAAGCACAGGCGTATTTTAATGAAATCCAAAGGTTGGAAGGTGAAAAATTGAGACATCATCCATCAAGTGAAACAGGTAAATCCTATTCAGAAGTGATTAAGAAGAAGAAAGGAATAACCAATCAATTAAGACAAGACGTGAGTTTCTAACGAACCTCACGAAACTTCGTGACTTTGATTTTGAATAAATTAATTAAATTAATTAATTAGATTAATAAATTATAATCTAATTAATTTAATATACTAATGAGATTAGACAATGCACAGATGAAAACATTAAAATCACAGTTAAGATTAAGACCGTCTTACAATGAACTGATAAAGGAAATTACAAAGGAAGAATATAAAAATAAGAATATAAGAGATGTAATAGACAGAAACGCTTATTATTTTCGTGATAGTCCATTAGGAACAGTTTATGATAATAATACAGTAGATTTGAGACAACAACACTTTACAAAAATGTTAGATGGAGAAAATCAAACAAATATTTTGATATGGCAAGGGATGATGAAATGGATGATTTAAGAGACGGTTCAATACAAACACTAAGTGCCTCAATGGATGATGCAGAAGAACAACATGAACGACAAATCCGTCAAGTTTCAAAAAGACTTAGTAGTGAACAAATAGCAGACCTACAAGAACGAGCACAACGAGCAAGACAATTAGATGAAGATGACTGGCAGTCAGTAGCAACCGCAAAGTCAAGTGATGATTTACCGCCATTGGAAGATTTACAACCAAAAAGAGTCTCAAATTTACAAAAAGCAAGAGCAAGATTGCAATTGAAACGATTTATTGATGAAGATAAAGACAGTCCTGTACCAAAAAGAGTTTCAAATTTACAAATAGCAAGAGCAAGATTGGAATTGAAACGATTAGATGACGAAGATAAAAACAGTCCTGAACTAATAGAAATAAAAGAAGCAGAAAAAAGAATAGAGCAAAAAATGGACACCGCTGGCAGTTCATCCACATTACCAGCAAGACAAACAAGAACACATAAAGAAACCATTGACTGATTGGAGAGATATGAAAGGAAAAGGCAAGGCAACAAAGGAAAAATAGATAATTTTAAATAATTTATCAATAATTATATAAAATGATTAACAACCACAAGCAAGAGTTAAGGAAACGCCCTACATATGATGAAAAGCTTAAACAAGCAATGACAAACAAAATAAAAACAACAGTTATACTGAAGAAATACAAGAAAGATATGTTATTTAATAATTTTGGTTTTGATAAAATTGATTTAATGAATTATAAAAATAAAGAAAGATATATGAACGCTCAAGTTATGATGGCAGACAAGGCAACACAAACGCTTAACAAAGAAAACAAGGCAACACAAACAGACCTACCAAATGATAAAGCGACACAAACTTATAATTTTGATGACAAGGCAAAAATATTAGGCGGTTCTTCAAAGAGTTTCAAAAGCAAACTGGTAACCAAGGCTGAAGCAGAAGCATTAGCATTTACATATGACCCTGATTTATATGATGACGACGATGATGATGATAAAAATGATGATGGTATTGATAAATATAGAAACAAATTATTTATTTTGATGAGGATTATAGAATTTATGTTGAGGACGGGTTTTAGTATAGGACAAATAGTAGCACATTTAACATCTCACACTACATCAACTACAATGCAAGGTTCTGAGTTATTAGTTAATCTGACAATGAATTCATTAGTAACATCATACGATATAGCAACCGCTATAATGAATTGGTTGAATACAAATGTTAGTCAAGAAATTGAGTTAAACGCTTCTCCCCCTGTTAGTGTTCATAGTTCTCCGCCTATCACTGCTAATAATAGTTCTTCAACGCATACTGTTAATTCATCATCATCATCAGAAGAAAATGCTAATTATGAAATAGCACCGTTGACTGACATTCCTGTCCCTACTGATGCTGAAAGTGAAGATGAAGATAAGGATAAAGATAAGAATGAAGAAAAACAATAAAATAATAATAATAATAAATAAATAAAAAATAATAAAAACAAAAAAATAAAAAATAAAATAAAATAAAATGCCAGAATTTGTGCAAATGCCTTAAAGAAATAACGACTTTATTATATAAGATAAATGCCATTCTATAGCAGACACTCAGATGATGGAAGCGATAGATTGTTAGGAGGAATACATGATGAAGATGATTATAATGACTTTATGAATATGTTATTTATGAATAGTAGTTTTGCTGATGACATTGAAAGACATTATAAAAGTTCAGATGCTGATGTGTTGCCAAGTCCTACTGATAGCGAAGAAACAAAAGAAAATAAAGAGAAACAATACCAAAAGGATTGTCATAAAAAATACTTTCAAGAAAAACTTAATAAACCTTATACATGTAATATTTGTGGAAAATCAATGGCCAACAGTTCTAACAAATCAAGACATGAAAAAAGTAGAAAGTGCCAGAGTACTAAAAGTAAAATCTAATTGGATAATATTAATTTAATTTTAATTTAATTAACATAATCCAATTTCAATATATGAGTAAACTAAGTAATGAGGAGATAATGAGCAATGTCTACTATGATTTAGAAACAGGATATGGTTCTAAACAAAGCTTATACAATCAAGCAAAAGAGAAAGGAGCAAGTGTAACATTAGAAGAAGTGGCAAAGTGGTTGAAGAAGCAACCTAACAAGCAAATAAAGCCGTATCAGAATTATAACAGTTTCTTAGTGCCATATGCCAGAGCAGAATTTCAAATAGATATTATGGATATGAAAATATTTAAGAAAGAAGATGAAGAACGCTATGCATTGATTGTAATAGATGCTTTCAGTAAATTAGGTTTTGTGTATCCAATGTTTCAAAGAGACAGTCCAAATGTTTTGAAAGGGTTGAAAGAAGCATTTAAAGTTATGGGTGAGCCTGTGGAAATCTTTTCTGATGATGATGGAGCATTTAAAGCAGAAGTAAAGAAATATTTAGATGATTTAGGTATAATACATAAAACAACGCTAACACATGCCAATATTGTGGAGAGATTTATTAGAACGATGAAAAAAGGAATAGGAGATAGGATACACTTTCCTAAAGGTAGATGGACTGATATGTTGAAACCTACATTAAAGAAATATAATAGCGCTATTCACTCATCAACTGGAATGAAACCAAATGAAGCGCATGATGATGACAACAGAGCAAATGTAAAAGCAAACCTTACGCTGAAGCAAAAGCATATGAGAAAATACCCTAAATTATCTGTTTCAGACACAGTGAAAATATACCAAAAAGGAAAAGGTAATTATACATCGAGGAAAGAAACCAACCCAAAGTGGACAGAAAGGAAATACAAAATAGAAAAGATAGAAAAAGATATAACATTACAAACATACTATGTCTTGGAAGGATTGAAGAAACATAATTTTCGTCATGAATTATTATTAATTAAAATTAGTAATAACAATTTAGGCTAATCTTTGATTTAGTCTTCATGAATTATTATTAATTGAAAATTAAGAATAATAATTTAGACTAATAATTAGTTATTTAGTTCTTAGAATTTTGTGACTTTAAAAAGACTTAAAGAGAAAAACATAATTAAATTATATAGCTAATAATATGAATAGAGATTTACCGCCAGATGAAAACACTAAAATAGTTAAGTATCTTCTTAAAGAAAATTTAAGAGAATACAAAGTAAAAAATAAAGGTAAAAAACTTAAAGCCATAATTATAGGAAACAACCAGTATAGATATAATCCAGAAAAACCAATAAGCAATAGATTGAGTAAGAGACTTGAAGCTGTAAAGAAAACTAATGACTACAAAGCAAATCAAATCAGAGAAAGAGTAGGAGCAAGAACGGTTTTAAAACATGCTATTAAGAAAAAAGCAGTAATAACAGAAGAAAGAAGCGCTTTTTGGGCATATGCTAACGCCTACACAATTTCAAACATTCATTTAAAAGAGTTGAACGGATTGACTTATTTTAATTATCAATTTGACAAACTTAATGAATACTTGAAAGAGAATAGAGGAATGAAACTTAATGCTACAATAAATATGAAAGTTATGAACTTATTTGATGAGGAGAGAAACGTAACAGTTAGGACAAGGTCGTACACTATTGTAAACGAAGAGGATTTAAGGAATGCTTTGACAAGAATGAGACCTGATGTTGAAACAAGAATTTTAGATATGGCTTTGTATCAGTCAGGATTAATAATTAGCAATATTAATAATATTCATATCATGTATAATAAATATAATCCGACTAGAGCTGGTAAATATATCGAACTTCCAGAATGGATTAAAAAGAAAAAGGCATGTATCAATATTAAAAATCAAGATGACAAGTGTTTTAAATATTCTATTGAGTGTGGATATTGTAAAATTGTGATAAAGCACACCCTGAAAAGATGTTTCATTACAAGAAGATAGAAAGTGATTTGATTTTTGATGGTGTGAGTTTTCCTGCTAATAATAATGATATAGATATATTTGAAGAAAATAATAAATCAATATCCATTAATGTTTATGAAATTGATGATAATGAACAATTTGTTATTAGTAGAAAATTGAAAATCCTGATGCTTCTTTTCATTTTGATTTGTTAAGAGTTGGTGATGAGGATTGCAGTCATTATGTGTATATAAAAAGTTTGAGCAGACTTACTAATAATCAAAAAAGTAATCATAATGGTAAGTCCTATTTTTGTAAATATTGTAATCATGGATTTAGAAATGAAGAATTATTAAATAAACATTATGATAGTGGATGTACGGAAGTTGAAGGACAACAAATAGTAATGCCTAAGTCTTATGAGAAAGTGAGTTTTAAGCATCACTTCAAAAAGTTAAGATGTCCTTTTGTTGTATATGCCGATTTTGAATGTTTGACAGAGGAACTGAAAAAACCTGATGAAGATGAAGATAAAAACACTTTTTCTTATCAAGAGCATAAACCATGTGGTTTTATGCTTAATATGGTTAATGCTGTTGATAATACAAATTATGAATTTATGTATCGTGGTAAAGATGCTGTTGATGTGTTTTGTCAAAAACTTAATGACATTAGGGCAGAAGAAAAAATAAAATGGGAGAAAACAAAAACATAGATATGACTGATGAAGACAAAGAAGATTTTAAAAATGCTAAAAACTGCTTTATTTGTGGAGATAAGTTTAGAATGAACTATAAGAATGCCAAGGAAGCAGAGAAATATAGAAAAGTTAGAGACCATTGTCATTTTACAGGTAAGTATAGAGGTTGTGCTCATAATGTTTGCAATCTTAATTTTTGTAATAGATATTTTAAAATTCCAGTATTCTTTCATAACATGAAAAATTATGATGGTCATTTAATTATTCAAAATGCGGATAAATTAAGTAACAACAATAAAATAGGTGTCATCGCTCAGAACAGTGAAAAATTTATTAATATCAGTTTTGAAAGTTTGAGTGTTAAAGACACTTTTGGGTTTTTAACTGCTTCATTAGATAAGTTAGTTTCAATGAGTAAGTATGATAATACAGATGAAGAAGATAAAAGTAAATGGTTATTGCGTGAAAACTGGAAAGATAATTTTAGGTTCAGTAGTAAAAATGATTTGATTAAGAGTGAGAAATGTCTAGATTTATTAACTGATAAAGGCGTTTATCCTTATGACTACATGAATTCATTTGATAAATTTGATGATGAGCAATTACCGAGTAAGGATGATTTTTATAGTCAGTTGAGTGAAGAAGGTATAAGTGTTAACGACTATGAAAGGGCAAAAATTATATGGAAGCATTTCGACATTAAGAATATGGGTGAATACCATGATTTATATTTGAAAACTGATGTATTATTATTGACTGACATTTTCGAAAATTTTAGAGATGTGTGTATGAAATAGTATGGATTGGGCCCTGCCTATTATTATACATTGCCTAACTTTGCTTTTGATTCTATGCTTAAAATGACTGGTGTAGAGATTGATTTAATATATGACCAAGAAATGTATGAAATGATAGAAGCAGGACTTAGAGGAGGGATGTGTATGGTTTCTACTAAAAAAGTTGAAGCAAACAATAAATACATGGGTGAAGAATATGATAAAAATAAAGAAAGTAGTTATATTAACTATTTTGATGCTAATAATTTGTATGGGCTAAGCATGATACAAAAACTGCCATATAAAAATTTAAAATGGGATGATACATTAAAAGAAGAAGACATTATTAATTACAAAAATAATAATATTGGATATATTCTAGAAGTGGATTTAGAATATCCTAAAGAATTACACGATTTACACAATGACTATCCAATGGCACCTGAGGTTATGAATGTTAAAGCCAACATGCTGTCACATAAACAAATTGAAAATTATGAATTTTTACATCATAAAAAACCTACGGATGAGAAAAAAATAAATTAGTATTGAATTTAAATGATAAAGGAAAATATGTAATCCATATAAGAACCTTACAAGTTTATTTGAAGCAAGGGTTAAAACTTAAGAAAATTCATAGAGCAATTAAATTTGAACAAAAAGAAGTTTTAAAACCGTACATTGAGTTTAACACTGAGAAGAGGAAGAATGCTAGAAATGATTTTGAGAAAGATGTTTATAAGTTGATGAACAATGCCATATTTGGAAAAACAATGGAGGGTAAGCGAAAACATTTAGACTTTGAAGTTGTTAGTGATGAAACTAGATATATGAAGTGCGTAAGTAATCCTAACTTCAAACATAGTCATATCATTAATGAAAATTTGGTTGGAGTTGAAAAGCAAAAAACAAAGTTGAAACTAGACAAACCTATATTTATTGGGATGAGTATTTTAGATTTGAGTAAGCAACACATGTATAAATTTTATTATGACGTTATGAAGCCTAAATATGGAGATAATATTAAAATGGTATATACTGATACTGATAGTTTTGTATTTCATACTAAAACCAATGACATTTATGAAGACCTGAATACAATTAAAAAAGAAATAGATTTTTCAGATTATCCTAAGGAACATAAATGTTATGATGAGAATAACAAGAAAGTATTAGGTAAATTTAAGGATGAATTAAAAAGTAAAATAATAACAGGGTTTATAGCCCTTCGTCCTAAATGCTACGCTTACTCAGTTTATGGTGATGATAAAAAATATAAGAAATGTAAGGGCATAGCAAAAGGCACAGTAAGACGTCAAATGAAATATGAAGAGTTTGAGACGGTTTTAAAAACTAATGAGGTTATACATAAGTCATTTAATAGTATTAGAAGTAAAAACCACAGAATTTTTAGTATAGCAACTAAAAAATTGCTCTTAGTAGTTATGAAAACAAAAAATATTGGATAGATAGTATAAACTCACTTGCTTACGGCCATTATAAAATAAATTCTTTGAAAACGACTTAAAGAAATATTGACTTAATATATTAAGATAGAAATGAGTGATACAGAAAGTGAATATAGTGAATATAGTGATATAGAAAGTGTGTATAGTGAATTTAGTGATACTGTCCATGAAGATATTGATGTTAAAAATATATTGAAACAAAAGTTTATGAATTACACATGTAAAGACTGTGAGATGCTAAAGTTAACAATTCAACAGGGTTTTATAGATGGTGTTAGTAATAATATTTGTCAATATATGATATGCAATAATTGCAATAGAATTATAAACAAAACTGATTATATGAATAACAGAGATTTTGATATTAGACATGCTGAAACTCTTGATGATGATTTAGAAATATTTGTGTTTATTGAAATGAATAAGTTCTTTACTGAAAAAGAATTTGATTATGTATTAGATAATGGATATGTGAACGGTTTTATTTATAAGTATTATAGCCTGGTAAAAAGATTATACAATATGTCTTTTAGCATTAAACGTTTAAAACACGAAGCGTTGAATGATAATGACTTTGATTTTGTAAATGAGTTTTTAAATTGTAAGTATGAAGCTCACGAACTTAGATACACAGCAAGACATGCAATTAGTGTAATGAAGGTGTTTATAAAAGAAATAGGAAATAATATGTATAATGAAAAAACAGTTGATAAAATAGTGAAACGAATTCAAAGAGAATTTTAAAATTAATTAGACTAAAGTTGAACTCATACTATAATAATAACATGTAAAATATTATATGTTATAATTGTAATATATTTATCGTTTGTAAAGATTGAATTATTATATTTTCCTAATTTGCTTATCTCTTTCAAAGTGCGTTGTTTAGACTTGGTATGCTTCTTCAGTTTTTTCGTGCTTTGACTGTTTGTTTTTGTTTTGTTTGATACTCTTGTGATATTTTTGTTGGTATCTTGCTTTGCTTTTTGTTGATGTGTGTTTTTGAGTTGAGTGTCTTTGATGGTTTAGAGTGTTGATGTTTTGTTGGTATGCTTGTTTGAATTATTTAATGTTGTATGCTGTGATTAAATATTTTTGTTGCTGGTTGTGATTATTTATTTTGTTTGCTTGTTGTTCTGGATTTTGTTTTCTGTTTATTGTGTTGCTGTTGGAAAAAATAGTAGAAAGAATAATTCTTTGAATTCTCCTTTTACTATTTTTCCCCCCGCCCCCCCCAAATCCCGAGCAAGCTTGCGCGGGGGCTGTGGAGCAACGCAGCTGCTTAGTCACACCCCCGAACCTGTAGCATATTTTTATGTATTGATTTGTCTATTGTTGGATACCCCCACGCCCTTGCGTCGGAACTTCCGCAGCTCTGGCGCACATCGCACACAACCCTCACACCTGCCTTCCCTCCCTCCTTCCTTCCTGCCTTCCTGCCTTCCTTCCTTCCTTGCTTCCTTGCTAGCTTGAGTCCTTGCTAGCTTGCCTCCTTGCTTGCTTACTTGCTGGCTTGTGTTGGTCGATTGCTTGCGTTGCTTGCTTGCGTCGCCTGCTTGCTTGCGTTCTTGCTTACTTGCTCGTGTTGGTCGCTTGCTTGTGTTCCTTGTAAATGTCCAGATGTTTTTCTGGAAAAGGTAGGTTTCCTTTGAGGGGCGCCTACCATATGTATATATATATATATATGCAAAATATGCATATGAATATGTAGCCGCTGGGCGCTGGGAGAGAGGGACTTGAGCTGGGACTAGGGCCCAATTTGCCTCCCCCCCCGTGACCCCACGTCACGCGGCCGCTCCAGCTGCCTCCAGTCCGCCTGAAGCGAGCCTGGAAGCCCCAGGGCCGGGAAGTGGGAAAGGGATCTTGCCCCGCCCCAAAAGCGATCACAAACCGGCCAACTCCAACTCCTGTCAAATTTCTGGAAACCGAGAAACCTGTCAAATCCCCTCTAAAAAGCAAGTCACCCTTCCAGAAACCGGCAAAATTCCCCCCCCCCCCCCGGAAGGCTGTCAAATTCCCAAGAAATTTGCTCCTTCGCTTGGCCCAAGCTCACTGCCATTCTGTAGCTCTCTGCGGCTCTCGTTCTGACCCTTGAAGGATCTTGAATCTTGAATCTAGGCGAATGACAGTTTATTCGTTTTCATTCGGGGGGGGGGGGTCCAATCAGCGAATGATATGTTCCTTTTCATTCGGTTTCACTTTGGGGATGTTCAGATTGACCTCGGAATTGTGCCCCCCAAAGCCCCAAATTAAGTTGTGTGTTCTAAAACAGTTGAATTATGAAAGAAAAGTAGAGGGGTACCATCTATATACATGCTTATATATATATATATATAATATATATATATATATATATATATATATATATATATATTTTATTATACATATATATATATATATGTGTTACGCAGTATGGGTATATATGGCCGATGCCTGATTATTTGCTGATGCCTGAACAATTCGTGCTTGATGCTTCACCAGCTTTGATTGCGTGCTATTCATTGATACTTGATGCGTGTTTTTGTGTTTGCTTGATGCCTTGCAAATGCATGCTATCCTCCCCGCCTCTTGCAAGCGCTTGCCCTCTTTGCCCCGTATCCTGCTTCCATCAGTTGTTCATGATTCAGGACCAAACTCGGCACTCTCGTGTTCTTCGTTCTGGTCGTGTGCCTTGTCTCACCCTTGAAGGCCACTGCAGCTGCCTTCTTGAACATGTTGCATGAACCTCGAGCGGACATGCTGAAAGTTGGGTCTTCTGCATCCGTTTGGCGGCAAAGCTGAGATTGGCACCAATTTCACTCCCTCTATCATGAAAGCGATTCTGTGCAGGAAAAGCACTCTGGCAGAATGGTTTATTTGGCGTCGCCTGGGCTGCGTTGTTCGTAATCTGGCACAGGCTGCTGTTCGGGGACTGCTTGTTCCCGTGACTCTGGTACATGGTTGTTCCATACAGTGTATTGATGACATAGTCCTACAAGAGGCTTGCATGCCGGCAAGGATATGTTGGACAGAGGCTGATAGACGTCAAGCTGCTTGCGGATATTTTCTTTTTTGGCCTTGCACAGCCGATCCGCATATCTCAGGGTGCGAGGTCGCTGCGAATGCCCAGGTCCCGCGAGCGCAGCTGAGGTCCGACTCTCGGCACATCTGGTACCGTCGGCTCACAATGCTCTCCGGGATCTCGACAAACTCACGCTTCAGTTCAAAACCTGAAGCACTCAACCACAAAGCTCGCAAACAAAGGCATACTGCATACACTGCATACCCTCCGGACAAAAGGAAGTGTGCAAAGTCCGTTTAAGAGACAACTGTCCTTTTGGAAAGGGGCCCTGTGCACTTCCAGGTTTGTTGGTGGGAGGATGACAAAACATCTGCCAATGGCGACATGACTACACTCATGGGCCTTTCTAATCCCAGCCTCACTCGCATTGCCAGGAGAAGACATCAACTCACACCTGTGTGTGTGTGTGCCAACGTCTTCATCTTATGTAACATGACTTAGGTAGCGTCGCTCTGAAACATATTCCAGACATGCATCTCAGTGCTGCGCCGTATATCTAACAGCCTTGCATTTAAGCATTTCATAGAGGCAATGTCTGCAGTTGCGAGGCCTCCGTCGCCTTCTGCTCCATGTGAAGAACAAGTAGGGCCCAACCTGGGCCCGGATACCAGTGCCAACCAGTGCCCACCAGTGCCGACCAGTGCCGACCAGTGCCCACCAGTGCCTACCAGTGCCTACCAGCGCCGACCAGTGCCAACCAGCGCCAACCAGTGCCGATTAGTGCCTACCATGCCTACCAGTGCCTACCGGTGCCTACCACCAGTGCCCACCCCTGCCAGTGCCTGCCAGTGCCTACCAGTGCCTGCCAGTGCCTACCAGTGCCTGCCAGTGCCTGCCAGTGCCTGCCAGTGCCTACCAGTGCCTACCAGTGCCTACCAGTGCCTTACCAGCGCCTACCAGCGCGTGCCCACCAGTGCCTACCAGTGCCTACCAGCGCCTACCAGTGCCCACCAGTGCCTACCAGTTCCTACCAATGCCCGGCCAGTGCCCCAGCACCTACCAGTGCCTGCCGGTCCCTACCAGCGCCCACCAGCGCCTACCAGCTACCAGTGCCTACCAGTGCCTACCAGTGCGTACCAGTGCCTACCAGTGCCTACCGGTGCCTACCACCAGTGCCCACCCCTGCCAGTGCCTGCCAGTGCCTACCAGTGCCCACCAGTGCCTACCAGTGCCTACCAGTGCCCACCCACCAGTGCCTACCAGTGCCTACCAGTGCCTACCAGTGCCCTACCAGTGCCCACCAGTGCCCTACCAGTGCCCACCAGTGCCTACCAGTGCCTACCAGTGCCCACCACTGCCCACCAGTGCCTCACCAGTGCCTACCAGTGCCTACCAGTGCCCACCAGTGCCTACCAGTGCCTACCAGTGCCCACCAGTGCCTACCAGTGCCCACCAGTGCCTACCAGTGCCTACCAGTGCGCACCAGTGCCTACCAGTGCCTACCAGTGCCCACCAGTGCCTACCAGTGCCTACCAGTGCCCTACCAGTGCCCACCAGTGCCTACCAGTGCCTACCAGTGCCCACCAGTGCCTACCAGTGCCCACCAGTGCCTACCAGTGCCTACCAGTGCCAACCAGTGCCTACCAGTGCCCACCAGTGCCTACCAGTGCCTACCAGTGCCTACCAGTGCCCACCAGTGCCTACCAGTGCCTACCAGTGCCCACCAGTGCCTACCAGTGCCCACCAGTGCCCACCAGTGCCTACCAGTGCCTACCAGTGCCTACCAGCGCCACCACGACTGATTCCAGTTCATTCAGAACGGCCGCCACTTTCAGGTCCTTACCACAAGTGCCGTGTAGCACGCCAGGAGTAAGAAGTCCAGGGCCTCGAGAATTAGAATGCATTGAATGCATCTCTCAGTGCGACGGTGCCTTCATGGAAGAGATCATGACATTGTTGAAGGTCATTGCCTTAACACACATCCCTGACCAAAACAACCAATCAAGTGCTGGATATCAAGGACCAGGCACAGCAGGGCAGCAAAGGCACACAAGGAACACGAAAAAATACCTTGTGCAAGGCCAAGTGCCACGGCTACTGCCAATTTGCCACAGTCTGCCTCGTTGTCACTAGCGGCTTGGTCTCTCAAATAAGCGGTGATCGCAACCTGAGCTCAAAATCTCTCACGGCACAGCCACAAGAGAAGCAAGACATGCCTCACAGGCATTCCACGGCACGGAGGTAAGTCCATGACGAAGCAAAGAATGGTGGCCAGCGCAGCCACTGATGCAGCAGCAAGCGCCCACACATGAGCCATGCCTCTGGCAGCAAACGTCTCAACATGTCTCCTATTTCTCCTATTTGTAGGTGAAATGCCTGGCCTTCAACGTCTTCACCCAAGACTTGCCTGCCAGCTGAGTGAAACAAGGAAAACTCCGACCAGGGTAACCCGGGTATGTAATGGCGAGTCTGATTCTATCCAAGACGCCGTAGCAAGAGAGCCGTGAGGAGGCAAAAGCCGTTGAACCCAAAGAGGCTTCCCTGGCATGTCGCCACAGCTTCTGATCTCCGATTTCAAGCACTAAGCTCGTGACGCCCAGTCGGCAGCTCTGACCGCCTTCATTGGCTGCAAACACAGTGCAAATAATTAAATGCAGCCCGCGCGAAAAATATGACCTCCTCGGAGCACCACCATACAGCAGTTGACCAAGTTGAAGTTCACCTCAATGGCCGTCAATGGCCATGCGCTACATGCGTGCAACGAGCTTCCGATGTAACTTGCATCAATGGCACACAAACGCCTCCAGAGATGGCATTGGCCAAAGTGCTAAATGGAAGCAATGCTCCGCAGGCCACGACGAGTACTCCGGTCCTCAGCGAACTGGCCATGGCTTGCGTAAGCTCTCAGTTTGCAATTCGCAGCAATAGCAAACGATGCACATGGTGCTTCAACGTTTACTTTCATCTCGCAATGCAATAACATGGCACCGCTTGTCTTGCCAGGGTCCGCGCATCAATGTCGCAAACCACGGCTCGCCGGCTTCATTCAACTCTGCAAACCTCGTCAACACATGGTTCAAGAAGCACTATATAGTAGCGCCGATGTGATTGATGTGATCTATCAACCCATTCTTGAAGTAGGAGTGTGGCGCGAGTCAGAAGTTTCTTAACTAGAGTAACAAATTTTAGTTTCCCAGGTGGAAACCCTTTGTGTGAAACTCAGTGACAGGGCGCTGGCCGCCCCAGGGCTGGGAAACAAACTAACTCAGACAAAGAAAGTTTGTTTTCTCAAGGAAAAACAATGGTTTACCTGGCCGAATAAAAGTTAGTTGAGGGGTTCGAAAACAAAGGTTCTGGAACCGCAAAAGTCATTTTTTTCAGGTGGAAACTAACCTTTCTGGCCTCGGGAGAAAGGGGGCGCCCAGAAACAAACCTTCTGAAAGATTACTTTCAGCGATGGGAAGCTAATGTTTCCAGTGGGTACGTGTAGCCAAACATCTCCAGCATCACAAATGACACCCCTAGCATCACCAGCAACACCACCAAGTGGCTTGGCAGTTGTTAAGTTCAGCTGCGCAAAGCTGCGCGTAATGCACCGCGTTCTTATTCCATTGGCGCCCGTTTTGCGACGGAGACTGCGCCCCGACCGACACCCCACCCAGAGACCGTCTCAATAAGCGGGGTTGATCATGGCTCGCAACGAGCCCTCTCAACCAAGAAACCCCTCCCCGGCTTTTTAGAACAACAAGGTGATTTCGCAACACACATGTTTAGTTTCACGTAAGCTGTACGACATGTGGACAGTTTGCGAACGGGCTTTGAATGGGTTCTGAACGCTTTACGAGTGGTATTTCCAACACCGAATCCTAGGCATGGCCCTGACATGACGCAAACAAAAGAGCGTAAACATGCCGCAAACCCGAACGGTTTTTGTAGCACCAGTGTTGAGATTTCAACACCAAGAGCAAGAAATTAAGCGGCGGGAATTGTTGTGTGGGGGAGGGGCAATAATTGGCGGAGGGTGGATTTGTTCTTGAGGGGGAGGGGGTTCTGATTGTTCGAACAATGCGCGGGGGGGGGGGGGAGTACTTGTTCAGGATTGTGGTTGGAGGGATGCTCGAACAACAACGGGGGTTTGTTGTTGGGGGTGAGGAGTGCGGATTGTTGTTTGGAAGGGGGGAGGGTGCTGTTTTCTGGTGCTGAAAAACCGATCTGTTTCACAGATTTTCAAACGAAAACATCATTTCTCCAAGTGGTGCTGAAAAAAAGAATTGGGGGGCCTCAGGTTGGGTGTATTGGCTTTTCGAATTCTAGTGGGGGGCTGCTGCGCCCCCCCCCCCCCCACCCCCCCCGCTTTTTTATCAGGCTATTGTTCGGCTTTGTGACCGCTGCTTGTAATCGCGCGCTTTCTCCCGTACCCATCCAGCCAGCTCTCGTGTCGATCCACCTGCGCTCCGCCTCGGCTCCGTGTTCGGCTCAGCTCCGGCTCTGGCCCGGCGACGCTCCGGTTCTCATCTGCTCAGCTCCGCTCCAGCTCAGCTCCAGCTCTCAGCTCCAGCTCAGCTCCAGCTCAGCTCCAGCTCAGCTCCAGCTCAGCTCCAGCGCTCATCTGCATACCGGCTGCATCAAAAGTGCAGAAAGAAACGCATGCCACATGCACAGGAAAGACGAAGAAATACTAACAAATTCATAGGAATCATGCGTGGACAGTGCATACAACATGCACAAACACCGCATAGCGGTCACATACGGAGCCAGTGGCCGTGGCTGCGGAGGAGCCGCAAAGGTGGCGAAGTGGTGGAGCCGGAGACGCACCAGTGGCCGTCCCGGAAAAACATGTTTCGAAACAACCGTTTGCCTGGACCAAAACACTGCGATGAAACTCTGCGATGAAACCCTTGTTTTCCAAGTTTCCAAAGTAGCCATTCTAGGGTTTCCGAGAAGTTTCCCATGGCAAAACAAACGTTCAAAGGAAGAATGTGTTTTTGAGACAGAAACAAACCTTTCACACGGAAAACGTTTGTTCCCCTGTTGGCAATCAGCGTTTCCGCACGTGCGACAAAGAATATAAGCATGAGTTCGGAAGAAAAGATTGTCTTGTCCAGAGAAACAAAGGTTCCGTAAACGGCCATAAGCTTGTTTGTCCTGGCGAAACAAACGTTAGGCCAAGCCAATAGTTAGTTTTCGCAAGACTTATTAACTAGTGACTTGCTCCCATGCGTGAAGTAGAAGGGCGCCGTAGCAGTCGTGGATGTGAGCACTGTTTCGTTTGCTCAGCTGCCTGGCGGGTTCCAGTGTTGACGTGTGGCGGACACGCGTGGTGCTTGTAGATTGCTCTGAGGCGGCCAATTAGTCCATTCTGTTGAAGTGTGTCGTTTGTGTGCGCGTGTGCCTCACTCTCCGTCAACGAAACACGCCTCAGGACCCCGATAGTGGTGGATCAATCTGCGAAGTCATGTTATCTATTTTGGTACAGTCTGATGGTCTTTAAGAGTGAACCAAAGAACACCTTATTTTTGTGTAGGTCTTTGTCTGTGCCTCATCATCAAACAGGGCTATGATGAATACGATTGCTCTCTAGGGCAAACTAGACCCTCTCACAGCCACGCTGGTTTGTCTCAGGCTGCTGTGGCTGGCCGGATAGTTCAGGTGGCCAAATGAACAAAAACATGAATGCTCCACGGAATAGAACTTGGATTTGGTCATGCCAACCTCCAGTGCTCTTCAGCTCCCTGTAAGGTTGCTCCAAAGACCCCTGACACCTGGCGCCTGGCACCTGGCACCAGGCACAAGTGTGAAAGCCGGCATGCTTGCACTCGGCAAACTGTCCTACCAATGAATGCTGTTCGTCAACCATGCTCGACTGGCGGGTGATTCGAGCAGGCACGCTTATGTGGTTGCTGCAGAAGACAATGGGCCAGGGAGGCTGAAGTTCGCAACATTCATGAGTCTCTGAATCTCTGCAAAGCAAGGAGGACATGGAGCTGTCTGTTGGCAATTGCCAATAAATTCCAGGGGCCCAAGACCCTGCTCAAGATTTGCCCTCAGCTCTTTAGGTGGACAGAGTGGAAGTGTTAGAATAAATAGTGACTGCAGGGAAAGAAGAAGCACAGTGCCAGCAAACGTGATGAGGCAGCCACTCTCGTGCAAGGCTGCGCGGCGAAAGCAAGGAGTCCAATTCAAGTGTAAGCAAACTAGATGACGGCCGGACGGCCTGAAAGCAGCGGCCAAGGCGAGAAGCAAGACTCGCTGTAAATGTGCAAATGTCGAGTCGCAGCTAAGGCAGGGCAAGCACTTTGGTACGTGAGCAATGCGTGTCAGCCGCCACTGAACTAGTAACGTTTGCACAGCGTGAACTTTGCGAATGTTGACATGTGCACAACACTAAATACACAATTGAGATGATCAAACGGGACATCAAGCTCATGCGCTGCATTGCAAAGCAGAAATGCGACTTGCTGGCAAAGCCAACATGAAGTAAACCAACAAGTATATGCCAATTTAGCATCTCGCACTCGCCGGATTGGCGCAAAGACTTCAAGGATCGAGCAAGCATGTTCGGCTCTGCAGAGCGCCAACTTCACGCAAAGAGTTGGAACCATATCATAATATGTTCGGCAGTTGATGACTTGTCAGTTCAATAATGTGCGGTTGAAACAATGCAGTTGCGGTGGCACGTAATTGACATCACAACTCCAAGCACAAGCAGTTGACAAAAGGCACACACGGCTGATGTGATGCTATGCAGCTGGAGTGACATGCAATTGTGTCAGATACGCTGAGAAAGCTTCACGATGTTTTTCAGGGAAAAAGACAGAATCACTATCAGCGACTCGCGGTGCTGAGCTCTTGGCCTGCAAGGCAAAAGGCCATCTCTGGCAAGTGCAAAGAAGACCCGTGGCTGAGCCAAGAAGCACCTGTATTGGCAAACAAACTCATTTACAAGGCACTCAATTACTCGATTGGCTGGGGCAGGTACATGTAAGTGACAACGAAGAGCACCACCAGCTGTCCAAGTTGTACAGCATAAGCCAACGCAGTCCACCCCCTGCAACGAGCACGTGCGGAACCCGGTGGGAAATCATTGTAGCGCCTGTCACGAAAGGCCACTGCAAAGCCCGAGCTGGGATCAATGCTGGTGTATGGTGTGAAGCCTTGGACAGCTGCAGCCGCTCTGAGCTACCCGGTGAGGTATCCCTCTGAGAACATGGCCAACAAGCGCCAACGAAGCTGCCAATGGAAGAACTGTCGCACACAGGAGCGTGCCGATCAAAGCGCGTGGCACAGTCTTTCGCGGATTTGTGGCCTGCCAACCAAAATCACGGAAGAAATTCCGATGGGCTCTCCATGCCTCCCCCGCCATGCAGCACACTTCATCAAAGCCAATGAAGCCAAAGAAGGTCGTCACGGATCCTGCCAGCACGCCTTGGGAATGCAACGTGGAGACTGCGCATTCAATCAAACAGCTCTGAGTGTTCCACCGGCAATCCCCATGTCTGGTGGGATGAAAGGCTCGAAGTTTGAGGCCTGGCAAGCGTGTGCAAGTGGTGAATGTGCGAACTGAGTTGAATGAAACCAAGTGGAGGATTCCTGTCGGGGGGGTGCCGAACCTTGCGTTCGCATGCAGGCAGCCATCCCGCAGAGCTTCTTTTGACAACTGGGATGGGCTCAAGCATGTGATTGGCAGAACGCAGCCCGCTGCAAAAGGCCTCAAAGTCTATGATAGCAACAGTCGTCATCGTCAAAATAAGAATCACGGCCAGCACGGAGGAGCCTACACAATCAGGACCATGTCAAACAAGTGCACCTCTCTTAGCAAGGCCTCTGGCAAATCGTTTTCCCAAATCTCCACCAACATAAATCATTGCGGTGACAATCAGAAGAACCTCACCCAGGCAAGTGACAAATCTTTGTCATTGTCTCCGCACAAGATCGCAAGCCACCAAATGCAGCCAAGAACTATCAGCGAAGGAAAGGACACGGTCACAGGACCGAACCTGCAGGTGGAACATCCCTCTCAAATGAGCGGTCACAAATCAAGTTGCCCTTGCTCGGGAAACTAGGCTACATCAAGTTTGGCGTATCTGGCAAGCCTACAGCA
>CAUJNA010002013.1:919376-942010 GCA_963377175.1 Effrenium voratum
CGACCAAGGCGCGTTTGAGTCACTTACGACCCTAACATTAGGGTCACTTGCGGCCAATTGGGTCACTTGCGACCACAAATTTGGGTCACTTGCAACCAACAAGGCGCGTTTGAGTCACTTGCGACCACAAATTAGGGTCACTTGCGACCAACAAGGCGCGTTGAGTCACTTACGACCCTAAAATTACGGTCACTTGCGACCAATGGGGTCACTTGCGACCACAAATTACGGTCACTTGCGACCAACAACACGCGTTTGAGTCACTTACGACCCTAAAATTAGGGTCACTTGCGACCAATGGGGTCACTTGCAACCACAAATTAGGGTCACTTGCGACCAACAGGGCGCGTTTGAGTCACTTACGACCCTAAAATTAGGGTCACTTGCGACCAATGGGGTCACTTGCAACCACAAATTAGGGTCACTTGCGACCAACAAGGCGCGTTTGAGTCACTTACGACCCTAAAATTAGGGTCACTTGCGACCAATGGGGTCACTTGCGACCAGGCGGTATTGTCTTTTTTGCAAGTACTGCCCCTGCCACACCGGCACCCGTCCCGTAGATAGCTCTCCTGCCACAAAATCCAGCCTCCAGCCTCTTAGGTTTTGGGGTTTAGGGATTGGGGGTTTAGGGAGTAAGGGTTTAGGGGTTTTAGGGTTTAGGGGTTTTAGGATTTAAGGATTAAGGTTTTAGGGATTTTAGGGTTTGACGATTTTAGGGTTCAGGGTTTTAGGGCTTAGGGATGTTAGGGTTCAGGGGTTTCAGGGGTTAGGGGTTTAGGGTTAGGTACTCTAGGGTCTTGTTTTCCCCACGAGGGAAGCGCAAGATCCCCCAAGCCCTTGGAAACGGGCACAAGCGACCCCACACCCTTTTTTGGCGGTCACAAGCGACCCGATTTTGACGGTCACAAGCGACCACCCCACCCGCTCATACCATTTGCCCCTGCTCCAAACGGCGGTGACTGGCATTGCTTTGGAAAGAGTCTCCTGAACTTGTCACCCCAATTCGCCGCCACTGCGGACGCTGAGATCCTTTGTTGGCAGCCACGCGCCAGACGAATGATTGCGGATTGCACAGGCGGCGCATGCTCTGGTCAAGGCACTATGCACATATCACAACTCAACATGGCCTACCCCTCCTAACACTCTATCTGGCCAAGGTGCCCGTACTCCAGTGTGATCATTGCCGCGCCCAGCACGGCAAAAACCTCAAGAAACAAAATCAAAAAAACTTGAAGAACTCCTGAAGAACAAACTGCTTCAAACGCACGCCTCGCCAAGCAAATGGTACGCGAAGGCATAAACAGCTCCAGCTGCAGGAAGATGGGCAGAAAGTTCCATATAGCTCAGCCTAAGCATTGTGTCTGCTAAGAGTGGCTTCTTGAAAGTGTCTTAAGCCTCTCACGCCGAGAGGAAGCATCCGAAGCCACCAATGCACCAACAAAGAAGAACCGCAGGACCTGCCTGTCAATGAATGCCACCCTTGTCACATGCAGCACACCTGGATTGCAGACTTGCCTCCGTTCTTGCGACTTCACCAGTGATGGAGAAGACTCCGGTGCCAACCGTGCTGCCAACGCCAATGGCCTCCCAGCCGATCGGCACAACATACACTCGCACAGGACCTCAGACTCTCTCCAGACTGAGGTTGGAGCGAGCAAATCCCACGCTCCTAGCGATCTTGTCAATGTGCCATCTCCATGAGCATCACCCTGGCGTCACGTTTTCACTTACCCGTGCTTGAAATGCCAAGGACGGCCTCCAGCAACTGCGCGCGAGTTTTCGTCGCTGACAGTTGTAGCCACATCCACGCCGTGCATCTATGCAAGGTGATGCAAAGGTGAGGGATCTGAAGACTGTTGAGTGTTCCGAATATGTGCTTGAGTGTTGAGCAGTGTCTTCTACTATGAATGACTGAGGGTGAGAGTGCACCGCATTATTTCTACCTGCCACAGCGAGTTCGATTCCACTAAGCCACTAAGCTGATGTTTGCGCCTGTGGTTATTCTAACTGTTGTCTGACGCAGTCTGGAGTGCGGCCATGTGCTCTATCTTTCTCTCGCTCTCTCTCTCTCTCTCTCACTCTCTTCGCTGCCAGCACTTTTTCCGAGGCACTATGGTGGAATTCGGTCAAGCATAAAGAAGGCCACGTCCTCACCAGCCGGTAGCATGGCCAAAATGAGAAGGAACAGCGCAGCCCGGTGCTTCAATCAAGCAACCGACCTCAGACCCCTTGTAACATGTTCTCCCCCATTACACCCGTACCATGGCAAAAGGACAGGACATATGGATTTGTCACAATGTCATTCTAGTGTACAAAAACCGCAAGGATTGAGGACACGTATATGGCCATGGATGCACAAGTTTGTACAGATGCGAGAAGTTCTGAGAAGTGCTCGCCTCTTGGAGTTTGGGAGGCATTCCTTGCTGAAGACGTCGACTCAATTGCTAGTGTCACCGACGTCGTCGCAGCAATACAAAGCATGCCACATCCACGCATGCTCAACACCGGCATTGCTGGATGGATTGTGGACTGTGGACAGCTCAATGGAGCTCAAGGCATAAGCTTGAAACCCAACACATGAAGGAAAGCATGGGTTATCCAAATCCTGCCGAGAAAAAAAAAAGTATTTGTCGTGAAAGTATGGCATGGCCGCAAAATGAACACGGCTCAATGTGTTGGAACCCGTCCTCATGAGCTCATCAGCCCTTGTGCTTGCAATTGTTTTTTGCCTTCTCGAAGCTGGTCGTAGACCTTTGCAACGCACTGGGATCTGAACATATCTGAAACTTCAGGTAAAGACTTCTGGAAGGATTTTCGAGATGAATCCACCCCGAGCCTGTCGTGCAGACGGCCGCAGACGAGCATCAAAGTTGTAGCAGGCAGCAATCACAACCTCAACGCGTGACATCTGTTGACGAACTTCAACTAGCTGAGAGCGCAAAGACTAATTTCGGTGCATGTTCGGTCAACTGGTTTTAGGAAGAGACGGGCCAGCTTCAAGAGAAAGAACGGGCAAGGGAAGCACTGCAAATGCCGATCACCTTTCCAGCTCGGCAGTTGCCTGAAGCGGCTCCGCAACGAATGGTGGAATAGAAGGTGTCCTGATCTGATAAGCTCTTAGTGAGTCGCAAGTGCTCGCAAAGGTCCTTCTGTTCACCAACATCTCCCGTGTCAGCTCAGCTAGAGTGTTGATGCCCTCGTACCTGCATGTGGTAAGCTTGTCAGCAAAATGAAACATGCCATCCGCTGCTTTGGAGCACGGTAAGGGTCCGCCATTGATCTCCGTGAAAATGCAACCCATGGACCAAATGTCGACCTCTCAAGAATATCCAGTCAGACTATCACGCAACTGCAACGTTTGCAGAACACACTGCGCAACATGCTGCCCGTCCTTCTCCGTGATCTTGGACTTGCTATCAAACAACTGCGCACGCCAAGAGCTCAGGCAATCGCACAAACATGAGATGAGGCATACGCTGCTATCCGCAGTCGCACATTGTCGCGATGCAGTGGGTGTCTGTCTATGTGCTGCCTATGTGTGCGCGCTTTTCCCGGACACGCTGCCATGGGACTATTTTGGCTTTAAAATTATCTTTGCAGCGCTGCTCTTTGGCAGCGCTTCTTACCCAGAACGCATGGCCATGCAGCACGAGCGTTTCACCCCTGGCCATGCAAGATGAGCATTTCAGCCCGGCTGGGATTGTGAAGCTTTCTCTCAGCAGCCCGAGAGGATCCTTGGAGTCTGCACCTTATGAAGAAGGCAAGCAAGGCAGAACTTCTCTCTCTCCCTCTCTGTCCTACCTCTTGCAGGGCGACAAACACACAGACACACAGACACACAGACACACAGACACACAGACACACAGACACACAGACACACAGACACACAGACACACAGACACACAGACACACAGACACACAGACACACAGACACACAGACACACAGACACACAGACACACAGACACACAGACACACAGACACACAGACACACAGACACACAGACACACAGACACACAGACACACAGACACACAGACACACAGACACACAGACACACAGACACACACACACACACACACACCAGACACACAGACACACACACACACACACACACACACACACACACACACACACACACACACACACACACACACACACACACACACACACACACACACACACGCAAGTACACAAAAAATGGACAGGCAAAATAGCAACATGCTCTGAAGCCAGAACTTGAGCGCATGGAAACTGGGATGCCAAATACAAGGCAAAGGACATGGCAGTGGCCAGGGCACGGCTACGCTTGCATGGTGCGGGATCATGAGTCGTCGCTGCACTTTGCAATGCTATGCTGGGGGCTGGACAGCTGGCACGGCATAGAAGGCAACCTCCCAATTTGGACGGTGTGCATTGAAACAGGCATCCATCAATCAAAACGACGAGCCATGCAGTGTGATTGCAAAGTGCTTGTAAAGCCTTCGCAAGACGCCCCGCTGACCACCCTGCTTGGCCACCGCAGCAGTTACGACAGCAGTGGCTAAGTAAATGCCAGCCACCATCATTGCTGCAGTTTAAGATCCTACCATATCCTACCATAACGCAAAATGGACTGAAATACTGCAAAGCGGCAAGAAACGGCTTGTACCCCACTTTTAGGGGCCAGGGAGCATACTTTCTATGGGTAGGAAGTTTGCTCGACGTGTGACACACTGAGGAAACAGCACAAACTGTCTTACACACACATTGGCAAATTTTTTATGCAAAACATGCATGAACAACCAGCAAGATCTCCTTTGTGCTCACTGTGGCATTCATGTTTGGATAGCATCTTGTTGTAGTTCCTAATGTTCCTAGGATGCCTAGCGAAATCGCAAATTCAGTCTCGTGCAGAAAGGTTCCTGCCTCTCTCATTCGGGCAAGCTCTGCTTGCAGAATTTCTTCATGCAGGCTCCTAGCTGTCCTAGCTCTACTGCTGCTGCAACAACAAATGACGACTACTACCTCTACGCATCCAGCTGCGATTGCAATGAGAATTGAGCTAGGAAAACCACACCAGATTTGAGGAGGTTTGATAAAACAGCTCCGCAGCGTTTTCACTCCAAGCGATTCGACGCGGATCGAGATAACCCACCTTTACCTGTGGGATTTGCATTGGTATCCACAACATGACTTACCTCATGCTGTGGCCCAGTCAATTCGCCGATTTCCTCGGCGGCGCCTCGGGTTTACCCCCAATAAGCTCTGGATGCCCTGCACCAAGCAGAATGCGTCTCCCACCACAGAGCTACTGACTGGGGGCCTGGTCCCTCAGGCATTCCCCAAGCGCGGCGCGCTCTTCAAAGATCACGGACGTCCCAACGAGGGGGGCCGGTGATCTAGGGCGGGAAAGGTGGGGATCAAAAATAGCCAGTTTGGATCATCCTTGAGCCAAAAGGCCCAGCATGATCCAACACACTCCTTGCAGAAGGAAGCCTGTAAACCCAAGCCTTCCAACCTGATACAGGATTACATTCCCAAGGAGGTTTGATAAAACAGCTCCGCAGCATTTTCACTCCAAGCGATTCGATGCGGATCGAGATAGCCCACCTTTACCTGTGGGATTTGCATTGGTATCCACAACATGACGATTTCCTCGGCAGCTCTGGATGCCCTGCACCAAGCAGAATGCATCTCCCAAGGCACTTACTCTCTCAAAAACCTCCCAATGCACTCACAGAAACTCAGCAAAAGTAATCACCGCTCGGTACGGAAGCCTCAGTAGAGCTGGAGGGAAAAGACTGAAGGACAGCGTGAAGTGGTTGGCCCGGTACCACGGGTCATTGGGTCCCAACCGGCTGATCGCGTCAGCCCAATTGGATTTGGATGGGATGTACTCCCAAGCTCGTAGCGCAAAGAGCAAACACTGAATGTACGTCGCCATTTTGGCCAAGTCGGGGTTGTCGCTCCTGCCCCGAATCAAACACATGAGACTGGCGATGTTGTCAATGAACCATACTCCGCGTCGCCCGCGGAATTGGTCGGGCCTCGCCGTGAGGGCGTGCACCACCATAAACAGTTCCAACTCAGCGATCTTGCGGTCGCCCGGTCCCCACATGTCGTAGACCTGTGAGGGGATGATGGCCACAAAGGCCTCCCGGACCTGCACGTTGCCGTCCTGGAAGACCAGGCAGTACCCGCCGGATCCCTGTCGTGGGGCCTCCAAGGCAGCGTCCGAAGCAGCCACTACCCTCGGCACGTGCATGGGCATGACCATCAACTCCCTCCTCGGTCGCACACTGACGATGGCCTCCAACACGTCAAAGACCGACAGGAGGCTGGCACTGGCTTGGCTGGAGCCCCCACACTGGTGATCCTTCAAAGCCTGGATCCCAAAGAGGCCATGCTCCGGGAAGTTGACCATACGCATGAAGGTGAGCACCTTCTGTTCGAGTCGCTCTCGAACCCAAAAGCGCGCTGCAGTGACCGCCAACGGAAGGCCGAACAGGAGGGCGTGGTACACCTGAAAAGCCGGCCCCTGCCATATTACCACACCACCACACAGGCCAAAGCCTCCTGGCGAGACAGTGGCGATAGGCATTCGGCCAGTCGTCCCCGGCTCCTGTCCATTGCTCCTGAAGGCAGGCCGTGGCGGCTTGAACGTGGGGAGCAGGGTGGAGCGGTGCGCGCAAAACTAATTTGTTGGCATCTCTTGACGATGCGGATTGACCACCCCGTGCTGCGTCGTCAATCAGACGTTGTTTGCCAGAGGCCTGTGTGATGACACAGCGAGGTATGAGCCGGTAGGGGTCCCCTTTGGCACACCGTTTGAGCTGGCGAAGGTTCATCGGGGGGGGGGGGGGGCAAAACCCCTCTTTGTGATCCTTGGTGGACTGCTCAAGGACGAAAGCGTCGGTGGAACCCGGCCGCACGCTCGCGATGGTGACGGCACGCACGTCCGAATGGGCGATCGCCTCGACGGGCTGGTGCGGAAAGACTCCGTAATGAGGGGCGTAGCCCACCGCGGGGAGACCCTTGATGAAACCGTGAAAGAGGGCGAAGTCGCCCCACTGTATAAGGACGACAAAGAGTCCCAGCAAGCCCAAGTCACGCTTCGAGGTAACTCCTCGGATGGCCTCGGACTGGAAAGTCACGAGGTGCCAGACACCAGCGCCCACCTGCGTTTCAGCTCCTTGATGGCGCCAATAGACGCTCGCCGGCGCTCTTCCAAGTTGCGATTGTCCATCACCATGCTGGCCGCGTACCATAGGTCGTCATCCAAAGTGGGAAGAACTTCCAGCGCGGTTGCCGCGGTGGTCCAATGCAGGGATGATGAAAAATGGGAGTCTGGGTCCAGCCCGTATCCTACCAGCGGCGGAATGGAGGCCTTGTGGGTGTAGGCTCCGGCGCTGCCGTCTCCGGCTGGCGTGGGAAGAGGAGGGTGGTCCCAAAGGTCCGTCCCATGGCGCCAGTCCAGGTAGCACGTGAAGGGCGCCTGGTTCAAAAGGTCCTCCAACATGGGCCACTGGAAAGCTTGGAACCATAGAGCTTGCGAAAGGCCAGAATGACATCCTCCTGAGGGAACCAGAGAGACATCGACTTCGTGGCCTCACCGCCTTGAAGCAACGGGTTGGAGAGATCGTGCCCCGGGTCCAAAGACCAGTCGATGGGCAACACCCTCCATCCACAAAACAGGAAAGCCTTTGCCAGGGGCATGTTGGGACCGCACATCAGGTCGATCATCAGCAGGCCGTTTTCCCCCTTTTTTGCAGGGCACCCTCAAGACTTCTTGGCCGCCCTGCACTGTTTGGCTCCGTGGTTCTGCATCCCGCAGACCCTGTCGCCTCTGAGCGGCGCACCTGTGCTGTGCGTTGGGGCATGACTGCCCAGCCTTGCATTGCCCGTGCTGGAAAGCTTGACATAGCACTGTGCCATCTCTCATGGCTCGTGCCACCGCTCTCCCCGCGATAGCTAAGGATGCTACGATGATAGTTATCATCCGCGTCATCATCTTTCGCATCATCTGATCATCACCTAGCATCATCTAATATCTTATTATATATAGAAATCAAAAGGGACGTTAGGCATCCTTGGCAATGCAAAGGATGCGATGATGATAGTTACCAAGGAACAAGTAGTGATGCAGAGGATGTTGTGATGATAGTTGTCATGACGCGGATGATAACGATCATCACGCCCGTGCCACTATCATCATGGTTTCGTCATCTCTTTTCACGCAGCATTGGTGATGCAGAGGATGCTGCGATGATAGTTATCATCACAGCCGTTAGTGACGCTAAGGATGCTACGATGATAGTTATCATCCTCGTCATTTTTTGTCACCATCTGATCATCACCTAGCCCCATCTAATATCTTATTATATATAGAAATCAAAAGGGACGACAGACATCCTTGGCAATGCAAAGGATGCGATTGTGATAGTTATCCAGGAACCAGTAGTGATGCAGAGGATGTTGTGATGCTAGTTGTCATGACGCGGATGATAACGATCATCACGCCCGTGCCATTATCATCATGGTCGTCGTCATCTCTTATCAGGCAGCGTTGGTGATGCAGAGGATGCTGCGATGATAGTTCTCATCACAGCCGTTAGTGATGCTAAGGATGCTACGATGATAGTTATCATCCTTGTCATCATCTTTATCATCATCTGATCATCACCTAGCATCATCTAATATCTTATTATATATAGAAATCAAAAGGGACGTTAGACATCCTTGGCAATGCAAAGGGTGCGATGATGATAGTTATCCAGGAACCAGTAGTGATGCAAAGGGTGTTGTGATGATTGTTGTCATGACGCGGATGATAACGATCATCACGCCCGCGCCACTATCATCATGGTCGTCGTCATCTCTTATCACGCAGCATTGGTGATGCAGAGGATGCTGCGATGATAGTTATCATCACAGCCGTTAGTGATGCTAAGGATGCTACGATGATAGTCATCATCCTTGTCACCATCTTTCTCATCATCTGATCATCACCTAGCACCATCTAATATCTTTTTATATATAGAAATCAAAAGGGACGTTAGACATCCTTGGCAGTGCAAAGGATGCGATGATATTCGTTATCCAGGAACCAGTAGAGATGCAGAGGATGTTGTGATGATAGTTGTCATAACGCGGATGATAAAGATCATCACGCCCGTGCCATTATCATCATGGTCGTCGACATCTCTTACCAGGCAACTGGTGATGCAGAGGATGCCTCGCCCCCGCCGGGATTCGAGCCCCGGGCCAGGGTGCTGCTGAGAGAGGCGCGGTTACCGACTGAGCTACGGGGCCTTTGGGGTGACAAGGCAGCCAGCCGAGCTTGGTTCTGCGAGGTGTGTCATCGTTTGTGTGGCAGAGGTCATTGTGTCTGCGGCACGCGTCGTCGTTTCAGCGTCACAAGTCATCGATTCCGCGATGTCATCGTTTCTACGATGATCGCTATCATGACAGTCATTCATTGCCCAATTGTTCGGTGGCATCCTTGTGTCTCTTTTCTAGCGAGGTTTTTGTCAGGGAAAGCACCTCAAATATTTTTTTTTTTTTTTTTATTTGAGGTGTGGGAGTGGCATCCTTGTCTCTTTTTCCTGGCGAGCTTTTTGTCAGGGAGAGCACCTCAAATTAAAATTTGTGAATTTGAGGTGTGGGAGACTTTGTTTTGGGCTGCATCATCGTCATCATCATCATCATCATCCTTCTCATCATCATACGGCCGGCTGAGTCACAATCAAGACCAGGTTAAAACATGCAAGTAAAAATCAAAAGGGCAGCTGCACCCATTGATTGGGGCTGTTTCCCGAACTTCCCTTTCCTAGGCCCAACAAGCCAGCCGATTCGTGCGCCGACATCTACCCACGAAGGGGTCGGCGGCACAGGGCGGCAGCCCTTAAATCCGGCCACCGGACGTGATCGGGCCGCAGGCCAAAGCCCGGTAGGGCTTACCTTCAGGTATAAGGCCGCGCGCCCCATGCCGCCGAATCTGATAATGGATGGTAAATGGCTGGGCAATGGCCTGGCTGTTATAACTTTCAAAAGCCTTAAATCTTCGAATCTTAAAACCTTAATTCTTCAACCATTGAATCCTTCAATTCCGAAAGTCTTCAAATCTGAGACCCTTAGAATCTCAAAGTTTTTAGAATTTGGAAATCTTAACATCTACTCATCGGACTTACAGGAAAGGGAAGTGACAGAAACCCTCATGTCTTTGAATCTTCAGATGTTAAAATCTTACAATATGAAACTCCTAAATTCTCAAAATCTTAAAATCTCAGAATCTTAAAAGCTTCAAAAACTTAAATTCTTTAAATCTCGAACTATTGCAATCTGAAAATCTTAAATTCATAAACAAGTAAAATATAATAAAATTCCTTCAATCCGGGCTATATTTTAAATTCCTTAACTCTTAATCTTCAAATTTTGAAGTCTTGACATCATCTTAAAATCTCTTAAATTCCGAAAGTCGCAATGGCCTGGCTGTTATAACCTTCAAAAGCCTTAAATCTTTGAATCTTAAAACCTTAATTCTTCAACCATTGAAACCTTAAATTCCGAAAGTCTTCAAATCTGAGACCCTTAGAATCTCAAAGTTTTTAGAATTTTAAGATCTTAACATCTACTCATCGGACTTACAGGAAAGGGAAGTGACAGAACGGGCAGGGCAAGGTGCCCGGTGGCCGGCTGTGTCGCGTCAGCGTGTAAATCCGGCCACCGGACGTGATCGGGCCGCAGGCCAAAGCCCGTTAGGGCTTACCTTCAGGTATAAGGCCGCGCGCCCCATGCCGCCGACCATGAGCGGACCATGCGGGTACGTTTTGGGCTGGGCCTTCCTTATAAGGGGCGAAGGATTCGCGGATTGGTTTAGGCGATTTTTGTAGCATCTCCCCGCAGCGCCCAAAAACGAGCATTTTTAGGGGGTGCCTAATACTGGACAACACCCCCAGCATTGCCAGCATCATCCCGGATGATGCGGATGATGTTATGCATGCTGGCGATGCGGGGGATGTTGTCCCCTAAGTCGGGCCAATTTTGCCGAAAACGTGCAACCTGAAAATCTTAAAATCTAAAGTGGATGGAAATGGATGGAAAATGGCCTGGATTGAAATCTCAAAATCCTAAAGTCTTAGATTCTTAAAATCTTAAATTAAAATCTAACAATCAATCTTAGAATCTCAAGATCTTAAAATCTTAGAACTTAGAATCTTAAAATCTAAAAATATAAAAACTTCCTAAAGTCTTCGAATCTTGAAATCTTAAAAACCTTATGTCTTAGAATCTTGAGATCTTAAACTCTTAAAATATGAAATCTTAGACCCTTAATTCTTAAACCATTGAAACCTTAAATTCCGAAAGTCTTCAAATCTGAGACCATAGAAGAATCTCAAAGTTTTTAGAATTTTAAAATGTTAACATCTACTCATCGGACTTACAGGAAAGGGAAGTGACAGAAACCCTCATGTCTTTGAATCTTCAGATGTTAAAATCTTAAAATATGAAATTCCTAAATTCTCAAAATCTTAAAAGCTTCAAAAGCTTAAATTCTTTAAATCTCGAACTATTGCAGTCTGAAAATCTTAAATTCATAAACAAGTCAAATATAATAAAATTCCTTCAATACGGGCTATATTATTCTAAATTCCTTAAACTCTTAATCCTCAAATTTTGAAGTCTTGACATCTTAAGATCTTAAAATCTTAAATTCCGAAAGTCGCCAAATCTGAAAATCTCACAAAAAATAGAATCTTAAAGCCTTCGAAATCTGATAATGGATGGTAAATGGCTGGGCACTGGCCTGGCTGTTATAACCTTCAAAAGCCTTAAATCTTCGAATCTTAAAACCTTAATTCTTCAACCATTGAAACCTTAAATTCCGAAAGTCTTCAAATCTGAGACCCTTAGAATCTCAAAGTTTTTAGAATATTGAAATCTTAACATCTACTCATCGGACTTACAGGAAAGGGAAGTGACAGAAACCCTCATGTCTTTGAATCTTCAGATGTTAAAATCTTAAAATATGAAACTCCTAAATTCTCAAAATCTTAAAATCTCAGAATCTAAAAAGCTTCAAAAACTTAAATTCTTTAAATCTCGAACTATTGCAATCTGAAAATCTTAAATTCATAAACAAATAAAATATAATAAAATTCCTTCAATCCGGGCAATATTCTAAATTCCTTAACCTCTTAATCTTCAAATTTTGAAGTCTTGACATCTTAAGATCTTAAAATCTTAAATTCCGAAAGTCGCCAAATCTGAAAATCTCACAAAAATACAATCTTAAAGCCTTGGATGGAAAATGGCTGGGCAATGGCCTGGCTGTTATAACCTTCAAAAGCCTTAAATCTTTGAATCTTAAAACCTTAATTCTTCAACCATTGAAACCTTAAATTCCGAAAGTCTTCAAGTCTGAGACCCTTAGAATCTCAAAGTTTTTAGAATTTTAAGATCTTAACATCTACTCATCGGACTTACAGGAAAGGGAAGTGACAGAACGGGCAGGGCAAGGTGCCCGGTGGCCGGCTGTGTCGCGTCAGCGTGTAAATCCGGCCACCGGATGTGATCGGGCCGCAGGCCTAAGCCCGTTAGGGCTTACCTTCAGGTATAAGGCCGCGCGCCCCATGCCGCCGACCATGCGCGGACCATGCGCGGACCATGCGCGGACCATGCGCATACGTTTTGTGCTGGGCCTGCCCTTATAAGGGGCGAAGGATTCGCGGATTGGTTTAGGCGATTTCCGAGGATTTTTGTAGCTCCCCACAGCGCCCAAAAACGAGTCCAAAAACGAGCGTTTTTAGGGGGTGCCTAATACTGGACAACACCCCCAGCGTTGCCCGGATAATGCGGATGATGTTATGCATGCTGGCGATGAGAAACAAGGGGCTGAAGGGGAAATGCAAGGAAACAGGAGTGACTGGAAGTGAACGAAATGAAAGTCAAAGGAATTGCAGGCAAATCAAGAGGGCACTGGAGAGAAACCGAGATGCAGGAAAATGCACGGGCAGAACGTGAAGAACCGGACAGCAGGAACGAAAAGGGAAAGGAATGCGAATAAGAAAGGGAGCTGAAACGGCAGTGAAGTGGAAGGAAGTGAAGGGACATGCCAGGAAACTGTCAGGGAAGACATGCAAAGGAGGGAAAGGAAATGAAAGAACGGGAAGGGGTGCCCGGTGGCCGGCTGTGTCACATCAGCGTGTAAATCCGGCCACCGGACGTGATCGGGCCGCAGGCCAAGCCCGCATACCTTCAGGTACAAGCGTGCGCCCCATGCCGCCGACCATGTGCAGAACATGCGCAGAACATGCGCATACGTTTTATGCTGGGCCCTCCCTTATAAGGGGCGAAAAATTTGCGGATTGGTTTAGGCGATTTTCGAGGATTTTTGTAGCATCTCCCCGCAGAGTCACAAAACGAGCACGCCCATAGTGGACAACATCCCCGGCGTCACCTGCATCATCCGCATCCTTGGCGGACATTGATGCGGATGATGCCGGTGATGCGGGGGATGCTGGGGATGTTGTCTAAGTCGGGCCAATTTTGCCGAAAACGTGCAACCTGAAAATCTTAAAAGATGGAAAATGGATGGAAAATGGCCTGGGTTGAAATCTCAAAATCCTAAAGTCTTTGATTCTTAAAATCTTAATTAAATTAAACTCTAACAATCAATCTTAGAATCTCAAGATCTTAAAATCTTAGAACTTAGAATCTTAAAATCTGAAAATATAAAAACATCCTAAAGCCTTCGAATCTTGAAATCTTAAAAACCTTATGTCTTAGAATCTTGAGATCTTAAACTCTTAAAATATGAAATTCCTACAGTCTTACAATCTTGAAATCTCAGAATCTTAAAAAGCTTTAAAAACTTAATTCTTTCAACCTCGAACAATTGAAATCTGAAAATCTTACATTATTAAAATGTTACATTCCTTCAATCCGGGCTATATTTTAAATTCCTTAAACTCTTAATCTTGAAATTTCGAAATCTTGAAACCTTAAAATCTTAAAATTACAACCTTAGAAGTTAGAATCTTACAGCCTGAAAATATAAACATCCTAAAGTCTTCGAATCTTGACTTCTTAAAACCCTCATGTCTTTGAATCTTCAGATGTTAAAATCTTAAAATATGAAATTCCTAAATTCTCAAAATCTTAAAATCTCACAATCTTAAAAGCTTCAAAAACTTAAATTCTTGAAATCTCGCACTATTGCAATCTGAAAATCTTAAATTCATAAACAGTAAAATAGAATAAACTTCCTTCAATCCGGGCTATATTTCAAATTCCTTAAACTCTTAATCTTGAAATTTTGAAGTCTTGACATCTTAAGATCTTAAAATCTTAAATTCCGAAAGTCGCCAAATCTGAAAATCTCACAAACAATAAAATCTTAAAGCCTTCGAAATCTGATAATGGATGGAAAATGGCTGGGCAATGGCCTGGCTGTTATAACCTTCAAAAACCTTAAATCTTTGAACCTTAAAACCTTAATTCTTAAACCATTGAAACCTTAAATTCCGAAAGTCTTCAAATCTGAGACCCTTAGAATCTCAAAGTTTTTAGAATTTTAAAATCTGAACATCTACTAATCGGACTTGCAGGAAAGGGAAGTGACAGAACGGGCAGGGCAAGGTGCCCGGTGGCCGGCTGTGTCGCGTCAGCGTGTAAATCCGGCCACCGGACGTGATCGGGCCGCAGGCCAAAGCCCGGTAGGGCTTACCTTCAGGTATAAGGCCGCGCGCCCCATGCCGCCGACCATGCGGGTACGTTGCGGGTACGTTTGGGCTGGGCCTTCCTTATAAGGGGCGAAGGATTCGCGGATTGGTTTAGGCGATTTTTGTAGCATCTCCCCGCAGCGCCTAAAAACGAGCATTTTTAGGGGGTGCCTAATACTGGACAACACCCCCAGCATTGCCAGCATCATCCCGGATGATGCGCTGATGATGATGTTTGCATGCTGTGCCTGCGGGATGCTGTCCCCTAAGTCGGGCCAATTTTGCCGAAAACGTGCAACCTGAAAATCTTAAAATCTAAAGTGGATGGAAATGGATGGAAAATGGCCTGGATTGAAATCTCAAAATCCTAAAGTCTTAGATTCTTAAAATCTTAAATTAAATCTAACAATCAATCTTAGAATCTCAAGATCTTAAAATCTTAGAACTTAGAATCTTAAAATCTAAAAATATAAAAACTTCCTAAAGTCTTCGAATCTTGAAATCTTAAAAACCTTATGTCTTAGAATCTTGAGATCTTAAACTCTTAAAATATGAAATCTTAGAACCTTAATTCTTAAACCATTGAAACCTTAAATTCCGAAAGTCTTCAAATCTGAGACCCTTAGAATCTCAAAGTTTTTAGAATTTTAAAATCTTAACATCTACTCATCGGACTTACAGGAAAGGGAAGTGACAGAAACCCTCATGTCTTTGAATCTTCAGATGTTAAAATCTTAAAATATGAAATTCCTAAATTCTCAAACTCTTAAAATCTCAGAATCTTAAAAGCTTCAAAAACTTAAATTCTTTAAATCTCGAACTATTGCAATCTGAAAATCTCAAATTCATAAACAAGTAAAATATAATAAAATTCCTTCAATACGGGCTATTTTCTTCTAAATTCCTTAAACTCTTAATCTTCAACTTTTGAAGTCTTGACATCTTAAGATCTTAAAATCTTAAATTCCGAAAGTCGCCAAATCTGAAAATCTCACAAAAATAGAATCTTAAAGCCTTCGAAATCTGATAATGGATGGTAAATGGCTGGGCAATGGCCTGGCTGTTATAACCTTCAAAAGCCTTAAATCTTCGAATCTTAAAACCTTAATTCTTCAACCCTTGAAACCTTAAATTCCGAAAGTCTTCAAATCTGAGACCCTTAGAATCTCAAAGTTTTTAGAATTTTGAAATCTTAACATCTACTCATCGGACTTACAGGAAAGGGAAGTGACAGAAACCCTCATGTCTTTGAATCTTCAGATGTTAAAATCTTAAAATATGAAACTCCTGAATTCTCAAAATCTGAAAATCTCAGAATCTTGAAAGCTTCAAAAACTTAAATTCTTTAAATCCCGAACTATTGCAATCTGAAAACCTTGAATTCAAAAACAAGTAAGATAAAATAAAATTCCTTCAATCCGGGCAATATTCTAAATTCCTTAACCTCTTAATCTTCAAATTTTGAAGTCTTGACATCTTAAGATCTTAAAATCTTAAATTCCGAAAGTCGCCAAATCTGAAAATCTCAAAAAAAATCAATCTTAAAGCCTTGGATGGAAAATGGCTGGGCAATGGCCTGGCTGTTATAACCTTCAACAACCTTAAATCTTTGAATCTTAAAACCTTGCTTCTTAAACCATTGAAACCTTAAATTCCGAAAATCTTCAAATCTGACCCTTAGAATCTCAAAGTTTATAGAATTTTAAGATCTTAACATCTACTAATCGGACTTACAGGAAAGGGAAGTGACAGAACGGGCAGGGCAAGGTGCCCGGTGGCCGGCTGTGTCGCGTCAGCGTGTAAATCCGGCCACCGGACGTGATCGGGCCGCAGGCCAAAGCCCGTTAGGGCTTACCTTCAGGTATAAGGCTGTGCGCCCCATGCCGCCGACCATGAGCGGACCATGCGGGTACGTTTTGCGCTGGGCCCGCCCTTATAAGGGGCGAAGGATTTGCGGATTGGTTTAGGTGATTTTTGTAGCATCTCCCCGCGGCATCCAAAAACGAGCGTTTTTGGACGGTGCCTAATACTGGACAACACCCCCAGCATTGCCAGCATCATCCCGGATGATCCGGATGATGCTATGCATGCTGGCGATGCGAAACAAGGGGCTTAAAATTGCAGAAAGCGAAGGGGAAATGCAATGGAAACAGCACTGGAGAGGAAACAAAATGCTGGAAAATGCAGGCAAAACACGAAGGGAGCCGGAGGATGGGAACGAAAAGAAATTGTAAAGTTCAAATCATCCCGAGAACTAACAGGACTTAGAGGGAAAGGAAATGAAAGAACGGGAAGGGGTGCCCGGTGGCCGGCTGTGTCGCGTCAGCGTGTAAATCCGGCCACCGGACGTGATCGGGCCGCAGGCCAGAGCCCGCAGGGCTGAAGGTATAAGGCCGCACGCCCCATGCCGCCGACCATGCACGGACCATGCGCGGACCATGCGCGGACCATGCGCATACGTTTTGTGCTGGGCCTGCCCTTATAAGGGGCGAAGGATTCGCGGATTGGTTTATGCGATTTTCAAGGATTTTTGTAGCATCTCCCCGCAGCGCCTAAAAACGAGTCCAAAAGCGAGCATTTTTAGGGGGTGCATCATACTGGACAACACCCCCAGCATTGCTAGCATCATCCGGGATGATGCGGATGATGTTATGCATGCTGGCGATGCTGGTGATGCTGGGGATGTTGTCCCCTAAGTCGGGCCAATTTTGCCGAAAACGTGCAACCTGAAAATCTTAAAATCTAAAGTGGGTGGAACATGGATGGAAAATGGCCTGGATTGAAGTCTCAAAATCCTAAAGTCTTAGATTCTTAAAATCTTAAATTAAAATCTAACAATCAATCTTAGAATCTCAAGATCTTAAAATCTTAGAACTTACAATCTTAAAATCTGAAAATATAAAAACTTCCTAAAGTCTTCGAATCTTGAAACCTTAAAAACCTTATGTCTTAGAGTCTTGAGATCTTAAACTCTTAAAATATGAAATTCCTAAAGTCTTACAATCTTAAAATCTCAGAAATCTTCAAAAGCTTTAACAAAAAACTTAAATTCTTTAAACCTCGAACAATTGAAATCTGAAAATCTTACATTATTAAAATATTACCTTCCTTCAACCCGGGCTGTGTTTTCACTTCCTTAAACTCTTAATCTTGAATTTTTGAAATATTGAAACCTTAAGATCTTAAAATTACAACCTTAGAAGATAGAATCTTGCAACCTGAAATATAAATTCCAAAATTCTCAAAATCTTAAAATCTCAAAATCTTAAAAGCTTCAAAAACTTAAATTCTTTAAATCTCGAACTATTGCAATCTGAAAATCTTAAATTCATAAACAAGTAAAATATAATAAAATTCCTTCAATCCGGGCTATATTCTAAATTCCTTAAACTCTTAATCTTCAAATTGTGAAGTCTTGACATCTTAAGATCTTAAAATCTTAAATTCCGAAAGTCGCCAAATCTGAAAATCTCACAAAAAATAAAATCTTAAAGCCTTCGAAATCTGATAATGGATGGAAAATGGCTGGGCAATGGCCTGGCTGTTATAACCTTCAAAAACCTTAAATCTTCGAATCTTAGAACCTTAATTCTTAAACCATTGAAACCTTCAATTCCAAAAGTCTTCAAACCTGAGACCCTTAGAATCTCAAAGTTTTTAGAATTTGAAATCTTAACATCTACTCATCGGACTTACAGGAAAGGGAAGTGACAGAAACCCTCATGTCTTTGAATCTTCAGATGTTAAAATCTTAAAAATTGAATTTCCTAAATTCCCAAACTCTTAAAATCTCAGAATCTGAAAAGCTTCAAAAACTTAAGTTCTTTAAATCTCGAACTATTGCAATCTGAAAATCTTAAATTCATAAACAAGTAAAATATAAGAAAATTCCTTCAATCCGGGCTATATTCTAAATTCCTTAAACTCTTAATCTTGAAATTTTGAAGTCTTGACCTTTTAAGATCTTAAAAATCTTAAATTCCGAAAAATAAAAAAAAAAAGTCGCCAAATCTGAAAAAATCTCACAAAAACTGAAATCTGTAAAAGCCTTCGAATCTGATAATGGATGGAAAACTGGCTGGGCTATGGGCCCCTGGCTGTATACTACAAAACCTTGATTGTTTTGAATCTTTGAAACCTTAATTCTTCAACCATTTTGAAGCCTAATTCCGACAGCCTTTCAAATTGAGACCTTTAGAATCTTCAAGTGTTTAGATTTTATAAATCTTAACATTACTCATCGGACTTACCGGAGAGGGAAGTGACAGAACGGGCAGGCGAAGGTGACCCGGGGAGGCGGCCTGTGTCGCTGTCAGCGTGTTAAATCCGGCCACCGGACGTGATCGGGCCGCAGGCCTAAGCCCGTTAGGGCTTACCTTCAGGTATAAGGCCGCGCGCCCCATGCCGCCGACCATGCGCAGAACATGCGCAGAACATGCGCAGAACATGCGCATACGTTTTATGCTGGGCCCTCCCTTATAAGAGGCGAAGGATTTGCGGATTGGTTTAGGCGATTTCCGGGGATTTTTGTAGCATCTCCCCGCAGCGTCCAAAAACGAGTCCAAAAACGAGTATTTTTAGGGGGTGCCTAATACCGGACTACACCCCCAGCATTGCCAGCATCATCCCGGATGATGCGGATGATGCTATGCATGCTGGCGATGCGAAACAAGGGGCTGAAGGGGAAATACAAGGAAACAGGAGTGACTGAAAGTGAACGAAATGAAAGTCAAAGGAATTGCAGGAAAATCAAGAGGGCACTGGAGAGAAACCGAGATGCAGGAAAATGCAAGGGCAGAACGTGAAGAGATCCGGACAGCGGGAACGAAAAGGGAAAGGAATGCGAATAAAGGAGTCTTCAAGCAAATGAAGGGAGCTGAAACGGCAGTGAAGTGGAAGGACGCGAAGGGACATGCCAGGAAACTGTCAGGGAAGACATGCAAAGGAAGTAAAGTTCAAATCATCCCGAGAGCTAACAGGACTTAGAGGGAAAGGAAATGAAAGAACGGGGAAGGGGTCGGCTGTGTCGTGTCAGCGTGTGAATCCGGCCACCGGGGGCCCCTGACCCCGTGGTCCGTGACATCGCCGAAGGCCTAGGCCCGCAGGGCCTACCTTCAGGTATAAGGCCGTCCGCCCCACGCCGCCGACCATGTGCCGAACTTTTGCGCTGCGCCAAGCTGGGCCCACCCTTATCAGGGGCGAAGGATTTGCGGATTTGTTCAGGCGATTTTTGGCGGCTTTTTGAGCATCTCCCCGCGGAGTCAAAAAACAAGTGTTTTTTGGGGGGGGTGCCCATAGTGGACAACATCCCCGGCATCACCTGCATCATCCGCATCCTTGGCGGACATTGATGCGGGTGATGCCGGTGATGCGGGGGATGCTGGGGATGTTGTCCCCGAGTCGGGCCAACTTTGCCGAAAACGTGCAACCTGAAAATCTTAAAATCTTAAAGTGGATGGAAAATGGATGGAAAATGGTCTGGATTCAAATCTCAAAATCCTAAAATCTTAAATTCAAATCTAACAATCAATCTTAGAATCTCGAGATCTTAAAATCTTCGAACTTAGAATCTTAAAATCTGAAAATATAAAAACATCCTAAAGTCTCGGGGGATGCTGGGGATGTTGTCCCCTAAGTCGGGCCAACTTTGCCGAAAACGTGCAACCTGAAAATCTTAAAATCTTAAAGTGGATGGAAAATGGATGGAAAATGGCCTGGATTGAAATCTCAAAATCCTAAAGCTTAAAATCTGAAAATATAAAAACATCCTAAAGTCTCGGGGGATGCTGGGGATGTTGTCCCCTAAGTCGGGCCAACTTTGCCGAAAACGTGCAACCTGAAAATATTAAAATCTTAAAGTGGATGGAAAATGGATGGAAAATGGCCTGGATTGAAATCTCAAAATCCTAAAGTCTTAGATTCTTAAAATCTTAAATTAAAATCTAACAATCAATCTTAGAATCTCGAGTTCTTAAAATCTTCGAACTTAGAATCTTAAAATCTGAAGATATAAAAACATCCTAAAGTCTCGGGGGATGCTGGGGATGTTGTCCCCTAAGTCGGGCCAACTTTGCCGAAAACGTGCAACCTGAAAATCTTAAAATCTTCAAGTGGATGGAAAATGGATGGAAAATGGCCTGGATTGAAATCTCAAAATCCTAAAGCTTAAAATCTGAAAATATAAAAACATCCTAAAGTCTCGGGGGATGCTGGGGATGTTGTCCCCTAAGTCGGGCCAACTTTGCCGAAAACGTGCAACCTGAAAATATTAAAATCTTAAAGTGGATGGAAAATAGATGGAAAATGGTCTGGATTGAAATCTCAAAATCCTAAAGTCTTAGATTCTTAAAATCCTAAATTCAAATCTAACAATCAATCTTAGAATCTTGAGATCTTAAAATCTTCGAACTTAGAATCTTAAAATCTGAAAATATAAAAACATCCTAAAGTCTTCGAATCTTGAAATCTTAAAACCCTTATGTCTTAGAATCTTGCGATCTTAAACTCTTAAAATATGAAATTCCTACAGTCTTAAACTCTTACTCTTGAAATTTGGAAATCTTGAAACCTCAAGATCTTAAACTTACAACCTTAGAAGATCGAATCTTACAATCTGAAAATATAAACATCCTAAAGTCTTCGAATCTTGACTTCTTAAAACCCGAATATCTTTGAATCTTCAGATATTAAAATCTAAAAATATGAACTTCCTAAATTCTCAAAGTCTTAAAATTTCAGAATCTGAAAAGCTTTCAAAACTTAAATTCTTTAAATCTCGAACTATTGCAATCTGAAAATCTTAACTTCATAAACAAGTAAAATATAATAAAATTCCTTCAATCCGGGCTATATGTTAAATTCCTTAAACTCTTAATCTTGAAACTTTGAAGCCTTGAATTCTTGAGATCTTAAAATCTTAAATTCCGAAAGTCGCCAAATCTGAAATCTCACCAAAAATAAAATCTTATAATAGATGGAAAATGGCTGGGCAATGGCCTGGCTCTTATAACCTTCAAAAACCTTAAATCTTTGAATCTTAAAACCTTAATTCTTAAACCATTGAAACCTTAAATTCCGACAGTCTTCAAATCTGAGACCCTTAGAATCTCAAAGTTTTTAGAATCTGAAAATCTTAACATCTACTAATCGGACTTACAGGAAAGGGAAGTGACAGAACGAGCAGGGCAAGGTGCTCGGTGGCCGGCTGTGTCGCGTCAGCGTGTAAATCCGGCCACCGGGGGCCCCTGACCCCGTGGTCCGTGACATCGCCGAAGGCCTAGGCCCGCAGGGCCTACCTTCAGGTATAAGGCCGTCCGCCCCATGCCGCCGACCCACCGCCGACCATGTGCCGAACTTTTGCGCTGTGCCAAGCTGGGCCCACCCTTATAAGGGGCGAAGGATTTGCGGATTTGTTCAGGCGATTTTTGGCGGCTTTTTGAGCATCTCCCCGCGGAGTCAAAAAACGAGTGCTTTTTGGGGGGTGCCCATAGTGGACAACATCCCCGGCATCACCTGCATCATCCGCATCCTTGGCGGACATTGATGCGGATGATGCCGGTGATGCGGGGGATGCTGGGGATGTTGTCCCCGAAGTCGGCCAATTTTGCCGAAAACGTGCAACCTGAAAATCTTAAAATCTTAAAGTGGATGGAGAATGGATGGAAAATGGCTTGGATTGAAATTTCAAAATCCTAAAGTCTTAGATTCTTAAAATCTTAAATTAAAATCTAACAATCAATCTTAGAATCTCGAGATCTTAAAATCTTCGAACTTAGAATCTTAAAATCTGAAAATATAAAACATCCTAAAGTCTCGGGGGATGCTGGGGATGTTGTCCCCTAAGTTGGGCCAACTTTGCCGAAAACATGCAACCTGAAAATCTTAAAATCTTAAAGTGGATGGAAAATGGATGGAAAATGGCCTGGATTGA